>JANFOE010000138.1:3000000-3514991 GCA_025667525.1 Glebionis coronaria
GGTAAAAATATCACCCTTTTCCATCCTATGTTTGTCATAATTAGGTTTGAAATGCTCAACATGCGGTTTTTCATCGGCATAGACATCATATACAACATTACATTGTACCATATGTGTAGGCTCTTCGTCATAAACAAGTATTGTGTTATCCTAAGAGATGTCTTTAACATTCCCTGACGTGTTGCGGATGTCATGCTTAACTATTGATTCCATGTCCTTGCAATTTTTAGCAGCCTCCAATTCGTCAATCGTATGCCATTTTCCTCTTGCATCATAGAATCGTGCACTCCATTATCACATGCTTGCTGAAGTCGGAATGTTTCATAAATCAAAGACGAGACCGATGACAAGAGTTTCAATAGTGTACTACAGAAAACTTGAAGCTCGGTATGTGTGTCTCGAAAATATGACTAGCAAATCGCTGAACTTTCAGACTTGATGATATTGAATTATAGGAAAGGCGTGAATTGTGTCACGAGAGCTTGGTATGCAGATTCAGATGCAGAATGATTAAAGTCTTCTTTCTGAAGTTGCTCAGCTAGTTGGTTCAAGGTAATGTGTATTGAATCAATAAATATATAACGATGCGACTAAAGTAGTTGAAATGACGTGATGCCACTTCTTCTAGCGTTGTCTTGCATGTGATGCGAGTCTCCCTCTTGAAACGTCAAATTAAACGAATCCATTGATAGATGATGAACAATGACGTTAAGGATTACTGATCGATAAAAAATCAGTCTTCAATTTTAAATAATAATACCCGATTAAAATTGTAGCCACTAAAAAATTCAGATGTAGCCAATTTTTTCGGTCTCGTCAAAATAATTTTGTCACTGTGTCTCGATATTTGTCTTCAAATCTTGTCATGTTTGTCTCTTCACTTTTGTCTTCAAATCCAGACACAAAAACTTTTTACTCATCAAATATTTTACCACTTTGGTTCTTTCAAAATACCCGCCTCAACACAACGTACCAAAACCAAAAATATCAATTGACAAATATTTAGTCTCCCAAATTTTTAATATCCCACCAAATATTTAATATCCCAAAGATTTATAAAAGGTGAAATATGCAGGCGTGATTGAGTTACCCCACAAAAACAAATATACATGGCTTAAATATTTTTGAAAAAGGCAAACGGATGGCCTCAAAAAGAAAACACGTGACCTCAACAAAATAGTAGTATGAAACGTGTTATATAAGCAGTCAACCAAAGTCCTTTTTGGCTTTGTAACCACCGCCAGTTTCTTTTCTTTATATATACCAATGTAAAAAAGAATCAATTCCTATTTTTACTCATAACTCAACACCTACTCCTCCTATCTATCTTTCCTCTCTATCAAATCATCAAACCATCATCTCAGTCACTTTTAAATCATCAATCCATCAAACCATCATCTAGTAACTTAGCCCTCACTATCAAATCATCAAACCATCATCTTAGTCACTTTTAAATCCTCTCAAATCTCACACATATCGCCGCCTAAATGATTCTTCTCCTTTGTTAACAAACCCTCTCAACCTAAGGGCAGCACTCTCTAAGAGACCTCAAATCCTCCGTCCCCTAATACTTTCTTGATAACTCCATCACAATCGCTAACCACCAAAAAACGTAAAACATCAATCCCACTTTCAAACAAGATCCAAACAAATGAAAACCCCAAATCTGTTTAAGCCTTGCATACAAGATGAGATTAAAAGAAACCCAATACCAAATCTATTAGAACCAAGCAAGATGAAGGAAGACATCGATACTTCAAGATTATTGATAATCAAGGTCTCAGGTAGGTTTTTACTTTATGTTTTATGTTTGGTTTCGAGATCGATGAAAGTTTGTTCTTTGAAACTGAGATCTTTGTTGTGTGAGTGAAGAGTCAAGTGAGAGTCTTTGTCTGTTCACGTCAAGATTGAGTCAGTCCTGTGTCATTACGATCGAGTCTAGGTTTGATTCGAGGCTGTTGATTTTGTCGAGGGTGTTGTGTTTGTTTGTTGGAGTTTGGTTGTGTCTTCAGTCGTGACTCGATAGTGAGGTTGTGTCTCAGGTAGGTCTTTGAGAGGGCAAGAAAATGAGTCAATGAGTTTTATGAAAAGACTGGAATCAGTGTTTTGTCGAGTCGTTTGTTTTGGTCTTGTTAGTCGTGATTCAAGAGAGGTCTTGGTTGTGTCTCGAGTCTGTGAGTTTTGAGTTGACAGTTTGTTTCGAGGCAGTTTGTTTGAGTGGAAGTTTGGGAATGAGTTCTGTTATGTTTGAATCGAGTGTGTTGTTGGTTTGGTTGAGTCTAAGTGAGTGTGGGAGTCCAAGTTACTAGCGTAAAAAAATTTTCGTAACAAAAAGCTTTCGTAACAAACCTTTCGTAAAAACCTGTTGTAGAAACCTTTTCGTAGAAACCTGTCGTTGAAACCTGTCGTAGAAACCTGTCGTAAAAACCTATCGTAGAAACCTTCCGTAGAAACCTTCCGTAGAAAAACTTTTTGTAGCAATTTTGAGAATTTTGTAGAAGATTTCGTAACAAAATTTGAAGATTTCGTAGAAGATTACGTAACAAAATGAAGATTTCGTAGAATATTTCGTAACAAAATTTAAGATTTCATAAAAAAATTGGAGAACCTTTCGTAGGAAAAAACCTTTCAGAGGGGAACATAAACCTTTCGTAACAAGTTTTGAAATTGCAAAACTTTCTTAACAAGTTGGAAATGAGAACCTTTCGTAGGAATTTTGATATTATTAAACAGTGACTTTCGTAACTTTTTTAAAACCCTTTTACGAAAGGATAAAACAGATTCTTTCGTAACTTTTTAAAACCCTTTTACGAAAGAATAAAACAGATTCTAAAATAGGATCTAACTAAATTTTAATAAATAAATAAAGAAAAATATCCCGAAAAACACCCAAATAACCAAAAATTTTGTAATTTTAACCAAATCAATAAACACAAATCACTACCACAATGATGTAGTCGATTTGGCTATAAGTTTAAACCATAAAAACGCAAAAAATTTCAAGATTTGAGCTTTATTAAAACAAAACCCACCAAAATCAATAAAAAACAAACACAAGAACAATCAATCAACCATAGCTCTTGATACCAATTGTAGATCTACTTTTTCTTCTAATTGTTACAAGTATTGTAATGATCTAAATAGTGTGAGAAGGATTAAGATCTAGAGAGATAAAGTTAGGAGATAAAAGAGAGGATTAGAGAAAGAAAGATTTATTAATGAAATGTGAGGAACAAACAAATGAGCAACCCCTACTAACATGCTAGGAGGGGGTATATATAGCCCACCCTACATGTGGGCTATATGGGCTATACTGTTTACATACTAGATCGCGAGCCTAATACTTGAATATATCATTGGAGTGACCGATCCTTTCTAAATACTCAAAAACATATTTCCAACAATCTCCCCCTAAGGGAGGTCACTCCAAGTTACAATGTCCTAAATAGTCTATAGCTCGTGATCTATGCTAACAATGATCTGACCGAGACTTTACTTGGAAAAACGTATTTCCAACATATAAGTACCTATGTTGTAAAAGTACCTAAATTTATGAGCCGTTAACTATCTTCTGACTTGATGTTATGAGTTGGGAATAGTCGCTTATTCTAATGATAGTACTATTGGGTTGACGACCCCATCTGAGACCAGGACTTTACGCTGAGTAACCACTGGGAAGGATAATTTTACAAGAATGAGAATGTGGTATACTTGCAACTGATACCCTAGTAGGGGCACTAGATTCATATAGTCATGCTGGCATTTGGCGTGGGTGACTAAGTTAAGGGGTCGGTGTCATGAGCTTAATACAATTCATTAGCTATTGCTATAAGATGAAATGCCTGATTAATAGATTGTATGGCCACAATGCTATTAAACAATTGTGATTGATTTTTATGATGTGTTCAAATATGTTTTGTTAAACCTATAGACTTGCTCAACCTTTGTGTTGATGATTTTAAGCATGTATTTCAGGTACTTGAAGTTGATGAATTGCGGAGCTTGCTGGAGAAGGATTGCGGGATTGCTTTTGTAGTAATTTGGTCTAAAACAGATTTCTTTCCCGTTTGTCATATATTTATAGTATATGGTCAAGTATTTTGGTAAAAGCTTGTCGATTGGTTAAGATCTTTGCGGAACCTAAACGCTACTCTGATATTTTTGAACTAATTTTTCTTGAGATTGAAGGTTTTCGACATTGATTTAAATTATTTCCTTATTATGTTCCCAAATGTTCTATTTTAAGGTCGTATAAAGAGTATTGTGAAATGAAGTTTGAGACTAGCACCCAATTGTGTATTTTCGCTGCGCAATGTAATTTTAGGGTGTTAGATTTAGAATAAAAAAAAACTAGAGGTTGTAAAACATATACCTCCTCTTCAATAGTGCCATATAAGAAGGCACTCTTGACATCCATCTAATAAACTATGAACCCCATGTATGAGGCAAAGGCTAAAAATAACCGAATGGCTTCAATCCTTCCCACTAGTGCAAAAACCTCATCATAGTCTATACCTTCTGCCTTTAAATAGCCTTGGGCAAGAAGTATTGCCTTGTTCCTACTACAACACCTCTTTCATCCTTTTTATTCCTAAAAACACATCTAGTGCCAATAACCATTTTACTAGATGCTAAATCAACAAGAATCCAAACCTTTTGTACTTCAAATTGCATGAGCTCCTCTTGCATAGCATCAACCCAATTTTCATCTCCAAGAGCCTGTGAAATGTTCTTCTGCTCTATTTGTGATAAGAAGCCAGCAAACAAACAATGTTGAGTATCTTTATGATTTGTTCTTTGTTGTTGATTGACATAACTAACAAGTGCATGAGCTTCATTGCTAGCCTTGGCTTATCTTCTAGTTTCGACAGCTGATTTAGGATCTCCAATAATTTGATCTATAGGATGACTAGTGTTAACTCTATGAGTGGGAATAGAACTGACAGGAATTGTAGATTCCATATTATTTAAATCGGCTGCTGCACCCTCCTCATCATAGGAAGAATTAGTCAAGATTCCTTCCTTTAGACTAGCATAAATATCTTCATCATCCATAGACTGAAGAATATCTTCTAGTGAATCAGCAGTACTTGATGAATCTTGCTTAACGGTACTTAGATGTGAGGTAATGCTAGTATGTGGATGTACCGCTGAGCCTTGTGACTCCAAAGGTTCTTCTCTTCCAAGATCAGCTTCAGTTGTAGATTTCTTTTCTTGATCCATAAGTCTCTAAAGTTTATCATGAGAGGCTTGATCAACCTATGGTATTACTGGTTGCTTCTAATTTGGACTAAACAATGTAGAAGAAGTAGGAGGTAAGACTAGAAAAAAGATATTTGCATTCCCATCATCCTTATAGTCCGAGGAATTAGACTCTTTCTCTTATGTACATGTTCTAGTTGTAGCTTCTTCTGAACCTACATTGTTAGTTTGACAGTCTTCTTGCATAGGATAGTAATTCATAGAATTAGTTAGATAATCTAGATCAAACATCTAAGGATATCCTATTCCTGGAAGATTGGGTTTATTCTCAAAGATATTGCATGGGCATTTTTCCTCAACCATGTCTGACGCTAAATTGTAGACCCTATATGATCTACTTTGCATTGAATATTCAACTAGATAACCCGAAACAAACTTTCCCAAATGATCAAGAGTAATCAAAATAGAAACATGACACCGAAAAGGTCTAATATAACTAATAATTGACTTAATACCAGTCAAAAGCTCATAAGAAATTTTGTTATGAGGCTTAGTTACTAAAACTCTATTTAGCGCATAACATAATGCATTAACTACTTCTGCCCAAAATGTATTAGTCAAAATAGAATCAGCCAACATAGTCCTAGAAACCTCAATTAGTGTCTTATTTTTCCTCTCAGCTACTCTATTCTATTGTAGAGTTCAAGAGTTGGTAAACTATCTCTTGATCCCCTTAGACCTACAAAATTCATCAAAGTATACATTCTTGAATTCTGTCCAATTACCTATTCTAATGATCATTAGCTGTTTAGTGAATTGTTTTTCAACTAATGTGACAAAGTCTTTAAGCAATTCATTGGCTTCACTTTTATGAGCCATAAAGAAAACCCAACTAAACCTGCTAAAATCATCAGTTATAACTAAGAAAAAGGGCTTATGACTAATACTTCTAACATAAAATGGTCCAAAAAGGTCCATATGCAAGAGTTTCAAGGGATTAGTCACAGAGTTGATAGTCTTGGTCTTACAAGAGGCCCTGTCTTGCTTACTTTTTTGACAAGCAACACATGTAAGTCCATTTTGAAAAGACTTGGAAGGGAGTCCTCTTATGCCATAATTTAGACTCATCAACAGAAGCTTTAGCCAATAAACATGTAATACCACCTGCTAAAACAATAGCATGGAGATTGAAAGTGTACATGTTTTCATGCCTTGGAACCTTGAGCAAGATCTAAGACTCTTTGGGCATCTCAACGTCTGTAGAAACCACCATGCAGTCTGAATCTATAAACAGTACCTTGTTCTTTTTATCACACGTCTTTGATACAGAGAAGAGGTTGAAGTCATTCAACTCCTTCACAAAGAACACTTCTTCAAACTCCAATTTTCTTGTGTTTATCTTTCCTTTTCTAGTGACTCTACTGTAACACTCTCAAATTTCATATCAGTACAGCGGAAGAGTCTTTAGAGTGTTACAGCATAGCACAATAACTCCAATCATAGACAACACATAAAAATAGTTGTACAAGGTTTAACATACATTCATTCGAAATAAACGTTTCAAGTGTACAACAGGTCCCAAATTATACAGGTCATTAAGTTTACAAAACATAGATCGAATGAACAGTTTTATTATTATGTGGGCCATTAGAGTCGATCTCCATCCAAATTACCTTCAAGCACCTGAGATAAAACATGCAAAAATCATATCAGCGAATGCCGAGTGAATTCATATAGTTTAATAAAATCGTTATATAAAACAATCGTTGAAATCAGAACACAAGTATAATATCAGAAGTAAGTCCTCGTATTGCTAGTCAGGCAATATATAAATCAAAGCATACATCTTAAACCGTCCATGAGACCGTAGCCTCAATATTACCATTATAGGTAATATTATTATCGTTATTCATATCGTTATTGGATCCCATTAGATTCATTTGGATTATTATTAGCCGCATGACATTGTTACCTTACTATCACAAACAACGGGCCGCGAACCCGAAATTTTTTTTTCCTATCTAAGTTAGCGTGTCGTCACAAAAATCACGCTATGTAAATCTTCTCATACATAAATTAGCATACCAATCAATGTGGTACGACGGGGATCAACCGTCAAAGCGCGAACTGGGGTGATCGTCTCCAAATAGTACTATCATATGCATAGGCGTCTACCAAATCCCGGTAGTTCACAATTCATGCTAATGGGACTTTACGTGACATAACCTAACTACTAATAATCCTTTTTATCTCTTTTATTGGGTCATAGCATCGTTCGGGTCCATATCATTAAGCATACCATCGGGACTACTTGTGTTCTATTTTTATCAAAAACTAGCATTTTATCTCCCTTGCGGGTTTACAAATCATTTTATAAAACATTTAAAAGAGTGCGAGGCTATGAATTCACGTTGATAATGAAAGGCGGATTATCGGCTACAGGCGTGCTTCGATCACGGAAACCTATATAAATAATAATCGATCTTAGACTTTTGTCCAATGAATTTATCAAAATAACAATTATGTATACATATGATGACTTTATATATATGATGATGATCAAGTGGGATTGTACATTCTCATTTACTCATTATAGTGTTATGTGTTGTTAACTTTTATACTAGTTTACTAGTTTTACTTATTTACTTGTTTTAGGCCTAATAAGCCTATTATAAGTCCATTAACTTATATTAATCCATTTTACATTTTTAATATCAGTATTATACTTTACATGTTGGGCCCAATTGGGTTAAGCCCAATAAGTAAATTTATAAGTGTTTAGCCAAATTAGTTGGATTAATAGTCCAATAAGGCTAACTTAGCCCGTTAATGTCCATATGTTATATAGTTCGGGTTTTATCGGTTTTTACTTATAATAGGTACTTATATATCAGTATATGACTTTTAAAAAGTTTACATTAGACGGGTCCGGCCGTCTAAGTTTTAATTGACGAAAAACGTTAATTTTACGGTATTAGCCGAAAAGACGTAAAAATCATGTTTATAGTTTTATAACTTATAAAACTTATCAAACTACCATTTTTATAAAATATCCATTTATTTATCCTTGTACATATTTATATAAATGTAATATATAAGTTAGTGGGTTTTAATTCACATTTTATACTATATTTATTTGAGTGCATATATAATACTATTAAACTTTAATTTCACAAAATCTGATTTTTAGTTTCACTTTCACCATTTTTATCATATCTTGAGTTCTACAAGGAGATAGAAGCTCATTTTTGGATGAAATAAACTTCATATTATGTGTTGCAAATAACTTAGCTTTTGCTACTGCTAAATCCAAGTCTAAGTATCCCTAACAGTCCTCACAAAACAGACTATTCAGATTGATACACTAATTTTGTTTTGGTCATATCTCACTCATTATAATGATTCCATTGGATGGCCAACTCTCACATGTGTATAAGACCTAATACTTACTGTATATTGATTCTACTATGCCATTTTATCAGTTTATCATTTGGTTAGTTACTGTTTTTATATAGCCAACTTATTAAGCAAGATTTTAACCTTTTTACATATGGTTTTCTATCTTTTTAACCATGTTTATCAACACTTGATCCCCACATAACATTTTTATCATCATTTATTCATCATATACATATACAATAGGAAAGAAAATACATTTGATCTTTACAAAAATAACAAAGAAAATGGAAAGGATGATCTTGTTTACCAACCAAGACTATATCTTGTTTTTGGATGACAACAACTTGATGTACACCAAATATATCTTCAAGATCATCAACCACCAGGAATATTTGTTAAGAAATCAGCCCTAGGACACAAGCAAATGACCTCCTTTGATGTTATAATGATTACCAATCAACAAGGCTTCAAGGTTTCTTCATTATATGTGTAGATAACACAAAGTTTATGGCTAAAATTGATCAAATGGGGGTGTTTGATCTTGATATGGGAAGGCAAGGGTGGGGGGTGAGAGGTTTTTGAGAGTAGTTTGCATGAGTTGCTATGTGTAAATGGTTTGGTTTAAGTGGTTTTGTGGTTTGAAGTTGGTGTAGCTTACTTGTTAAGCTTTAGCTAACAAGTGTTACTTGTTAGCTACAAGGTTGCCACATCTTATGATGTGGTGTCCTTGTTTGGCCGTCCCTTTTGAGTGGGGTGGGACAAAACTTGTTTGGTCTCATCCCACTAATTTACGGGTATTCCTAGATTCTAGTTTCCTCGATTTGCGTGCCCTCGGGTCGTTTTACGAAAAAACGTTTTTATAAGTTATGAATCAACGACACAAAACGAATCTAATAAAAATTGTCTCATCAAAACGGAGTTCAAAAACGTAAATACGTAATCCTAAGGTTTCCGGTTTAGTCGTAAAGGACGTTAAATTATGCACGTTAAATTAAATCCGTAAATTGTGAGTTCATCAACCAACACAAAAATAAGTTTTAAAATATTATACGAGAAAATAATTTACTACCTGAAAATGTTAGATTGACACATCTACCTTTACTTCTACCAAAGGCAACTGGACCACCTCTGAATTCTATAAACTCAACTAGATAGTCTTTATTCCCTCTCATGTGCCTTGAGCATACACTATCCACTATTCCTTTATCATTATGTCCATTTATTAGATGCTCCTATACATATAAAAAACATGTTAGTTTTCAATAGGGACCTAATCCTTTTGACCTTTTGGCACCCACATTTGCACTGGATTAGGTTTCTGAGCATTGAACTTTTCTGCATACATCCTAGTGATGTCAAACAAGTTCCTCAAAGAAGTGTGAGACTTGGGATTTCTAGACATTAGACTAGCGGTACTAGGTTTTGATCTAGAGGTGCTAGCAGACTTTGGTCTGGCGGTACTTGTAGAGGTTGACCTCAAAGGTACTAGACTTGTTTGAATAAGTACTGCTCTAGGAATAAAGTCTCTATTGGCATGAGGCTGAGAGTTTTTATTGGTCTCATTCCTTTTATTCACCCTTTGTGCATAGCCCCACTTTGGTTTCACATTCCCTTGTCCTATATTCCATTTGCCCTGTGTACTTTTACCATGTGCACCTTTCTATTATTTCCCATAGTGACCCTTTTAGTAGCTTGTTGTCTAGCAATTTTATACTCGTGCACAATACAATCTTTGATAAAATGATTTAAGCTACCACACACAAAACATACTCTTCTTTTCAAAGCATATCCAAAAGGTAAGTCTGGCCTAGTGTATTATAAACCTAGGCCACCCCTCTTAATACTACCATGAAGTTTTGGGTCAATATCCATTGTCTTCCTAGGAGTTTTTACCTGCTTGGGTGCAGAACTAGGTGGAGACGCATATACTTCAGGCACAAAAGTGATTATTAAATTTGGATATGGTCACAATAGGTTCTCCCTAGGTCAATATACTAGAATCAGAGGTGCAAGAGGTGTAGTTACTAGAGTTAGAAATTGAATCAATTGATATTTTTCCATAGACAGCTTTTGACTCATTTAGATCTACACTTTTGTCATTATTAGGAGGCATATATATTCCTGATAATGGTGGAGGAACAACTCCCATTCCTTCAGCATACCTAACATTCTTAGGAACATTCTCTGAATCAATACTAGATCTATCAAAGATGCCTTTTACCAAATCTTTTTCACATAATACTTGACTTGGTTGTTCATCTATATACCCCAACCCCGTTTTCTCATAATAACCTATTTAAGAGTTAATTAGCCTTCCAATGCCTTTTGAAGAATTTTGCCAATTTATAATAGTTTCTCTTTCATTAGATAAATTAGCTTTTAAAACTTCATTTTTTGCTGATAATTTTGAAAGTTGTCTTTCATAGACTTGAATTGCTATCTCTTTTTCTTTCATCTGAAGAGACAAAATTCTAATTATCTCTTCATAGTTTTGTTGAGCCTTTTGATACAAAACTATATTGTTCTCTAACTTACTAACATATTGTTTATAAGCATTAACATTTACAGTGCATGTGTTAACCTTTTGATATTGTTCTTCTTGTTCTACTTTAAGACTATTAAATTTAAGAACACAATCTTTAGAACACGGGTATACCTCACTAACTTCTTGAGAGAGAGGAATTAGACCATGCTCTTCCTCTTCATGTGCTTGAGCCCAGTTGACTGTCCTCTTAACTGATATCATTGCCTTGGAACCCTTTGAACTCCATGGACTTCTGTTATCACCTTTTGGAAGACTTTCAATTATCCTGGTGCTGGTTCTGATCTTGTCCTTGGACTTCTATTTGCTTCCTTCAGCTTTTTCCCTTTTGCACTCCCTGGCAAAATGTCCAAGCTTTCCCCACTTGTAGCATTCTACCTTTGACTTGTCGTATCCTTGTGGCTCCATAAGATCAACAAACATAGTCCTTCCTGTCCTTTTGTAGAGCCTGTTGGATCTGATAGATATCATAGCTGCTTACCACTTTAGATCCATCACTTTTATGTCAGCATTATCCATTTGGAATAGATCATCAAGGGTTAACCTTGGTCTACTATCTTGACCAGCAAAGAATGAGAAGGCTTCTTCATCATTGAGTGATGATTGAGGTCTTCCTTGTTTATTATGAGTCATGGATGGATTACTAGCAGTACTTTGATAGTAAGTACTGTTATTTAGATTACTAGCAGTACCTTGAAAGTAAGTACTGCCAGCTGAGCTACTAGCGGTACGTGTGCAGTATGTACCGCTGGTTTCTTCTAACACAAAAGCCAAGGTAGGTTTTGATGGAGGCACTTCAGCTTGTCCAGTTCCTCTTACATAAACCTCATAGACTCTAAGATTATTATAGAGATGATCAAATGGTGTACATCAAGATAATCTCTTGTGATAAAGTGCATGGCCATACCTTTCCATTATGGTGGAACTCCTCTTAAGAATTTAAGATTTGCTTCATCATTAGGAATAACTAATCCATTTGTTGCTAGCTAAATAAGCAACTTTCTAAGTCTTCCACATCCTTTATGGATACCTTCAGCACTAGAGATTGAGAAGTTATCAAACTCTTATTTCAACATAGTTTTTTTCATCTTCTTAGATTTGTCGTTTACTCCAAATCTAAGTTTGAGTGCAATCCACATAGTTTTAACATCTTTGTAATAATGAAAACTAGATAGAATATCTTCTAAGAGAACCATGGCTAGAGTGGTTGTAGCTTTTCTCTCTCTAATGTCAGCCTCGATCTCAACAGCTGTAATAGTAGGCTGAACTTGTATTGTACCATCAACTAAATAGGTAACTAACTTTGGTGTGTTCCCATTCTTGATGACATCCCACAGAGTATAATCTGTGTGATTCAAAAAGTGCTCTATCTACATAGCCCAAGTTTCATAGTTGTCGTTTTTAAGGATTGGGAGCTTTACAACATACAAAGTGTTTTGGGAAGGTGTAGCAGTTTATGTTGCTGCTAGAGATGGTGCATCCTTGCAATGGTGCATCCTGCACTGTTTACTCCTGTAAAAGGCAACATGGATTCATTAGAGGTTGGTTTTCATTTTGCCTTATCGGTTGTGACTAATGGTTGATATGGTTTTATCTTAGAGCCCTTGTTTAGTAGTGTGATGGCAATGCGATTAGTCATGGTTGATTTCACTTTGGGAGCACTAGAGGGCGGTGCTGAAAGGACGACTGTATTATTAACACAAATCAATTCTTTTAACTCAGCCAAAGCCATATCTTTATCAAGAATTATCGCAAGTAATTTCGAGATTTCCACGGTTTTATGATTTAGGTTCTTAATCAAAGATTGAGTATCAACAGCCTCTAGTGTTCTTTCCTCATTTTCTAAGTGTAATTCCTTAACACTCTCATTTTCTATCGGCAATGAGTTAGCAACCTTGTCACTTGTCCGACGCTATTTTGGTAGTTTATTCATTCGAAAAACCTTTTGAAAAGATGGATCATCTATATTAACACTTTCGTGTGACGTTTCAAAAACCTCATGAATAAATTGTTTCTCACATTCAAGCGAAATACGATGTTTTTGAATTTCATCAAAATGTTTTGAAAGCGAATTATAGGAATCTTGAAGCTTAAAAAATTCAGCGTCAGATTTGTGACAATTACTATCTACCACATTATCCACAGATTCAACATTATACACAATAGAATCATTATGAACACAATTATTCACACAAACGGATACAATATCATGCAACATCACTAGATTCAAAAGTTGATCATTTTGGCGCAAAATTCTTTCCTTTTCAACTAAACCGTTTTCATAAGTGTCATCTATCATAGGAATCTGGTTGAACTTCGGTAATTTCAAAAGCCAAATTTTGATAAAAATTAATAAAACCCACTTTAATATTTTTCACAAACGGAATAATTTCATCACCAAACGCAGCTCTGGTGTGTTCAAAGTTCCATTCACCTTCGGTTATGTACGTTCCTTAATTACCTTGTCGAATTCGTCAAAGTGTTGGTGCATCTCATTCAAGCTTGTATACACCATACTTACATGTGGAATTAATTTAGGTAATTCCTTTTCAACAAGTGTAGGAGACATACTAGGAAGGTTGATGAGACTGTAATTATACATAGTCTCATCATTCAAATCGGGCTTAAAACGCTTAATGTATCACCAAAATACCCTAATATATGCTTGTGTTTGTTCACTAAAATATCTTAAAACGCTTGTATTTAACTACCTTGTTTTAGTATATCCATAAAGTCGAATTTTAATTAATCACAACTTATAAGTAAGCTAACCAGACACAAGGCAATCTAAAACAAATCAAGATATATGCTAAAACTTCCAGCCTACATAGTTTCACACTTAAAAACAGTAAAATGAATAAGCTATTCTTTCTGATGAGTTTGGCAGAAAAATAAGTGTCACAATGGTCCAACTTTGTTAACAAAGCACACCAAATAGATCATACCATCACACAGGCATATCAGAAAACCAAATTTCACAGACACCAAACAAAATGATATTAGACGAGGCACTAAATAGGATGTCTGACATAATTGCAGAAAAACTAGAAACTTGTAAAACCAAAACTTTGGACTACACCAACAGATTTTAAACTTAAAAATGCTAAACTAAGGTCTCTAAGGTGTGCAGGTAAGAAAGGTATCAACTTTATGTCACCTAAGGTATTAACCAGATAAATCCAAACACCCTTTTAACCAAGAGTTTTGAATTTATCAAAACAAAATAAAAACTGCTTAGAACTAACAAGATTACTAAACATGAAAAACAATTAAAGGCAACAAACAAGCAAAGATAAATACTCTAAGCTACCTAAATAACTAATTCACACAACACCACAAAAGCACAAAAAAATATCCAATAAGGTCAAGATAGTGGGTTTCAACTCATACCTACTTGATTTATATCCAAATCAAGTAATGGTTGGTGATGTCATCACCATAATTAGCTTATTTGATTTTTGGGCTTTTGAGAAGTTGTTATGACAATGAGGGACTACAGCAGTCCACACCTAAAGACAACAACAGTATTTTGGTGACTTGTTTTAGAACACAAGCACAAACAACAATACAGGCCCAAACAACCTCCCTTATAAGCTAGTTGTCAAGTGGCTTATAATAAGCTTGTTGAATAGTGAGTGGTTAGTGATAGACAGAAAATTGATTTTTCTCAAAGACATTTTTGAACTAGAAAGCTACAAAGAAATTTAAGAGTTTGCAAATAAATTAACTATGAGGCATAACCTACTTATAAGCTAGTTGTCAAACTACTTATAAGAGCTTATGCCTTATAGGATCTCAAATAACTTTGACAAGAGTTTGAAAAAGCTTTTGATAAAAAATTTAAAATACAATGTAAGAAAATTTAACTAGTAGAAATTTAAATGGAACACAGACAGATTTGCAAGGCCAAAGTTTAACTTTAATATTTATAAATCTTTGGTTTACAAAAATTCTAGAACAAAGGAAAAATTACAAGGCTATGATCTATTTATACTAAACAACTGATATATCTAGAATACGTGTGATGAGAAACCCTAACTATTGAAGTTCCAACAATGCCTCTTGAAATATTCGGATCTTTTCGGCATCTTGATTTTGAAATCTGGTCATATGAAGAACATGTGATATCTGCGTTTGCCTAGTTGTTAAAATCAATCTTAGCCTTTGAAATAGTCATGGAGGATAAGGAATGAGTCACAGCCATTGGATCTTCTGGCACCATTTTGTATTCTTGCCAAAGGTGAAAGTGACGAGGTAGGGGATAGCTTGATAGGGTACATGGGTGATGTGGATTGATATATTTGGGTGTGGTTATATTTATATTATCATCTATTATGGATCTGGAGGAAATCAGAATATAACCATTTGATTTAATCATTAATTGAAGAATAGGTTTTATGAAAATAGGGATTAATGAACAGTTAAATTTGGTCTCATAATGTGTTGGGTTTGGTGTTTGGCGGTGTTTATATTAATATTAAACTAAGTTTTAAAAGTTAGATATTATTCATTATAAACGGGTTGGGTATATGGGCTTTAGTGGGTAATTTTGTTATGGGTTGGGTAGAAGTGTGCGTTTGGTGGATATATAGGTATTGGATTGACTGTTTTTGGTCCTCCCTCAACCATTTTGGCATAAATCGTCCTCCAACTTGTGACACTCCTCAAATTTCACATATGTGTTATAAGCTATAATTGTCTCAATATGAATATTTGGCTATAAATTTTTGCTTTTTACCTACTTGGTAAGATTAACTACTTCTCACAACCTGAACTGCCACTACAACATATTCCTATATGTTGTAAACACAATGTATATGCCAAGTCTAAGATCTAAAAATTAATCTTATTAGTTCAATATTAATAATAACATCTCAAATATAACTATGATTCCCTAAATTCCCTTATAAACCCTAGAATCTCTAAAAATGAGTTATAAACTCAAGAATGATAAACTATGAATTGAAAGTACATATGAATAAGTCATTAAGGAATATACAAAAGTTATAAACAATACTTTGAAGACATAATAATACGTAAGAATGATAAGAACAAACCGTTCAAAGCTAAGTACAAGTAAATGTACATAATAGTCTAGATCACAACCTAGAAACCCTTTGTAAGCAATGCTTCAACCAATATAACTACATAATATCTATTTAATAATATCAAATACACTATACTAATTATAATTTATCATATAAAGGAAAGGTAATTGATCATAAAACACTAATATTCACTAATCTTAATCTAATTACAAGTAAATGACCTAAAACTAAGATTAGCATATAAAATCTATTCTTTGTTGAAATAGAGTCTAATCTTTTGCCATAAATTATAAAACTCAACTAATTATGTGACAAATCTAACATTTTCAGGTAGTTAAATATTTTCTCGTATAATATTTTGAAACTTATTTTTATGTTGGTTGACGAACTCACAATTTACGGATTTAAATTTGGGCTTACGTGCATAATTTGGCGTCTTTTACGACTAAAACCGGAAACCTTAGGATTACGTATTTACGTTTTTGAACTCCGTTTTTGATGAGACAATTTTTATTGGATTCGTTTTGTGACGGTGATTCATAATTTATAAAAACGTTTTTCGTAAAACGACCCGAGGGCACGCAAATCGAGAAAACTAGAATCGAGAAATACCCGTAAACTAGTGAGATGGGACAAAACACATTGCCCCATCCCACTAGCTATTAAGGGACGGCCAAAACACCTCACCACCATTAGGTGGCACAAACATAACTTGTTTAGTAACAAGTGTAAGCCTTAGCTTACACTTTAGGCTAAACTACCACCAAACTTATCAAAACCAACAAATGGTTTCACTTAACCATTTTCATCCATGCATTTCACTCTCAAACTCTCTCTACTTCACCCTATATGCCGTCCCATATCAAGCTACAAACATCATTTTTGATCTCTTCCAACTACAAACCACATGTTTACTAGTCATATTAAGGTGTTTCCTTGAAACCTTGATCATTTGGTGGCCATATAACCAACTTTGGAGGTGATTTGCTTGTGTCCTAGGGCTGATTTTCCAACATATGATCTTGCTATTTGATGGTCTTGGAGATACTTGTTGTGTTCATCAAGTTCTTGCCTTCTTAAAACAAGAAATCCACTTAGATTGGTAAAGAAGATCATCCTCTACATTTTTCTCTTATTATTTTGTAAAGAACAAATGTATTTTCTTTCATTTTGTATATGTATATGATGTATATATGATGATAAAAATGTTGTGTGGGGATCAAGTGTTGATAAACATGCTTAAAAATGATGATAACCATAAGAAATGAAGCTAAAATCATGTCTAAATAGTTGGCTGTATAAAAACAGTAGATAACTAAATAAAGAACTGATAAAAATGCATGGTTTAATCTATTTACAGTAAAGTAGATGATGTTATACACATGTGAGAGTTGGCCATGCAATGGAATCAAAATAATGAGTGAGATATGATCAAAACAAGTTAGGTGGTACAATCTGAATAAGCAGTTTTGTAGGGACTGTTAAGGCAACTTAAGTTTAAAATGGACAGTAGCTATAACTAAGTTATATTTAGCACATATCATGAAGAAGTTGTCATTTAAAAATGAGCTTCTAAGTCATTGTAGAACTCTAGATATGATAAAAATGGTGAATGTGAAGTTAAAAATCAGATTTTGGAAATAATGTTTATTATTATTATATAAGCACTCACTTTATAATTTATAAAATGTAAAGTATAAACCCACTAACTTGTAAAACTTAATTATATAAATGTATAAAAGGTTAATTAAATGGGTAAAATATATAAATGGTGGTAAAAGTAATATTTATAAGTAATAAAAACTATAAACTTGATTTTTACGACTTTTTCGGCTATCGCCGTGAAATTAACGTTTTTCATCAAATAAAACTTAGACGACCAAACCCGTCTAATGTAAAGTTTATAAAAGATATATACTGATGTATAAGTAACTAAGACAAGTAAAAACCGATAAAACCCGAACTATAAGAATTACGGACAATTACGAGCTAACTAAACCTATTAGACTAATAATTGGACTTAATAAGAAAAATACTTGTAAAAAGAATTATTTGGGCTTAACCCAATAGGGCCCAACATGAAAAGCATATATACTGATCATATAAGTATATAATGGGTAAAAACAAGTAAAAGAACTTATAAAAGACTTAATGAACTTAAAATAGGTAAAATCGGTAAAACTAGTGAACTAGTAAGACGATACTAAAACGTAAACACTAAAATGAGTAAATGAGGATTTATAAACCCACTTGATCATCATCATATGTACAATAATCATATATATGTATATTGTTATTTTGACAAAAGTCATTGGACCGAGTCTAAGACCGATTATTATTTATATAGGTTTCCGTGACCGAAGCACGCCCGTAGCCGATAATCCGCCTTTCATTAACAACGTGAGTTCATAGCCTCGCACTCTTTTAAATGTTTTATAAAATGATTTGTAAACCCGCGAGGGAGATAACATGCTAGATTTTTATAAAAATAGAACACAAGTAGTCCCGATTGTATGCTTAATGAGATGGACCCGAATGATGCTATGACCCTATATTCGAGACTAAAAGGATTATTAGTAGTTAGGTTATGTCACTTAAAGTCCCATTAGCATGAATTATGAACTACCGGATTTTGGTAGACGCTTATGCATTTGATAGTACTATTTGGGGACGATCACCCCAGTTCGCGCCTTGACGGTTGATCCCCGTCGTACCACATTGATTGGTAAGCGAATTTATGTATGAGAAGATTCCATAGCGTGATTTTTGTGACGACACGCTAACTTAGATGGGCAAATTGTTTGTCGGGTTCGCGGCCCGCTGTTTTCACAGTAAGGTAACAATGTCATGCGGCTAATAATAATCCTAATACAATATAAGACATAAATAAACGATAACGACGCTATAACGATGAATATATTACCTATCATGGTAATATAGAGACTACGGTCTCATGGACGGTTTCAGATGTATGCTTGATTTATATATTGCCTGACTAGCAATATGTGGACTTACTTCCGATATTATACTTGTGTTCTGATTTTAAATGATTGTAAATGATTGTTTTATATAACGGTTTTCATTAAACTCTATGAATTCACTCGGCATTCGCTGATATGATTTTTGCATGTTTTCTATCTCAGGTGCTTGAAGGTAATCCGGATGGAGATCGACTCTGATGGCCCACACTTAATATTAAAAATGTTCATTCGATATGTGTTTTGTAAACTTAATGACCTGTATAATTTGGGACCTGTTGTACACTTTTAAACCTTTTTATCGAATGAATGTTTGTTAAACCTTGTACAACCATTTTTATGTGTTGTCTATGATTGGAGTTATTGTGCTATCCCGTAACACTCTGAAAGACCCTTCCGCTGTACCGATACGAAAAATGAGAGTGTTACAGTTTGGTACCAGAGCTCTCGTTGTAGAGAACAAAAGATTTTTTAAAAAAAAAAAAACCAAGGTTTTGAACAAAACTTTTCAAAATCTTTTGACAATGAACATTTGAGAAAATATTTGAAAAATCTTTTGACTATAACGGTGCCAGAGATCTCCGACGTTACCAACAAGCCTTATTGAGAAGATATATATTTTGATATATATAATTTAATTTATATATATGTATATATCGTGATTTCATTATGTAATTGTTTAACTAGTATGTTATCCTAATACGAGATAAATATATATAAATGCAGATTGTCATGGCTGACCCTAATATTCCTGTAGAAAACCATGCTATTCCCGAACCTAATATAGAAGATGATCCTTATTTAGACTTAGTAGATTTTGATATTGATGACGAGGAGGAACCATTTGAGGATCCCGAGCCCGAGTTAGGACTAGGAGATCAGATTGCCCCTCAGGAAGACTTAGTAGAGAATGTGGATATTGAGAATGCTGATATTGAGAATGAGAATGAGATTGGGTTAGATGAGTTAGATGATGAGATTGACGACGAGGATGTCGAGGAGGATGTAGGTATAGATGTTGAGGTTGATGACGATGAGGAAGCTGAGCTTATATATCCGTATGATGTTCCAGAGGGCGAGCCTTTGCCCCCACCAGTTTGTTTGTCTGATTCCGAGGATGAGTTACCTAGGGATGAACTGTCTGAATCGTCTGAATCTGATTCTGAATCAGAGGAGGATGAGGATGATGATGCACTAGACGGTACTGATGGTATTGCTACTCGTAGATGTGAGATAGGAGAGTCATCTAGTACTCGAGAGGCTACTCATATTGATGGTCTTGCACCATGGGCCTTGAGACGTGATCTAGATGCTTCCCGTGTTAAGAGTTGTGTGACAGAGGTTGGATTAGGTGTTGTTCGGACTCAGGTTGCTTATTTGGAGTCGAAGACTAAGATTGGTGAGAAAGAGCGAGAGTTGCTTAGTTTGGATTTGAGTAATGTAGAACGTGGTTTGAATGAGGCTTTTAGGAGGTTATCGGTATTGGAAAGTGGTGAGTATGCTGCTATGAAGAGAAAGGTGAATTCTTTGGAGATTCAGTTGAGTGTGGCTCGTGCGATGCGTGAGAAAGCCGAAAAGGAGTTGAATGTATCCGTGGGTTGGAACAGTAGATTTTATGCTGACATGGTTGAAAGAGGAGTAATCCGTAAGCGCCCAGCTGAAGATGAGTCTAGTAATCGTCCGGCGAAGATTCAGAAGACGATGGATGATGGACCATCTGGCGGTTCTCAGTAAACCAGTCTGTGTTTAGTAGTGACCTTTAGATCTTTTGTGTTTATAGCTTTGACTGAACCAACTTGTTAGTAGTAGATTTGGCACGAATTTTGAGTGTATATAGTGTTAGAACTTTGACATGGATGTACTAAGACAATACTTTTGTTTCAGATCGAATGAAATATGTATCTTGTCTTGAATTCCATATTGTGCCTTATTTGTATCTTGATTATGAATTCGATCCATATTATATGAATCCTTTGTTGGATGAATGCTTAATGCTTTGAAATTGTGGAATTATAGAACTATGCCGCCCAAGAAGGCTGTGACTGAGGATGATGTACGTAGGATTATTACGGAGCAAGTTACCGCATCTATGACTGAATTCATGGCAAATGCTAGAAATGAAGCTGGCGGTAGTGGAGCTGGCGGAAGTGGAGCTGGCGGTAGTGGAGCTGGCGGTAGTGGAATTGGCGGTACTAATGTGAATGTGAATGCTAATAATGTGAATGCTAATGCTGGAGGAAATGTAGGAGGACTTGGAACTAATGCACCTGAAGTTGGTGGTTGTACTTATGTGACGTTCATGAAGTGTGAACCTCTACCTTTTAATGGAACTGAAGGTGCTGTAGGATTAAGTCAGTGGATTGAGAAGATTGAATCGGTGTTTAGGATTAGTAAGTGTAAGGAGGAAGATAAGGTGACTTTTGCTATGGCTACTCTTAAAGGTCGTGCGTTGACTTGGTGGAACGGGAGAATTGCTTTCATGGGTCTTGATGCTGCTAATGCTACTCCTTGGGCTGAAATTAAGAAGTGGATGACTTTGGAGTTTTGTCCTCGTAGTGTGATAATTAGGTTAGAACAGGAGTTGATTCATCTGAGAATGAAAGGTGTGGACATTGATAGTTACACGAATCGATTCCATGAGTTGGCCTTGCTATGTCCTCGATTGGTTGAACCCGAAGAGATCCGAATTGAACAATATGTGAAAAGGTTGACCAGGAATATCCGGGGGGACGTGACATCATCGAAACCACTTACCATTGATGATGCTGTTCGAATGGCTTACCAACTCATTGGACAGATAATTCAGGATAAGGAAGATGAAGCCCGTGTTGGTGAGAAAAGAAAGGGAGACGGTGATCGTGTAGATAGAGGTGATAATAGGAAGAATTTCAATCGCCGTCAGAACCAGAGAAAGGGGAATGCAAATGCTATTACCAACAATGCACCGCGCAACGATGATAGATGTCCTAAGTGTGGCAACAAGAGGCATCCTGGCGACTGCTGGAAGTGCCGAAATTGCGGAAAGCTTGGACACAAGGTTGAAAGGTGTAAGAAGGGAACGATTTGCTTCAACTGTAGTGAAGAAGGTCATAGGAAATCGGAATGCCCCAAGTTGAAAGCGATTGTACCTGGAAGAAACCCCCAGGGTGGTATCTACCAACTTGGAACAATTGAGGTGAAGAAAGAGGATCCGAATGTCGTTACCGGTACGTTTTTACTCAACAATCATTATGCTGTCGCTTTATTCGATTCGGGTGCCGATAGGAGCTTTGTATCCACTAAATTTAGTGCCCTTATTGATATTGAACCTGTTGAGATAAGTACCAGTTACGAGGTGGAATTGGCTGATGGTAAATTAGTGAAAACTAATAAGCTATTAGAAGGATGCTCTCTAAATCTCTTGAATCATTCCTTTCCGATTGATTTGATGTTGATAGAATTAGGTAGTTTCGATATTATTATTGGCATGGATTGGTTGTCGTTGAATAATGCTACTATTTTATGTGGAGAGAAGAAGGTTAAGATTCCTCTTAGGAATAGAACGTTAGTAATTGATGGTAGTCGAGGTGAATCCCGTTTGAAAATCGTTTCATGTATTAAAGTCCAAAAGTACATCAGGAACGGTTGTGAGTTATTCTTAGCTCAAGTGACCGGGAATGAGTCTAGGGAGAAACGATTGGAAGATGTACCTATTATTTGTGAATTTCCTGAGGTATTTCCTAAAGATTTACCGGGACTTCCACCGATAAGGCAAGTAGAGTTTCGAATCGATTTAATTCCTGGTGCTGCACCGGTGGCACGTGCGCCTTACCGATTAGCCCCTTCTGAATTAAAGGAGTTATCTGAGCAACTTAAGGAGTTGTCTGATAAAGGTTTTATTCGACCGAGCTCGTCGCCTTGGGGAGCTCCAGTCTTGTTCGTTAAGAAGAAGGATGGATCTTTTCGTATGTGCATTGATTATAGGGAACTGAATAAGTTGACAATTAAGAATCGATATCCTTTACCTAGGATTGATGATTTGTTTGATCAACTGCAAGGATCTAGTGTGTATTCTAAGATAGATTTGCGGTCAGGATATCACCAACTTCGCGTCCGTGAAGAAGATATTCCTATAACTGCATTTAGAACTCGTTATGGACACTATGAATTTCAAGTAATGCCATTTGGGTTAACTAACGCACCTGCGGTTTTCATGGATTTAATGAATCGAGTGTGCAAGCCCTACTTGGATAAATTTGTGATTGTGTTTATTGACGATATTCTAATCTATTCTAAGAATGAAGATGAGCATAGAGAACATTTGAGGATTGTTTTGAAGTTGCTGAAGGATGAAAGGTTGTATGCTAAGTTTTCGAAGTGTGATTTCTGGTTAGATTCTGTGCAATTTCTTGGTCATGTGATTAACAAAGATGGAATTCATGTTGATCCTGCAAAGGTTGAAGCTATTAAGAATTGGTCTGCACCGACAACGCCAACGGAAGTGCGACAGTTCTTAGGATTAGCTGGCTATTATAGGCGATTCATTAAAGAATTTTCTTTGATAGCTAAACCCTTGACTAAGCTTACTCAGAAGAATAAACCTTTCGTTTGGGGAAGTGATGAAGATGGAGCATTTCAGACATTGAAGCAAAAATTATGTAGTGCGCCAATCTTATCATTACCCGAAGGGAGTGAAGATTTTGTAGTGTATTGTGATGCATCTCTTAGAGGTTATGGAGCTGTGTTGATGCAGAGAGAGAAAGTGATAGCTTATGCTTCTAGGCAATTAAGGAAGAATGAGGAGAATTATACTACTCATGATCTTGAGTTAGGAGCTGTGGTCTTTGCTCTTAGGTTGTGGAGGCATTATCTGTATGGCACCAAGTGTACGGTATTCACCGATCACAAAAGCCTACAGTATATTCTCGACCAGAAAGAGTTGAACATGAGGCAACGAAGATGGATAGAGTTGTTAAGTGATTATGATTGTGATATAAAGTATCACCCAGGAAAAGCCAATGTTGTTGCTGATGCGTTGAGTAGGAAAGATAGAGAGCCTATCAGGGTGCGTTCTCTAGTCTTGACCGTGCACAATAATTTGCCTGAGCAAATAAGAAATGCGCAAATAGAAGCTTGTAAGAAGGAGAATTTTGTTAATGAAGGGTTCCGAGGAGAAGGAGATCCTTTAGAGGTTAGAGCTGATGGAGTGAAATGTTTAAGAGGTCGTATGTGGATACCTAAGTTTGGAGGCTTAAGAGATTTGATTATGTTAGAATCCCATAAATCTAAGTATTCCATTCATCCAGGATCTGATAAGATGTACCATGATTTGAAGAAGTTGTATTGGTGGCCGAATATGAAAGCTGACATAGCTATGTATGTTCTTCAATGCTTGACTTGTGCTAGAGTTAAAGCTGAACATCAAAAGCCATCAGGACTACTTCAACAACCAAAGATTCCTGAATGGAAGTGGGAGCGAATTACGATGGACTTTATCACCAAGCTTCCTAGAACATCATCTGGAAACAATTCGATTTGGGTTATTGTCGATAGACTGACCAAATCAGCACACTTCATTCCGGTTAAGGAGCAGTTCTCACTGGAGAAGCTGACTCGAATATACATGGATAATGTTGTATGCAAGCATGGAGTGCCTGTATCGATCATTTCAGATCGAGATCCTAGATTCGCATCGAATTTTTGGAAATCTCTCCAAAGATCTTTGGGAACGAATCTCGATATGAGCACTGCTTATCACCCCCAGACTGATGGGCAGAGTGAAAGGACGATACAAACACTGGAAGATATGTTGAGAGCTTGTGTGTTAGACTTTGGTAAGAATTGGGATAAACATTTGTCGTTAGCAGAGTTTTCGTATAACAATAGTTACCATTCTAGTATTAAGGCTGCACCGTTTGAAGCTTTGTATGGTAGGAAGTGTAGATCTCCTGTATGTTGGAGTGAAGTTGGGGATACCCAGCTCACGGGACCGGAATTGATCCGGGAGACTACGGAGATGATAGTTCAAATTAAGAAGAGGTTGTTGACTGCCCGTAGTAGACAGAAAAGTTACGCGGATGTGCGGCGGAAGCCAATGGAGTTTGAAGTGGGTGACCGAGTAATGTTGAAAGTATCGCCATGGAAAGGCGTTATAAGATTTGGAAAACGAGGAAAATTGAATCCCCGTTATATTGGACCCTTTAAGATCCTATCTAGAGTAGGTCCGGTGGCTTACAAACTAGAGTTACCCCCAGAACTTCATGGTATTCACAACACATTCCATGTATCTAATCTGAAGAAATGTTTAGCAGTGAGTGATGAGAAAATTCCGTTAGGTAAGGTTCGAATAGATGGGAAGTTGCATTTTATCGAAGAGCCCGTAGAAGTCATGGACCGTGAGGTAAAGCAACTGAAACAAAGTCGGATACCTATTGTCAAGATCCGATGGAATTCAAAACATGGACCGGAGTATACTTGGGAACGAGAGGATGAAATGTGGAAGAAATATCCGCACCTCTTCGATTTCAATAAGAAACGGACATCCAAATGAAATGGATCACGAGGACGTTGATCCCTTTTAGGAGGAAAAGCTGTGACAAATCTAACATTTTCAGGTAGTTAAATATTTTCTCGTATAATATTTTGAAACTTATTTTTATGTTGGTTGACGAACTCACAATTTACGGATTTAAATTTGGGCTTACGTGCATAATTTGGCGTCTTTTACGACTAAAACCGGAAACCTTAGGATTACGTATTTACGTTTTTGAACTCCGTTTTTGATGAGACAATTTTTATTGGATTCGTTTTGTGACGGTGATTCATAATTTATAAAAACGTTTTTCGTAAAACGACCCGAGGGCACGCAAATCGAGAAAACTAGAATCGAGAAATACCCGTAAACTAGTGAGATGGGACAAAACACATTGCCCC
This sequence comes from Glebionis coronaria, assembly GCA_025667525.1. Classification (NCBI taxonomy): domain Eukaryota; kingdom Viridiplantae; phylum Streptophyta; class Magnoliopsida; order Asterales; family Asteraceae; genus Glebionis; species Glebionis coronaria. The sequence continues at coordinate 3,026,082 of JANFOE010000138.1, forward strand.
ATCCCACTAGCTATTAAGGGACGGCCAAAACACCTCACCACCATTAGGTGGCACAAACATAACTTGTTTAGTAACAAGTGTAAGCCTTAGCTTACACTTTAGGCTAAACTACCACCAAACTTATCAAAACCAACAAATGGTTTCACTTAACCATTTTCATCCATGCATTTCACTCTCAAACTCTCTCTACTTCACCCTATATGCCGTCCCATATCAAGCTACAAACATCATTTTTGATCTCTTCCAACTACAAACCACATGTTTACTAGTCATATTAAGGTGTTTCCTTGAAACCTTGATCATTTGGTGTCCATATAACCAACTTTGGAGGTGATTTGCTTGTGTCCTAGGGCTGATTTTCCAACATATGATCTTGCTATTTGATGGTCTTGGAGATACTTGTTGTGTTCATCAAGTTCTTGCCTTCTTAAAACAAGAAATCCACTTGGATTGGTAAAGAAGATCATCCTCTACATTTTTCTCTTATTATTTTGTAAAGAACAAATGTATTTTCTTTCATTTTGTATATGTATATGATGTATATATGATGATAAAAATGTTGTGTGGGGATCAAGTGTTGATAAACATGCTTAAAAATGATGATAACCATAAGAAATGAAGCTAAAATCATGTCTAAATAGTTGGCTGTATAAAAACAGTAGATAACTAAATAAAGAACTGATAAAAATGCATGGTTTAATCTATTTACAGTAAAGTAGATGATGTTATACACATGTGAGAGTTGGCCATGCAATGGAATCAAAATAATGAGTGAGATATGATCAAAACAAGTTAGGTGGTACAATCTGAATAAGCAGTTTTGTAGGGACTGTTAAGGCAACTTAAGTTTAAAATGGACAGTAGCTATAACTAAGTTATATTTAGCACATATCATGAAGAAGTTGTCATTTAAAAATGAGCTTCTAAGTCATTGTAGAACTCTAGATATGATAAAAATGGTGAATGTGAAGTTAAAAATCAGATTTTGGAAATAATGTTTATTATTATTATATAAGCACTCACTTTATAATTTATAAAATGTAAAGTATAAACCCACTAACTTGTAAAACTTAATTATATAAATGTATAAAAGGTTAATTAAATGGGTAAAATATATAAATGGTGGTAAAAGTAATATTTATAAGTAATAAAAACTATAAACTTGATTTTTACGACTTTTTCGGCTATCGCCGTGAAATTAACGTTTTTCATCAAATAAAACTTAGACGACCAAACCCGTCTAATGTAAAGTTTATAAAAGATATATACTGATGTATAAGTAACTAAGACAAGTAAAAACCGATAAAACCCGAACTATAAGAATTACGGACAATTACGAGCTAACTAAACCTATTAGACTAATAATTGGACTTAATAAGAAAAATACTTGTAAAAAGAATTATTTGGGCTTAACCCAATAGGGCCCAACATGAAAAGCATATATACTGATCATATAAGTATATAATGGGTAAAAACAAGTAAAAGAACTTATAAAAGACTTAATGAACTTAAAATAGGTAAAATCGGTAAAACTAGTGAACTAGTAAGACGATACTAAAACGTAAACACTAAAATGAGTAAATGAGGATTTATAAACCCACTTGATCATCATCATATGTACAATAATCATATATATGTATATTGTTATTTTGACAAAAGTCATTGGACCGAGTCTAAGACCGATTATTATTTATATAGGTTTCCGTGACCGAAGCACGCCCGTAGCCGATAATCCGCCTTTCATTAACAACGTGAGTTCATAGCCTCGCACTCTTTTAAATGTTTTATAAAATGATTTGTAAACCCGCGAGGGAGATAACATGCTAGATTTTTATAAAAATAGAACACAAGTAGTCCCGATTGTATGCTTAATGAGATGGACCCGAATGATGCTATGACCCTATATTCGAGACTAAAAGGATTATTAGTAGTTAGGTTATGTCACTTAAAGTCCCATTAGCATGAATTGTGAACTACCGGGTTTTGGTAGACGCTTATGCATTTGATAGTACTATTTGGGGACGATCACCCCAGTTCGCGCCTTGACGGTTGATCCCCGTCGTACCACATTGATTGGTAAGCGAATTTATGTATGAGAAGATTCCATAGCGTGATTTTTGTGACGACACGCTAACTTAGATGGGCAAATTGTTTGTCGGGTTCGCGGCCCGCTGTTTTCACAGTAAGGTAACAATGTCATGCGGCTAATAATAATCCTAATACAATATAAGACATAAATAAACGATAACGACGCTATAACGATGAATATATTACCTATCATGGTAATATAGAGACTACGGTCTCATGGACGGTTTCAGATGTATGCTTGATTTATATATTGCCTGACTAGCAATATGTGGACTTACTTCCGATATTATACTTGTGTTCTGATTTTAAATGATTGTAAATGATTGTTTTATATAACGGTTTTCATTAAACTCTATGAATTCACTCGGCATTCGCTGATATGATTTTTGCATGTTTTCTATCTCAGGTGCTTGAAGGTAATCCGGATGGAGATCGACTCTGATGGCCCACACTTAATATTAAAAATGTTCATTCGATATGTGTTTTGTAAACTTAATGACCTGTATAATTTGGGACCTGTTGTACACTTTTAAACCTTTTTATCGAATGAATGTTTGTTAAACCTTGTACAACCATTTTTATGTGTTGTCTATGATTGGAGTTATTGTGCTATCCCGTAACACTCTGAAAGACCCTTCCGCTGTACCGATACGAAAAATGAGAGTGTTACAAATTATCACATAAGGTTATACATTTATTTCAAGTTAAGGTACAAGTTAATAAAGCATAAGGTACAAGTTATCAAAGCATAGGATCTTAAGCTCACACAATCATCCCTAGAAAATGGTAAACCTATATAAACCCATAAACCAAGAATGTAGAAACCATAGAAGTCATAAACATATCATATAAGCCCTAAAATAAGTGTACATAAGGATATAAACCCTAATTACCAAATATAGAAAGTCATTAGGATTAATGACCTAAAAACCCTTATATTAAGAAATCTACATAGAATCACTACCTAGTATTTTAGGACAAGTCTACAAACACCCATAGCTCTTCATTAAGGTTATAAGATTATATTAAGACAATTTACAATTACCCTAATGCAAAAGGTACAAGATTTCAATGCATGACTTGTAAATTGGGTCAAAATGAGTACTTTCACCCTTTAGACATGTTTACTTAGAATAACTTAATTAAACAAATGTAGGGACTTCATGAACATATTGAGGACAATGTACGATGTATAAAATGAGTTTACATCAGTCGATAATTGATGGATACTCACATTTACTAAGATTTAACCATAAATCATTAGAAACCCTAACCCGCCTAAGTTTTCTTCCCATTTTTACATCAAACCTTTGTTAAACTTCAAACCAAAGACCCACACTTCTTAATTACAATGTATATACCCTAGTTAAACCCTAATACATCACTAATAACATTCCTAAACCCTTAATCACCAAAATTACAAAGTTACAAGTTACAAGCCCTAATTTAGGACCCATTTTATGTTTTCCTTCCAAAAATGCATTCAAAACCTTTTCCCTCCTAAATTTAAACATTGGAACAGATGATATAGATATTTAGGAGATACTTTACAAGTAAGTGCATCACCTACTTGTCAATGACACATACTTGTTCCTATCTTTTCATGCCGTGAGCTATTATGGACCATAAGTTGAAGATTGGAATGAACTAGCTTGTAAAGTTACCCCTAAAACTTGCATAGACCTTTCCTACCCTCCCTTAGTCACTAATCTATCTATCCTAAACGTCTACAAGCCAAACTTGGAGCCTAAGTGTTGGAAACACTATAAATAGGGGCAAAATGCATACCTTGAAGACTTGCACCCTATTTTCTCTTAATCTCCTACCCATTATCCGTTTACACTCTAACACCCTCACCAAATGATATGCGCAGCAGAACTACAACATTTGGGTGCTAGGCAGTTATCATCACACACAAGCTATTTCAAACGACTCAAAGAGACGTAGGAATTTAAACATTAATTAAACATTGTTAAAAACAACATTGTCTACCGCTTCCCAAAACAGAGTTGCGTTTAGGTCCCCACTGAATCTCAACCCAAAAGTACATTACTGGTTCACAAGACATAATATAAAAAGTTTTAAGTTATAAAAAGGGAGGAAAGACAAAGTAGACCGCCAAGCCACAACAACTTCCATCCTCGCATGCTCCTTGCTACCATATCATCGATTACCTGATACACATGCTTAAAGGGGTCAACAAATAATGTTGAGCGAAATTTATAGGTTTTACAGTCTTATTTTGAACATAAGTATATAAAATCAATCACGATCATTTATAGAATTGTAGATCAAACAATCTATCGTTCTAGGTTATTATAATTGTGTTTAAGCTCATGACACTAATCCGTTAACTCAATTACCCGCGTAAATTTACCGGCATGATTAAGATGAAACCAGTGCCCCTTTTAAAGGGATTAGTTGCAATTATAACTTATTTCTTATCACAAGTTATCCGTCCGCAGAGGGTACTCAACGTACTAGCTCTCGTCTCGGATAGGGTCGTCAACCCCATAGTACTATCAATTGTATAAGCGGCTATTTTCAATCCACACAAGGATTAAACAATAGATAATAGTTCATGAATATAGGGTCTTATGCAACTAGGTACTCAACACAATTTAGGCAACTTTCAGGTTCAACAATCATTCATGACTTATGTTCGTTTCATTTAAAATAGCATGCATCCCCCTCGCGGGTAAAACCATTTAAAATTATAAGAAGAGAGGCTATAAACTCACCTTGCGTAGTAGTAGTGGTTCTAGCGAAGACGTAAGGAAAATATCACCGACGATTTGGTTGCCCTAGAAAATCTAACACGTGACCTAAAATCAAAATACGAAAACTGAGTCAATACTCCGTGTACATTATTGTACTAAACACGCGTATATAAAAACACTTAATAATTATAAAAATTCACGCCAAAACTCATACATGTGATCATTACTAAACTCATGCCATCTATCTATGTAATTAGAAATATTTTCCCATTTTTTAACTTTGCCGGTACTTACCAAAAGTACGGGCTGTTTTCTATCACTTAAGCATCTATATAAATTACAAGAAATATTGTATAAATCCCTTATAACCTGTAGAAAACCCATTTTAAATCCCATAAAAACTTTTCACTTTTATGACCCATTACTCACTACATTACTAGACGTAACCTTTTCGGACTGATTTTGCACTTTTACCATGTAAGACTTGTTTGACTTGTTTAAAAGACACCATTAACTAATTTGACCCTTATGTCCAAAAATAGACTCAATAATTCAGGTTTGGAATAAAAGAACAACTTTCAATCATTTATAAAACTTTATCTATGGTCCGCGGGATTTGACCTAAAACCAAACATAATTTCGGATTATGGTTGATTCTCATTTCCGGTACACGAACTTTCAAAATAGCATAACTTTTGACTCGTTAGGAGTCGTAAGCTCTTTCTTATACCAAATCGAAGCTAAGACAATGCTCTACAACTACATCCTAGTCTCATGACCTGTTTTCAAACTTAAACCCACGAAAACATGCTTAAACAATCTGCCTAAAATTTCCTTCTTCAAAATCAACCCAACACTTGTTTCCAATCCATTCTAACATCACCTAGACCTAACCTAACCACTTATGATCATTCCTAAACACCCTAATCAGCCTATACCACTAAGAACGTCAAATCTTCATAAAAACCCAAATCCTAAATCACACATGCATTATGTTTAACCCATTTAAAAACATCAAAAACACCATTTTAAACACAAACCCATAACACAATTCATCAACCACCATGAACAACCCAACACCCCCATTTGGTCATGGGGTGTTTATGTTCAAAACACCCCAACCAAAATGATTTTGGTTGGTTTTGTGGTTGATTATCTATTATCCAAACACTAATCAAACATGCAACTAGTTTATATACATCAAATCATATTTTTGAAAAATCTTTGATTCTTGAAAAAATTTTGTTAATGCATGTTGTTATAAACCACATCAAAACACTTACAAATGATAATAAAAATGTGGTCTAAATTTGGATTTGCTAAAATCAAATGGGTAAATTTTTGGTGGTGGTGGTGGTGTGGAGGCTGATGGCCAAAGAGAGAGAAGGAGGAAGGAGAGATTTTTTTGAAATGAATTTTGTTTGTGTGTTTTTCATTTCCTCCTTTTGGTAAATTTTTGAGGGGCCTCTTTTGCCATTTTGGTTTTCTTTTGACCTCATTTTTAAACGATCACTTAATAGCAGGAAACGACTTACTAGTTGATTTTGAAAATTTGCGGGAGTCGGGGGTCGCCCCGAACACTCAAAAATACTTTTAAAGCAATTTAAACGCACCCGGGATGAAATAAAACGCACCCGGCTCGACTTAACACAAACCAAAAATAAAATTCTCGAAAATTCTAATATCGACAAAACGATAATACAACATAAAAGTTGGCCATCCATCGGGATCGTAGTCGTCATCGTCTTTCTTAAATCGTCAATCGTTAAGATTACGACCTTAAACATCGGTTTCAACTTAAACAGTCAAATATATATTAAACGAAATTTCTTAAAAATTTCAAAAATATTCGTAATTTAGGGTAAAATAAATGACCTCGAGTTCTGGGTATCACATCCACCCCTCCTTAAAGAGAGTGACGTCCCGACGCTCGCCTCTTCTTATACTCACATTCTGTGCCGCTACAACAGATGAGGAGATCTCTCCTTGAAGAATTCCTCACGTTCCCAAGTGTATTCCGGTCCACGTCTAGAATTCCATCGTACCTTTACAATGGGAATTCTACTGTGCTTCAGTCTCTTAACCTCTCGGTCCATAATCTCCACTTGTTCCTCCACAAAATGCATTTTATCATCAAGCTGAATCTCGTCCAAAGGAATATCCAATTCCTTATCTGCCAAACATTTCTTCAAATTCGATACCTGAAACGTGTTGTGAATAGCACTAAGCTCATTCGGAAATTCCAACTTATAAGCTACAGGTCCAATTCGTCTAACAATCTTGAATGGTCCAATATACCTTGGACTCAGCTTTCCTTTCTTCCTAAAACGTATCACACCCTTCCATGGTGACACCTTAAGCATGACCATGTCTCCGACCTCAAATTCCAACGGTTTCCTCCTATTATCGGCGTAACTCTTTTGTCGGCTTCTCGCAGCAAGTAAACGGTTCTTAATTTGCACAATCTTCTCTGTCGTGTCCAAAACCATTTCGGGCCCAGTCAACTGACTCTCTCCCACTTCGCTCCAACACACAGGAGATCTACACTTCCTTCCATACAACGCTTCAAATGGTGCAGCCTTAATGCTCGCATGATAACTGTTATTATACAAAACTCCACTAAAGGCAAGTGGCGTTCCCAACTTCCTCCGAAATCAATCATGCATGCTCGGATCATGTCCTCCAACGTCTGAATGGTTCATTCGCTTTGGCCATCAGTTTCAGGATGATAGCCCGTGCTCAAACTCAATTCGGTGCACATCGCACGTTGAAGAGATTTCCAAAATTCCGAAGTAAATCTGTTGTCGCGATCCGAAATGATCGATAAAGGTACTCCATGTCGACAAACAATTTCCTCCACGTACACACTGGGAAGTTTCTCCATGCTATCCGTCTTCTTCATAGGTAAAAAGTGAGCAGATTTCGTTAATCTATCCACGATCACCCAGATCATATCACAACCACTAGGAGTCCTTGGTAAAACCGTCACAAAATCCATAGCGATCTTTTCCCATTTCCAATCTGGAATCTCAGGTTGTACCAACAACCCAGACGGTCTCTTATGTTCAGCTTTAACTTTCGCGCAAGTCAAACACTTACTAACGTAACGAGCAATTTATGCCTTCATATTCGGCCACCAGTAGACTTTCTTCATATCGTGATACACCTTATCCGCTCCAGGATGTATCGAGTACTTCGACTTATGAGACTCATTCATAACCAAATCTCATACTCCAGGCGTTCCTTCCTCGGATGGACATATCAGTAACCAAATCCGATTTTCAAAATATCTCAGCCCGTCTGACTTTACCACAAAAAGAGGTTTCTGCAGTCTTCCCAGATTCTCGGCGCCAATATTTTCATTCATCAATCCATTCTCTTGAGCCTTCAATATCGTTCCGATCAAATCAACGCCTTCAGTCATCACTAATGCTCTGACTCTCAAAGGTTTCTCTCTATCCTTCCTACTAAGTGCATCCGCTACAACGTTCGCCTTGCCAGGATGGTAGCGAATCTCGCAGTCATAGTCACTCAGTAGCTCCGCCCATCGTCTTTTCTCATATTCAACTCCTTTTGGTCTAATATGTGTTGCAAACTCTTGTGGTCAGTGAATACAACACACTTAATCCCATACAAGTAGTGTCTCCACAATTTCAGCGCAAAAACTACAGCTCCCAGTTCCAAATTGTGCGTAGTGTAGCTTTCCTCATGCTTCCTCAATTGGCTCGACGTGTAAGCGATCACCTTTTCACGTTGCATCAAAACAGCTCCATAACCCTTATGAGACGCGTCACAATAAACCATGAAGTCTTCTATTCCTTCCGGCAATGACAAAATCGTATCAGAACACAGTTTGTCCTTAAGTGTTTTAAAAGCGATTTATTCATCATTTCCCCATTAAAACACCCAATTCTTCTCAGTAAGCTTGGTCAACGGCTTTGCAATCAACGAAAACCCTTCGATGAATCTCCGATAATAACCAGCTAAACCAAGAAATGTCGAACTTCAGTTGGCGTTGTCGGTGCCGACCATTCTTTAATTTCCTCTACCTTGGCAGGATCTACACGAACTCCTTCGCTGTCAATCACATGCCCAAGAAATTGTACAGATTCCAAACAAAATTCACACTTGGAGAATTTTGCGTACAACTTCTCTTTCTTCAGCAGCTCCATTATCGTCCTCAAGTGCTTCTCATGTTCTTCTTTGCTCTTGGAGTAAATAAGAATATCATCAATGAATACAATGACAAACTTATACAAATACGACTTGCACACTCGATTCATAAGATCCATGAATACTGCAGGCGCATTCGTTAACCCAAAAGGCATCACTTGGAATTCAAAATGTCCATATCGCGTACGAAAAGTAGTTATAGGAATATCCTCCTCTCTAACTCGCATTGATGATACCCTGATCTCAAGTCGATCTTCGAGTACACATAGGAACCTTGCAACTGATCAAATAAATCGTCAATCCTCGGCAATGGATACCGATTCTTAACCGTCAGTTTGTTAAGCTCTCGATCGTTGATACACATTCTAAACGACCTATCCTTCTTCTTTACAAATAACACAGGCGCTCCCCATGGCGATGAACTCGGTCTAACAAACCCCTTATCCATCAATTATTTTAATTGATTAGATAACTCATTGAGTTCTAACGGTGCCAATCAATAAGGTGCGCGAGTAACTGGTGCAGCCCCTGGCATCAAATCGATCCGAAATTCAACTTCACTAGAGGGCGGTAAACCCGACAACTCATTAGTAAAAACTTCCGGATACTCTCGAATCACAGGCACCTCTTCCAACTTTGTCTCTACATCACCATCACTAGAAATATGCGCCAGAAATACATCGCATCCTTCTTCCATATACCTCATCATCTTCAAGCAAGATATTACTCTCATACGAGAAGTACATTCATTACCCTTCACAGTCAGTACCCTATTTTTCAACGGGATCTGGACCAACCTTTCTCCACAAACAATCACCGCACTATGCGCCATTAACCAATCCATCCCAATAATCACGTCAAAAGATCCTAGCTTTATAGGCATTAAGTCAATATCGAAGGCATAATTCCCTAACTTCAAGGTATACCCTCTTAGTATAGATTTTGTACTAACAATCTTTCCATCGACTAATTCCACATTATAGTTAGTCGTTAGAATTATCGGTTCTCTATTGATATGGCGACTAAATTTTTCGTCTACAAAGCTTTTGTCGGATCCAAAATCAAATAATACACTAGCATAACGAGCGTCAAGTAGAAACGTACCGGTCACCACATTCGGGCCTTGAGGTTTGTCAGCGGTACCCACTCTGTATACGGCAGCAGCACCATTTCCTCCCTGTCTATTCCCAGCTTTTGGACAGTTTCCTTGTTTGTGCCCCTTTTCTCCACAACCAAAACAAACCATTACTCTAGTGGCATTCACCCCTGTAGCAACACCTCTAGATCGACATTCTGCAGCTTTATGGCCAGCCTTCCCACACTTTCCACATGTAGGAGGACAATTCCTAATATGGTACAAGTTACAACGGCCATACTAAGGATTGACCTTGATTCCTTTGGGGGAGTAGCGGCTCTCATCCCATCATTCCTCCTTTGGTTGAACTGCTGGTTACGATTCGGTCATTGATTGTTGTTGCGATTACCCCCACGATTCTGTCCTTGCGATTGATTCACCTGGGCAGCTTCCCATTTCCTTTTGTTTCCCTCAGCAATATAGTCTTTCTTGTCTTGCAACTTAACATCCATCAGTGCATGAGCCATCTGAACGGCCTCATGAAATGATCCGGGCTTTGACGAAGTAGTCTCACCCTTAATGTTGCTTGACAGACCCTTGATATATTGTTTCATCTTCTTGCGATCGTCTACGAAAGCATCAGGACACAATATGTGTAGAAACTAGAAGGGGGGGGGGGGGGGGGGGTTGAATAGTTTCGCTTCGATTGGTGACCAAATTCAAATTGCTTTCAATTTGGTTTGTATCAAAACTATCTTTTACTTAAAGCTAAGTTGCATAATGATTAGGTTCAATTGAAATGCACTAGCAAGAATAATAAGCAAGTATAATGATAATGAAATAAGTAAAGAGTAAGGAAGGAGACAACCTAGTGGGAAGACACCAAGATTTATAGTGGTTCGACAACGAGGCTCTATCCTCGTTTCTACTCCACTCCTCGAGTACACCTACTCGAGATTTTCACTATATCCACAAGCTCCCTTCTCGGCGGAGAAAACCTTACATCCTTGCTTACATTATTTTCTGACACTAAGCTAAATATCGAGACCTAATCTTTAGCTAGGACCAATCTACACGACGTTGCCTACTTTACAATTTAACGACACAAGGCTAGATGTCGAGTTCTAATCGAAAGGTAGAACCAATCTTCACGACGTTGCCTACTTCACCATTTTACGACACAAGGCTAGATGTCGAGTTCTAATCGAAAGCTAGAACCAATCTTCACGACTCTTCACTTTGAAGCTAAGTGAGAACTTCACACAACACAACTACTAATCACTTTAAAGTTTAGTGAGAACTCACAAGACACAACCACATCACTTTATAGTTTAGTGAGAACTCCTAATCAAATCTATTACAACTCAACTAGACTTATCCAAGTACACACATGTAGCTTGGATTTACACAACACAAATCCAAGCAAACACATATGCAATGGATGTACACAACAAATCCAAGTATCCACAAATAACTTGGATGAACACAACTAGTCCAAGTATTCATAAATACATTGGATTGACCTAAAACAAAAAGGGTATCATGATGAATATGACTAGCTCATAAATTCATCTTTATCACTACACTAGTGAGTGAGTGATCTTCTCATTGGACATGGTAAAGGAGGGGATCAAGAGGATAATCATATGTAAACATCCTTAACAATTTAAGTGATCATTTACTAATGATTATGCTATAGAAAATAGAAAGAGGGCTGAGAAAAACGTCCAAGAGGCTTGCTGGAAAATGAGATTTGACCCACTATTTAAAGGAGACAAAGTTACAACGGATCTATAACGGCTACTGTACGCGGTACCTTATCTCACCCCGCGGTACCATATCGCTAAGGTACCGCGTAGGTACTTAAGGTACCGCCACTAGACTCCGCTCCGTTTTTTTGTCTTTTAGTGGGGTGGGAATATCTGAGGTATTTGAACCCTTCAAAGGATATTCTAATAGCATTTGAAATATGCCATTTTCAAATTTTCATTTTCCATTTTAATAAAACATTTTCTAAAAAATAAAGTTTATTAAAAAGTCTTTTGTCTTATTAACAAAAGTGAGTTTTAAGGATAATCATTTTAATTATCACTAAGTATGATTAAGAAAGGTTAGTGATATGATTATTACCTTGATGATAGTGTTAGTTAAATAATTCAATTTGTGTTTTACACTAAATGTGTTGTATGGTTTGTTGTGATCAAAACTAAGAAAGATTAGTTAACACTAATAATGTTTTTAGGCATTAATTGAATTAACAATCTCCCCCTTTTTGATTACGACAAACGATAAACTCATTTATGTAGAAACACAAACTATGGAATTATTAACTAGTTTATCACTATCATTTCTCCCCCTTTGTCGTATCAAAAAGGTTAGCATAAGTCTTTGAAGTGCATCGAACTTTGCTAGTAGCTCCCCCTTGGTGGTTGCTCCCCCTTGCTTGGGGCACCAAGTTTGTGAGCTAAGGTGACATGCTACACAAAGGTTAGTAGAAAGGAAAGAAACACCAATGTATATATAATCACTACCTACTAAGTAACTTGAGAAGGAGAAAGAGAAGAAATCTCAAATTAGAAGCAAGTATTTTGCTAAGTATGTCCAAAGAGGTAATTGACAAAATCAAACTTCAATCCTATGAAGATGATAAGCTTGTCAATGGGTTAAAGCTTTAGAATTGATGGAATCACCCATAAGCAATTGTAAAAATTTAACCAAGATCAACTCAAAATATAACTAATTAGATAGCACACGAATAACATAAAGGTAAAAAAAATACAACAAAGAAGATAGTCATACACATAGTATGAGTATCTAAAAGCAATAAATATGGAAAATAAACCACTAAGCATAAGCTAGTCTAATAGTGATGTTTTCCAAGATTGCTAAAAATAAAATAAAACTAAAAAGACTACGATGCATCATTCGAAGTTTTGTCCACCGGAACGAAAACTTGAATAGGAGGTCGAGTGAGGAGGAATTCAAGAAAATTTAACTTCTCATACACATGAGCAAGTTCAATTTTTTGAAATCGGCAACAATCACACGAGGATCCAAGATGCAACACAAAATCATTTGATGAGGGTATGGCATCAAACTTAGGGTTTGGTGGTGGTGGGGTAAAGGGTTTGGGAGTGTTTTCACAATGCCTTGTGAGGTTTGGGAAGGTGGAAAGGTCATTGAGTTGGGGGGTATTGAAGAATTGTGGTGGTGGTGGAACATTTTCTTTTGCTCCGGTGATGGGGTTTATGGTGTAAGTCTCATTCCAATACTTGATTGGAGAGAAGGTAGGGTTTTTGGGTGGTTTGGACGAAGATGGTTCATTCTTCTTAACCCAAACGGGTCGAACCGAGATTTTCGGTTTCTTTGAAAGCTTGGATGAGGAAGCTTTGGGTGAGTGGGGTTGTGACAAAGAAATGTCAAGGTTAGGAATGTAAGAGTTAGGCATTGTGAGAGTGTGAGAATGATATCTCAAGGTTATGTGAGAATGAATTCTCAAGGTTGGGAAGGTGTGAGAATGAAATCTCAAGGTTGGGGTATAAGTAAAATGTAATCAAGGTAAGAATTTGAATACAAAATGTGTAGTGTCAAGGAATGTTTAGTCAATTTAAGTAAACAAGGAATCTTGACTGGGAATAGGGTTTTATAAGTTTTGACCAAAAAATCGTCAAAAGCCACATTCTGGCCGCGGTACCTTATGTGGGACGGCGGTTCCATATCACTAAGGAACCGCTGGTCCTTAAGGAACCGCGTCCAGTGGACTTTAAACCATGTTTTTCCTGGGTTTTGGGAAAAACTAAGACTTTTTCAAAAAGTTGCAAATCTTGGAATTTTACCTCTATTAGAACCAAAATATGCTAGGGTTGCATAAAGCAACACATTCACAAAGAATGTCTTGACAAAGGGTGACAAAATAATTTAGATATCATTTTGAACCAATTTTAGTCAAGTTTAGGGGTTGTGATAGATTTAGGTTCAATTTTAATTTCAAGTTAAAGTTGATTAGTGTGTACAAAAGGATAGAATCACACAAAGCTAAATCCATAAGTCAACAACATAAAACATTCATTAGTGAAACAAGTACAAAGACAAATAAAGACTAACTAATACATAGCTAGCTTATCATAAAATCTAGATAAATAGTTTTCTTTGGCTTGTTGTTGAAAACTCTTATTATGAAATGACTCCATCATTCATCTCCTAGGAGGAGGCATGGAGAACAAAGTAAGCAAGAAATCTTGCAAACCCCTATGTAGTCCATACATATCCATCCTTAGGTTTTGGATGAGGAAGTGGTTGTAGAGACAACATGGACATCTAGGACCATGAGTTTGTTGAAACCCAAAGTAAGGATCACCCAAGAGGAGGGAAAGAGGGACACCCTAAATTGGGATGTTAGAGTTGGGTGGAGGTGGAGGAGGCAAGTTCTCCAAGGGTGATGTGGGTGAAAGTGAAGGCATGTTACTCAAAGGGGAAATGGGTGAGTGTGGAGGTAAATCCTCCTAGGTTGGTGAAATTGGTGAGTTGTGAGGGGTAAATGGTGAAGTCACCAAAGATTCATCAAAGTCATTCCCAAAAGGAATGATTTGGATTGGTTGAGGTTGTGTGATCACTTCCACGGGTGCAATTAGAGTGAAGGGTGAAGAAAGCTCATTCGTTCTAGAGTTGAATGAAGAGGAGGTAGAACCAATGGAGTGGTTAGTACCATAGGTGGAAGAAGTCTTGCATGGTGCAAGAGGTGGGGAAGGTGATGAAGAAATGAGGATAGGAGCATTCTCATTCTTAGGTGTGAGGAAAGGTGAAGAGTTAGGCTTAGCTACCTTAACCCTTATTTTGAGTGTTTTTCTTGGGGTGGAGGTCTTGGAAGTGTTTGAGGTTTTGGTACACACCATGGTTGATTAGGGTGGTTTAAGGTTTAGGGAAGTATGTTTGATGTGTGAAGAACATCAAACAAGGTGGGTTTAAATGGGTGAGGGGATGATCCAATCTAGTAATGGGTTAAAATCATTTTAGGTGAATAATGAATTTAGATGCCCTAGTTTAGGAAATGTGCAGTTTATTACTGAAAATCATGCAAGGTTTACACAAAATTAAGAAAACAGTGTAAAGCAAAGATGCTGTCGTGCACAGTGACCGGCGGTTCCTTATCTAGGACCGGCGGTACCTTATCGATAAGGAACCGCGGGTCGATATGGAACCGCCACCAGAAGGTTTTTAAAAATTTCCCATTCCAGTTTTTGATAAACCCAGATTTTTCCCAAAGGTTTCACAAGCCAAAGTTAACTACATATCATAATCTAATAAGCTAACTATCAACAGGCATGCACAAAGCAATGTAAAACACAAACATGAAGGCATAATTAACATTAAGGATCAAGATAAATGATAATTCTAACATGCAATCACAAGTTAATACATATCCAAGATAAAATAAATTGTTCAACAATACATGTTTACCAACATGTATTCTTTGAAAAGCTTCAATGCTTTCACCTTCTCTTCTTCCCCAATCCCTTGATCATATTCCCCAAGAACTTGAAACCTTTTCTTGATTCAACCCGGTGTTCGTGCAATTCCCCTCGAGTTCTAAGGTTTTCGCGGTAAAGATGCTCCATATTGAGATCTTCCGGTACTTCACTAGAATGATGAGGAGGAGGAGCTAAGTCTTCAAATTCATCCTCGAATGGGTTTGAGGATGGATGGGAATTACTCGAAGAGTGGAAATGAGAACTAGTACCGATGCCATCACCATCACTTGGTGGCATATCGGTGTCCTCCTCATCCGGCTCTTGATGGTCGGATTTTCTCTAACCACGGTCACTTCTTGGCTTTCGTTGATACGCCTCTTGAATAGGCAACATAACCCGTTGAACCGGGTGAAAGCGAGAAAGATCGAGTTGAGGAAAATCTTGACCAACCCTTCTAAAGAGGCGAGTAAGAAGCATAGCATAAGGGAGGTTTGTTTTGGGTTTGGAAAGAGCATAATTTATACGTCGAGCGATGTAATATGCAAGATTGTACTTGGTGGAAGTAAATAGGCAAAACAACATATGCCCCATGCAAGCCGGGATATGATCCCGGTTCCCACCAAGACAAAACACATTTTCCCTAAGAATGTTTGCCCATTGGAGCATGTAATCCTTAAAGTCGCTTGAGAGCACTTCATACCTATTCACATTTCGCACATTTGTATGAAGGTTTCTCACAACATTTCCACTACGCTCTTTCGTGATGATTTCAAGGATGAAATTTAGATCAACTTCGGTGGTGTCATTTGGAGGTTTATCGTTTGACTCCAAGAGAGCATCTAGTCTCCACTTATCCGTGAAACGACAAGTGCCTTCAAATGGCACATCAAGAATATCACCAAAGTCATCGAGGGAATATTGAATGATTTCACCATTCAACAAGAAACGAATAAAGATTTGGTCGTTGATTTCAAGCATGGAGTAAGTACTAAAGAACTCAAGAAGGAACAAGGGATAAATTACCTCGTCTATGTAAAGCAAACAATCAAACCCAATAAGCTCGAACATAGAGTTGATATAATTATCTCCCGCTATTCTTGGATCTACAATTCTACCCTCATGGAAACAACGAGAGGAAAGGGATGGAAAAGCGTTTTGGAGTTGAGAGGAAACTAAGGTTTGAGAGATGTCGGGCATATAATCTCTAGTGAATTGATGATCTTTTTGATATTGAGAAGGCATGATTAAGTACCTAAATACAAACACAAGACAACATTTCTCCAATCACTAATTTCTTGACAAATATAGGATTGAATCCATATCATTTTCATGTTCACAATGTGTCTATTCCATCATTGACAAAGAACACATGATCTATGTTAGATCAACAATAGATTAGAACATTGGTTTTTCAAAACAAGGTTTTTAGGTAAGCATTAACAACGTCATTACCTACTTGTTCATGGGTTCATCTCAAATCCATCATTCAACCAAAATCATTTGGCCTAAATTCGGATTTGTTCTACAAGTGGGTTTTAGTGAAATCTTAATGAATATCAACCTAAGGAATCATAGTAAGATTACCATGTCAACCCACATTCCTATTAAGGTTTTAATTCAATTTCAATTTTAAAAATCTCCAATTATGAAAGGATGAACCCTAGAACAAAATAGATGAAATTGAAAGAAAATACTTACAATTAATTGATGTTAGATGAAGGATGAGTGAAACCCACAACTTGGAATCAATTAATTTGAGTGATTGAAGGTTTTGGAAGCTTCAACAATGGTGGAAAAGGTAAAACCCGTCGGCTGTGTGTTTTTGGGAGAGAGAGAGTTTGGTTTGAAAAAGAATAAAAAACTCAAACTGGCGCTCTGACAAAAGTTACTGCCCGCGGTACCTTATCGATAAGGAACCGCGGGTTTGAGCCGCGTAGATAAGGAACCGCCTACAGAGGCAGGTTTTTATCTATGAAAAACGCCAAATTTTAAAAATCCAGTTTTTCTAAAATACTTAAGATTAAATCATGAGCCTTTTAGAATATCATTGGATCATCATAACACTAAGCAATATGCCTTAACGAAGGATTACGAGTTAAATCAAGATCGAAAAGAACCGAAACGGACAAACGACTACTCGTAGCAAAATGACTAAGTGGAGAGAGGTCAAGAGAGGTGAATCAAGACTAGGATCAATGCTCAAGGGATTAATGACAATCTTCAAGTAATTGAAACGAAGAGCTTGTGTCATATATAGTGGTTTAAGACGTGCCTTTCCGGCGAAACGTTAAACGGCTTTGGTAATGAATAAGCACAAAGCAGTTATTCAAGTATAGACTAAGATCACTTTCAATAATAGTCTTAGTCTAAACTAATATATGAGCAAAGTATTAATTCACTTTCTCTCCCACAAAGGGCCTACTAACCGTATGGGTGCAAACCATGAAAATCATGCTTGATACTTTAAGCTTATACTAACTCACTCTACATCGCCATAGTAAGTCAAGTATCCAAGTAATGAAGGTTTGAGAGGATAAAAGAAAAGAAGCACAAACCACAAATAAATGTCAAGGCAAGGATGCCGAGAACAAGCACATAGTCAAGTAATGATCAAAAGAATTATCAAAGGGCGTGTGGAAGAACGAAAGCGTACCTTGGCCACACCGAGCAATCCATGAAGGAATAAGTGCTATGCCCAATCAATGACTATGATGAGTACTAAGTCTTCAAGGACTAGTATCATTCCCAATCATCTTGGTATCATCATTCAAAGATGTTAAAGATCAATGAAGATGATTCTTCTAAAAGTGCAAGTAACTCAATCCATAACCAATTAATTGATTGATCTTCATGAGTACCTACACAAAGCAAGATGCAAACTAGTAGATACATTTCAAGAGTATATCTAAAATGCATAAAGGCTACTAATCTTAAGTGGGATGCAATATTATCAATTAAAAGACCTATTTTTCAAAGAAAACATAGTTTTGACCAAAGAGAAACTTTAGTACAACTAGACCTTCTAATTTGAGGAGACAATGAATCGATCCAAGTTTTAATGTACAATATACTTCAAAGATCTTGAGTGACCATCGCTCTGATACCAATTGTAGAAACTAGAAGGGGGGTTGAATAGTTTCTCTTCGATTGGTGACCAAATTAAAATTGCTTTCAATTTGGTTTGTATCAAAACTATCTTTTACTTAAAGCTAAGTTGCATAATGATTAGGTTCAATTGAAATGCACTAGCAAGAATAATAAGCAAGTATAATGATAATGAAATAAGTAAAGAGCAAGGAAGGAGACAACCTAGTGGGAAGACACCAAGATTTATAGTGGTTCGACAACGAGGCTCTATCCTCGTTTCTACTCCACTCCTCGAGTACACCTACTCGAGATTTCCACTATATCCACAAGCTCCCTTCTCGGCGGAGAAAACCTTACATCGTTGATTACATTATTTTCCGACACTAAGCTAAATGTCGAGACCTAATCTTTAGCTAGGACCAATCTACACGACGTTGCCTACTTCACAATTTAACGACACAAGGCTAGATGTCGAGTTCTAATCGAAAGGTGGAACCAATCTTCACGAAGTTGCCTACTTCACCATTTTACGACACAAGGCTAGATGTCGAGTTCTAATCGAAAGCTAGAACCATTCTTCACGACTCTTCACTTTGAAGATAAGTGAGAACTTCACACAACACAACTACTAATCACTTTAAAGTTTAGTGAGAACTCACAAGACACAACCACATCACTTTATAGTTTAGTGAGAACTCCTAATCAAATATATTACAACTCAACTAGAATTATTCAAGTACACACATGTAGCTTGGATTTACACAACATAAATCCAAGCAAACACATATGAAATGGATGTACACAACAAATCCAAGTATCCATAAATAACTTGGATGAACACAACTAGTCCAAGTATTCATAAATACATTGGATTGACCTAAAACAAAAAGGGTATCATGATGAATATGACTAGCTCATAAATTCATCTTTATCACTACACTAGTGAGTGAGTGATCTTCTCATTGGACATGGTAAAGGAGGGGATCAAGAGGATAATCATATGTAAACATCCTTAACAATTTAAGTGATCATTTACTAATGATTATGCTATAGAAAATAGAAAGAGGGCTGAGAAAAACGTCCAAGAGGCTTGCTGGAAAATGAAATTTGACCCACTATTTAAAGGAGACAAAGTTACAACGGATCTATAACGGCTACTGTACGCGGTACCTTATCTCACCCCACGGTATCATATCGCTAAGGTACCGCCACTAGACTCCGCTCTGTTTTTTGTCTTTTAGTGGGGTGGGAATATCTGAGGTATTTGAACCCTTCAAAGGATATTCTAACAACATTTGGAATATGCCATTTTCAAATTTTCATTTTCCATTTTAATAAAACATTTACTAAAAAAGAAAGTTTATTAAAAAGTCTTTTGTCTTATTAACAAAAGTGAGTTTTAAGGATAATCATTTTGATGATCACTAAGTATGATTAAGAAAGGTCAGTGATATGATTATTACCTTGATGATAGTGTTAGTTAAATAATTCAATTTGTGTTTTACACTAAATGTGTTGTATGGTTTGTTGTGATCAAAACTAAGAAAGATTAGTTAACACTAATAATGTTTTTAGGCATTACTTGCATTAACAATATGCTTAACTCATTGAACCTTCTTGTATAAGCAGTGATGTCATTATTCTTCAATGACAAGTGTCTCAACTCGTCCTCTAACTGACCCAGCTCTTCCTCGGGAGAAAACTTCTTAGTCAAAAGTGCCTAGGTTGCAGCCCAAGTTCTTCCATTTGCTACTACCAATCCGACAGTAGCCACCTGGTTGTTCCACCAGCTTAAAGTATCATCCAGGAAAGTAGCAGCTACAAATTTAACTTTGTTTGCCTCAGAGCACCCATTGATTTCGACAGTGCTCTCAATCTTTTCCACCCATCTACGGAGTTCCAAAGCTCCATCGGTACCACCAAACTGTGTGGGACCACATTTCATGAAACCGACATATGAACATTCCCTTGGGGCTGGTTGCCTTTCCACATTTCCACCTTGACCCTGGTCTCTGTTCGCACGATCTACCTCAAGAGCATTGGCAATTGCCTCTTGAATCATGGTGTTTACTCAACCGGTTGTCAACTTTGGAGGCATGGTGAAGTCTTAGTTACACCACTCTGCAATGATAGGGAAATAGAAAACAAGGTAAGTATACATATCAAGATTAAGAAGGATTTCTTTTTCAGGACATAATATAAGTACAACAACACATCAACAAGGTTACTAATATTCATCAATCACATCACAAAAGAGAAATTCAAGACTTATCATAGATTAGGAAAGGTAAACATGGATTGCATTGATAGATCAACCAAAATCTGTGACAAGTAATGCCACTACAACCATACACCAACAAACTTAAAGTTGTCAAGTTTTCATCACAAAGCCATCATACGGGAGTCTAAATAATTTAGATACAACGATCAAAAGATAAAAATGAAATACAAGTAACTAGCCACGTGGTGATCCACATGACTTCTTGGACAGTGGTTCTTCCTCATCCTCCTCGGGCTCTTCATCACTATCTTCTTCCTCATCCATCTTTCTCTTCTCTTTATCGCTCGGCTCACACTCTACCACCCTCTTCATTACAGAAGTCAACCCAAACTCCGATGCTACTTGATTCCCAAAAGCGACATACTCACCCCTGGCGGGCGGTTGAACCATGAAATAATTAGCCTCCAGCTCAGAGTCATCCGCGAATCTCTAGTCTTGTAGTAGGGATGATCTTACACGGTGCTCCCAACTCTGCATTCTGACCAACTGATAGTTGTAGAAAATACGGCTTTTAGGAAAAATAGCGTAATTAGGGCAAGTATTAACAAGTAGTTTAGGAAAACCACAAGTTATGACCCAAAGTGGGGATCGTTCTCAAGGAGGCTTGGTGTGTGTGTTAAGAGATGATTAATGATGTGATTATGATTATGAGAAATTAAAATAGAAATGAGGTAAGAAGAGAATGACGAGTACGATGACGAATTAAACTAAGACGAAATGTCGTACACGTAAAACTGTAAAAAGTAGCAAAATTAAAAAGTTACCCTAAAAATTCCTAGAAAATTGCAATAAATTCTGAATAATGTAACTAGAGTTTATAGAAAATCAAAAATCACTCAAACCTTTTATTTTTCAATTGTAAACCTCTAAAATGACTTAACTAAATTTAAAACTATTTTTGAAAATTTTAAAATTAATAAAAACTATTTAAAAACAATTAAAAACTATTTAAAATTAAAATAATTATAAAAATTAATCTAATGACAATAAAAATATTATAAAAATTGTAAAATTCCTAACTTAATATCTTTAACCTAATAAAAATATAAAAACTTGAAAAATCTAAATTTTAATTTTTAATAATAAAATAATATTAAAATAATATTAAAAATCCAAATTTTATAAAAAAATATAAAAAGTTGCAAACTAGCTTAATTTAATCCTAATAAACACAGAAATGAAGTTGAAGTTACAAAAATACCCCTATTGGGCCTAGAATTGGGCCAAAAGTCCAAACAGTTAGCTTAATGGGCTGATTAAGGCCCAATAAGAAAAATGTTGTCTAAATAAGCCCAAAAGCTCCTATCTGACTCAAAATTTGATTTTAAGAACAAAACTTTGAAGGCCCAGAAGCTGAAAATGTGTTTAAGCTCGCTTATTTCAAAGCAGCTTATTCTTAGTGGGCTTTTTGGCCCATTAAGCTATAAGCTGATGCCATAAGCTCAAATTAGACACACAAGCTTCTTTTGAGTTACTTAAGAGTTCTGTAAAAAGAAATTTGAAATAAGCACAAGGAATAAGCCTAAAAAGCAATAAGCTATGATGTAGTGTTTTTACCCCTTTAGGAAACGGAAGGCAAAATAGTGGTAAGCGTTAAGTACAACGATTTAGGAAAACCGTGTACAAATTACCCAAAATGGGGATCGTTCTCAAGGAGGCTTAGTGTGTGTGTAATGAAATGATTTTCTTTGTGATTATATTTGTGAGAAAGAATGATAGAAATGAGGTAAGAAGAGAATGACGGTTACGGTGTCGTATTAAACTAAGACGAAAAAGGTGTACACGTAAAACCGTAAAAAACACCAAAATTAAACTTTTACCCTAAAAAATTCCTAAAAATCACTAAAAATCCACAAAAATATTCTAAGAGTTTACAAAAAATCAAAACTTGCCAAAACCTTTTAATTAATTGAATAATGACTTTTTAATGCTAATTAAAGCCCTAAAAATCAATATTAACTATTAAAAAGTCCAAAACAAGATCTTAAAGTTTGTAATCCTTTAAAATAATCTAATTAAGCTAAAAAGTATTTTTCAAAATTTTAAAACCACTAAAAACTATTTTTAAACAATTAAAAACTACTAAAATCAATTAAAACTTAAATTAATTCTAGAAAATAATTAAAAGACTATAAAAATATTTGGAAAGTTGAAAAATTACTAATTAAGTGTCTACAATCTAGGGAAAATATAAAAACTTAGAAAATCATATTTTTATTTTTAACAATAAAATAATATTAAAATATTATTAAAAATCCAAAAATCATAAAAAATTCTAAAAAGCTTGCAAACTAGCTTAATTTAACCTAAATAACACATAAATGAAAGTGAAATTACCTAAATACCCGTAATGGGCCTAAAAAGTGGGCTAAACCCAAAACAGATCACTATTGGGCCAAATTTGGGCCCAATATAAAAAAGTGTCGAAAATAAGCCCAACAAGCACTACTTGACTCAAAATTTGATTTTAAACAACTTTTTCCAAAGGCCCAAAAGCTGAAAGTGTGAAATAAGCTAACTTATACCAAACAGCTTATTCTTAATGGGCTTTTTGGCCCATTAAGCTATAAGCTGATGCCATAAGCTCAAATTAGACACACAAGCTTCTTTTGTCCTAAATAAGACTTCTGTAAAAAGAAATTTGAAATAAGCCCAAGGAATAAGCCTAAAAATGCAATAAGCAATCTATAGAAAACGACAAAATAGTCGTTTTTGAGTTCTAGGCCACCCCAAAAGCTGATTCAAGTTTCTAAAGCTTTCAAATGACTTAATTAAGCAAAATCAACAAAGAGTTTTCAAATAAGCTGACTCAATAAGCTGGAAAAAGAAAATAAGCACTTATGTAAAAGTCAAATAAGTTGGTTTTCTAGCAAAAAGTCAAAGTCAAAGTCCAATAAGCTCCAGTCTAATCAAATGGGTCAAATAATGAAGATCTATAACAAAAAATAAGTTGTTACAAGTCTGGATAAGCTAGAATAGCTTATTGATAAGCTAAGTTCAATTTAACACTAACAGGGGCTAGTTTTGGGTGTTGAGCAGTGGAAACTTTTTCCACTGCTTGACTTGTTTGACTTTTTGTTTTTAGTGAACTTTTTTGAGATTCAGATTACACAAAGGCACCCAAATGATCTTTGGATCAAAAGGAGTCAATAACAATCAAAAGATCACAAACACAATCACCCAATTGATACAGTTTAATCAATAAAGTACCAGATCTAGCACATACATGAAACAATAAGCAGTTTAGGTTCAAAAAGCACTTAGAGCACAATTCAGCCAGCCAAATTCTACTAAATGCATACACAAGCTATATTAAACTCAAATGAACAAGTCTAAACAAGTTTCATGCAATGATTCAAAGAATTAAGCAAGATCTAAGCTGATGAATGTTACTGATGAACACTAACACATGCAGTTTTTTACTTTGCTGATGTATTTGACACACAAGCCAGAATCAACACCTCAAATCTCTCAAACAGGTTACAATGACTTTGTTTAAACCACTTTTAGCCCTAAGCATGCATACACCCTAAGTGTTCCCAAAATCCAAGGTCAAAACAGGCAATAACAAAGATTTTATAGCAGATTGTTTGATTCAAGGTTTCAAACCCAAAAACTTGCAACAAAACACTCTCAACCAAGTATATATCAGATATAGAACACAAACACAAACTTTCCACAACACAATAACAAGATTTAAGCTTAAACAGGTAGACCCAAACACCCTCTTAACTTTTCAAAACCAAGTTTTTCAAATCAAAAGCAAGATTCAGTTTACCAAATGATCAATCTAGCATATAAACAACATTATCATGAAAGACTAAGCAGATTTAAGCCAAGAAATCAAGAAGAACAACAATATAGTACAAATCCGCAAAAAATCCATTTTTTATCAGATTTTCAAGGTTTCAAGACAAACCTCATGGATGTACATCCACACCAACGAATTTATGAGCTTATGTGCTAGCTAGAACAAGCACAAGCTTCCAATAACACCCCTGCTAAGATTCAACAAGGTTAGAAGCAAGATTATCAAAACAGAAACTTAAAAAGCCTTGATTAATGCAACCTTGTTACCCCACACTTGATTATCCCCAATTTATAAGCCTCACCACACCTTAATATCACAATTAGGATGCTATGATCAGCCCTATAACCCAAGAATTCCAAGGTTGAAACAAGAACTTAGCAAAATATCAAGCTTGAAGGAAAAATGCAAACTTTTGCACTCTCCTTAAAAACAGGTTTTGAGATTCAAATTCAGTGAACAAATAACATAAACAAGCATAAAATAAGATGGCACTTGGTCTTTCTTCAACACACTTAACACAATTTCATTAAAACTGAAAAGAGGATTTACAAGTGCTTG
Organism: Glebionis coronaria; assembly: GCA_025667525.1. Taxonomy (NCBI): domain Eukaryota; kingdom Viridiplantae; phylum Streptophyta; class Magnoliopsida; order Asterales; family Asteraceae; genus Glebionis; species Glebionis coronaria. The sequence goes on from JANFOE010000138.1 coordinate 3,051,343, forward strand.
AACAAGGAAAAACCAAAAGCAGGTAAAATGTAAAGACCTAATGCCTTTATATAGGCTACAATGAGACTAAGGAAGCTGTGAAATAACATAAACCCTAGTTGTGAAGTCCCCAATTTGCCCTTTGAAATTTTGAATAACTTGGAATCATGTGACGGATTCTTGGATGTTTGTGGAGCTGGCAAGGGTGGAATTTTTATCAAAGGGTCCAAAGTAAGCTTAGGATGTAAGCTGCTTGTGAAACGTTGGATTCTTTTGGCTATTTTGGCATGTTCTTCCTTTTTGAAGCAGGGCATGTCCCATGTCAAATGTGTGGTGAGGTGGCAAAGGATTTTTGAGTTGGGTTATGATTATGACATCCTTAATCTTAAATCTGGAAAAGATTAAGGATTAATTTCAAGTAACTAAGAAATGCCCAATTTGGATTAAGAACACCAAAAACAGGTTTTTGATCTTGTTTAATGTTTAAATGTTGTTTGGCGCGTGTTTAAACTTAATTAATATTAAGTTAAACCGGTTGGTGAGTGGGATGGTGATGTGGACAAAGGGTGAAGTGTGATTGGTTGAAAGGAGTTAGTGGGACAGGTGTCAAGCTCCCATAGGTCTAGGTGTCTTAGGTTGTCTGCCAGCTTAAACCCTCCATCTTTCAGCAACTTGTCATTTCCATCTTAATTGCAATAAACCCGTTTTCCTTTGTAATCAAAGTTTCCTTTTTCACACTTTTGCCCCAAATATTTTTCCAAAGTATTTTCAAGGGTATTTCTTGCCATTTTGTGATTTTTGAGGGACTGATTTGGCATTTTCTTCAATGGTAATGGTCTTGACTTGTATGATTGGTATTTTGGAGGACTGAAATTGCCAAGTCTTGTTTGATGAGGGACCATTCTTGCCAAATGTTGAAAGTTAAGGGTCCTTTTTGTAATTTTGACAAACTTTAGGGACCAAACTTGTAATTATGAAGATACAAGGGTATAAAGTGTCAATTCTTCCATATTGGAGGACCCTTCTTCATAATTCTTCAAATCTTCAAGGGTTTTCTTGGGAAAATCTTCATTAGGGCTTGGTTCATTGTGCGGCTTCGTTTCCCGTGTTCGTTTTTGCATGATTCTTGTGATCTTTTGTCATTTTCTCAATATCCGTACCTAAAATACAGAAGCAACAAACACAAGAATATATATGGGTGTTTTGATGATATTTAATGCATTTTAATCCCTTTTTGGACGATGAGACTATGTATAAAAGCAGTCTCATCACTCCCCCATACTAAACCATGTCGTGCCCTCACGTAATGCTAGAATAAAGTATCGTAGCACCTCCAAAATTCATTTTTATTCACTTTATTGAATGATAAACTAGCTACACTACTACTATTGCTACTACTACTACTTGCGTTTTAGACATAATGTATGATTTTCATCGCAAAATAGGACGTTTAGGTTCATAGAATAAGAACACGTGAATGCTTGGTTAGAAATAATTTCATCGTCCTCGATTTTCACCCCAATTCCATGCCAAGCGTGCAACGAGATCATTGTCATTATAAGTTAGTAATGCTAACACTACTCATATGCCCTAATCACGTACTTATCCTCCCATTATTCCTAAGTTGTATCTCTTATATTTTATATTGTCTTGAATGTTTCACGAGGATACATTGTTTGACTTATACGATAATAGAGATTTGGGTCTAAAAATAGAGACCTAACGGTGTAACCAAGACCATCAAATCAATAACCCCTCCTAATAGACAACGATGTCAAAAAAATTAAGTCAACAAGAAGAATCGATAAACACGGTTTTATAACGGTTTTGAACATGAGACTTATTACCAAGACTTTTATACGCCCCCTAACGGAAGGGCCTTATTATCTTTGGTTTACCTCCATCTTTTATTCAACTTCGCCATGAAGCTTTTATTATGACTTCGGTCTTGCCTTGCCTTTTATTATCCACCTCATCGGTAGTTTTATTAGCCAAAGACGTATATCCTCACGCTAAGGCGAATTTTGGATCTTTAAAGCTTCGAAGAATAAGGCTTGATTCACTTTCAATTTTGCATAGATTTTTCGGCCTTGTGGGGCTTCAAATTGTTTGCTTGATTTAGGTGAGCACTTGAAATCTTATTATTGGGTGAAGCTTTTGATTATTTGGGTGCCAATAGTTCAAAACCGTGACGCTGGAGATACCTTAATGTCTTCCCAATTTAATTACACGGAAGCTACTAGAAAAGACTAGAAACCCAACAATCCCAACTAAACCGCTAAGTCAGTATTTATTAAGCAAAAAATATTTACATGCGAAGGGAGAATAAGCAAACAACGAGAACACATGTGTTTTTGAAAGAATACGAGTACTCTACGTTTAGCATAGTAACTTATAATTAACCCTATCATTTCTAGTCCTCATTTAAGAGACTTAGCCTAATGTGAAGTTAAGGTATCAAAGCCAAGTGCTCAACACGCACGGTCAAGTCAAAAATTACTCTTATTCTCGCCATCGGAAAACCTACATTCGTGTCTTCAAACACTTATAAAACATGAGAAAAATTTTAAAATTTGGCCATTTTTAGCCTTATTTTGCAACAAAAACGATAAACAAAAAGATAAACTTTGGAAAGCGTGAAGGTTTGGCGAGGCAAGTATCTATTCACCCCCCATACTAAAGTTAAACATTGTCCTCAATGTTTCGAGTCTAGGGGTGCAAACACCCCCATACTAGAGACGTAGTCGAATGCCTTAATCTAGCATGGAAAGGGTGTAACCGTTAAATTTAAAGCCGTTTATGAAGTGTGCTAAAAACCTAAGGTTAGAACATCCAAAGGATATATCATGGATATTGAGAAAGTCTTCAAAGCAAACGATCGAGTGCTCCCATAAAACGAACACGAGAGGCTCCAATCGTGAAGATCATGATCATCTAAAGTCCACAATTCACAAACAACCACGGAACAAAGGTTGGAAGGGCACAAATCCCCACACGTTAACTACATTAGAAAGCGATAATATGTACATAGGATAAGCATGGGACTCCCCCACGAGGAACCTCGTTTTTGATTACCGAGTCATGAGCTCGACTTGATCCCCTCAATACTAATTATCATTGGGGAAGGTGACTTGGTCGAGGTAGTTCAAGGATGGAACTTCCCCGCCAAAGTAGTGCTTCAACCTATGTCCATTCACCTTGAAATTGGGGCCATCAATTTGAGCTAGCTCGATGGTCCCATATGGAAAAACTTGGGTCACGGTGAATGGACCGGACCAACGGGATTTCAACTTACCGGAAAAGATTTTCAAGCGAGAATTAAAAAGTAAAACTTGATCCCCAATGTTAAAAACCCGGTTTTTAATTTTAGAATCATGCAACTTTTTAGTTTTTTCTTTAATGTCCCTCAATTCATCCAGTTCATTTAATTGCATTTTCCGGTGTTTTCCCGCGGTCTCCATATAATCATTACAATGCTTTAGGGCCCAATAAGCCTTGTGTTCCAATTCGATTGGCAAATGACAATTTTTTCCATACACAAGCTTATAGGGAGTGCACCCAATGGGCGTCTTATGAGCGGTCCTAAAGGCCCATAAAGCATCGTCCAACTTTTCCGACCAAAATATTTGGTTTTCCCCAAAGGATCTCTCCAAGATCCTCTTCAACGCTCGGTTTGAAACCTCGAATTGCCCACTCGTTTGTGGGTGATAAGCCGTAGAAAGCCAATGTGTAACCCCATATTTCCTTTGGACCCTTTCGAATTGGTCATTACAAAAATGGGTTCCACGATCGCTTATGATCGCACGAGGGGTTCCAAACCGAGAAAACAAGCTTTTTAAGAACTTGACTACCACACGAGCATCATCGGTGGGCAAAGCCTTAGCTTCCACCCACTTAGATAGGTAGTCAATTGCAACGAGGATGTACTTATTACCACGAGATGATGGGACGGCCCCATAAAGTCTATGCCCCAAACGTCAAAGATCTCACACACTTGGATGATATTTTGTGGCATTTCATCCTTTTGAGAGGCTTTTCCTTGTCATTGGCATGAGTCACAAGACTTCACAAGATCTTGTGCATCTCGGTAAATAGTAGGCCAAAAGAAGCCCGCATCAAACACCTTCTTAGCCGTGAGATTAGCACCGTGGTGACCACCCGTGGGTCCCTCATGACAAGCTCTAAGGATATTAGAAGCTTTGGTGCCAAATACTCAACGTCGGATGATTTGATCCACACAAGTTCGAAACAAGTAAGGGTCGTTCCAAAAGTAGAACTTGATGTCACGAAAGAATTTTCGTTTTTCTTGAGTCGTCATACCCTTGATGTGTAGTGTTTTTGCTACCCTTTAGGAAAAGGATGACAAAAGTGGCATGTATTAAGTGTCGGTTTAGGAAAACCAAGCACTAATGACCAATTAAGTTCGTTCTCAAGGAGGCTAGTGTGTTATGTGTGTAATGATATGGATTAATTTGTGATTATATTTGAAAAAGAAGAATAGAAAAGGGATTAGAAGAGAATGACGGTTATGAAGACGGATTAAACTAAGTCTAAAAAGGCGTACACGTAAAGTCGTAAAAACCACCAAAATTAAAATTTTAACCTAAAAATTTCTAAAAATTACCAAAAATCCCTAATAATATTCTAAGAGTTTACAAAAAATCAAAACTTGCAAAAACCTTTTAATTAATTAGATAATGACTTTTTAATGCTAATTAAAGCCCTAAAAATCAAAATTAGTTATTAAAAAGCCCTAAACAAGATTTTAAAGTTTGTAAACCTCAAAAATACTCTAATTCAGCTAAAAACTGTTTTTCAAAATTTTAAAACCAATTAAAACTATTTTTAAGCAATTAAAAACTCCTAAAATCAATTAAAACTTAAATTAAGTATAGAAAATAATTAAAACACCTAGAAAATATTTGGAAAGTCGCAAAAATCCTAATTAAGTGTTTAGAACCTAGGAAAAATATAAAAACTTAGAAAATCAGACTTTTAATTTTTAATAATAAAATAATATTAAAATAATATTAAAAATCCAAAAATTATAAAAAAATTCGAAAAACTTGCAAACTAGCTTAATTTAACCTAAATAACTCAGAAATGAAAGTGAAATTACCTAAATACCCCTATTGGGCCTAGAAAATGGGCTAAACCCAAAACAGTCCACTTAATGGGCTAAAAGAGGCCCAAAAATCTAGAGTCCACCAAATAAGCCCAAAACTTCCAGTCTAGCTTAATATTTGATTCTGAACAAAAAATTTCAAAGGCCCAAAAGCTGAAATGTAGCTTATCACAGCTTAATAAGCACAAAGCTTATTCTTAATGGGCCTTTGAGCCCATTAAGCCATAAGCTTGTGCCATAAGCTGAAAATTGACACACATCATTCTTTTGAGGTAAGAAAGCGTTTTGCAAAAAGAAATTTCAAATAAGTCCACTTAATAAGCCATAAACAGTTCACCAACTTATTTACAAAACGACAAAATAGTCGTTTTGTGATCTAGACCACCTCAGAAGCTGATTCAAGTTGCAAAATGTTTCTTAAGACAAAACTAAGCTTAATAACCAAAAACCTACTCAATAAGCACACTCAATAAGCTGGAAAGTCAAATAAGCACTTATGATAAAAGTCAAACAAGTTGGTTTTCTAGTAAAAAGTCAAAGTCAAAGTCTCATAAGCTCCAGTTTACTTAAATGGGTCAAATAATGAAGACCTATTACAAAAAATAAGTTGTTGCAAGTCAGAATAAGCTAGAATAGCTTATTGATAAGCTGATGACAAAATTGCACTAGCAGGGGCTAGTTTTGGATGTTGAGCAGTGGAAACTTTTTCCACTGCTTGACTATTTTGACTTTTTGTCTTTAGTGACTTTTTCTTGGATTCAGATTTCACAAAGGCACCCAAATGATATTTGGATCAAAAGGAGTCAATCACAATCAAAATAACACAATCACTAACACCCAATTGATACAGTTTAATCAATCATTCATCAGACATGATACAGACATGAGCAATAAGCAGTTGAGCACAAATAAGCAGTTTTAGCAATAATCAGCCAGCCAAATTCAACCAAATGCACACACAAGCTATAATAAACTCCAATAAGCAAGTCTAAACAGGTTTCATGCACTGGTTCAAAGAATTAAGCAAGATTCAAGCAATGAAAGTTACTGATGAACACTAACACATGCAGTTTTTACTTTTGCTGATGTATTTGACACACAAGCCAATTTCAACACTCCAAATCTTTCAAATAGGTTATATTGATGATGTTTTAACAGCTTTTATCCCTAAACATGCATAAACTCTAGGTTTTCCCAAAATTTTAGGTCAAAAATCAGTCAACTCAACAAGATATAGAAATTTGTTTGATTCAAGGTTTCAAACTCAGAAACTTGCAGCAAAACACTCTCAAACAAAGGTAGAACAGATATCAAGCATAAACAACACAAACTAACAACACAATAACAAGATGCAAGCACAAACCAGTAGACCCAAACACCCCTTTAACTTTCCCAAATCACAATTTTCAAAGGCAAAGTGAGATTTCAGGCCAACCAAGCATCAATTAACACTAAAACAAGTATGATAAACAGATTCAAGCAAGAACAAGCCACAAAATTCACAAGAACACAAGTTTCATACAAATATCACCAAAAATCACAATTTAAGCAGATTTTGAGATTACGTATGCAAACCTCATGGATGTACATCCACACCCACGAATTTTGAGCTTATGTGCTAGCAAGAACAAGCACAAGCTTCCACAATAAGCCTGCTAAGATTGAACAAGGGTTAAGCACAATATCATAAAAATCAGAAACTTTGAAAAACTTGATTGATGCAAACTTGTTACCCCACACTTGATTATCCCCAAGTTATAAGCCTCACCACACCTTAACCAACTCAGTTAGCATGCTATGATCAGCCCTATAGCCAAAGAATTCCATGATTGGAACAAGACTTAGCAAAATATCAAGAAAATGAGAAAATGTGCAAACTTTTGCACACTCCTCTTTGGAAAACAGGTTTTGAACTTCAAGAACTAACAAGCATATAACAATAGAAAGCAGTAAATAAGATTGGCCAATGACTTTTCTTCAAGGTTTCAAACTCAATTTCATTAAACTTAGAAATAGGATTTACAGAAACTTGAACAAGGAAAAATCAAAAGCAAAGCCTAAATGTTGGAACCCTAAGCCTTTATATAGGCATACAATGAGCTACTAGAAAGCATAAAAATGTTGCCCTAATGTTGCTGAAGTCCCCAAAATTCCCTCTTGAATTTGAACTCATTTGCTTCATGTGACTGATTCTTGGACGTTTGTGAAGTAGATAGATGTTGGAATTTGATCTAAGGGCTCAAACAAAGCTTAAAATGTAAGCTTGTATCTGGATGGTTGATTCTCTGGCTGGTTTTGGTAGTATCCCCTTTTGTGTGTAGTAGGGGAATCATGTGTGGCCCTTGGTGGTGATGTGGCAAGTGATTTAAGAGTTGGGTTATGATTAGAGGACTACTAATCACAATTCTGGAGGTGATGGAAGCTTAATTATTTCTTAATCAATTTTCCCCAATTTGTGTTCTTGTGTAAATAGTAGCACGTTTGATCTGATTTGGGTTTTAAAAATGGTGTTAAGCGCCAAAGGATTAAACTAATCCAAGATTAGTTATAACGGGTTTTTAGTGGAGGATGACATGGAGAAATGGTGGATCTTCATTGGTGGAGAGAGTGAGTGGGGCACGTGTCACCCCACCACTGGTCTAGGTTACTTCTTTGTCTGCCAGCTTAACAACCCCATCTTTCAGGAACTTGTCAAATGTATTCCAAACTTCTATCAACGCCATAATCAGCTTTGTCAACTTTTGCCTTTTTACATTTTTGGCCCAAAAACTTTTACAAAGTGAAATCAGGGGTAATTCTTGCCATTTTTGAATTCTTCAAGGGCTGGTTGGGTATTTTCTTCAATGATAATGGTCTAGACTTGCATAATTGATATTTTGGAGGACTGAAATTGCCAAGTCTTGATGATTGAGGGACCATTTTTGCCAAATGTTGAAAGTTGAGGGTCCTTTGTGTAATTTTGGAACTTTCAAAGGACCAAACTTGTCATTTCTTGTACTTTGAAGGAATTCATGATGTATTTGACTTTGTGGATGATATTGGTTGACAATTTAGCTTTGTTGAGGGGCTAAACTTGCCAATTCTTCAAAGTTAAGGGTCCTTGTTGTAATTTTGACAAACTTTAGGGACCAAACTTGTAATTATGAAGATACAAGGGTATAAAGTGTCAATTCTTCTATATTGGAGGACCCTTCTTTATAATTCTTCAAATCTTCAAGGGTTGATCTTGGGAAAGTCTTCACTAGGGCTTGGTTCATTGTGCGGCTTCGTTTCCCGTGTTCGTTTTTGCATGATTCTTGTGATCTTTTGTCATTTTCTCAATATCCGTACCTAAAATACACAAGCAACAAACACAAGCATATATTTGGGTGTTTTGATGATATTTAATGCATTTTAAGCCCTATTTAGAAGATGAGACTATGTATAAAAGCAGTCTCATCACTCCCCCATATAAACCATTGTCGTGCCCTCACGCAATGCAAGAATAAAGTATCAAAGCATCTCCAAAATTCATTTTATTCACTTTATTGAACGATAAACTAGCTATACTACTACTATTGCTACTACTCGTGTTATAGACATAATGTATGATTTTCATCGCAAAATGGGACGTTTAGGTTCATAGAATAAGAACACGTGAATGCTTCGTTAGAAATAATTTCATCGTCCTCGATTTTCACCCCAATTCCATGCCAAGCGTGCAACGAGATCATTGTCATTATACGTTAGTAATGCTAACACTACTCATATGCCCTAATCACGTACTTATCCTCCCATTATTCCTAAGTTGCATCTCTTATATTTTATGATGTCTTGAATGTTTCACGAGGATACATTGTTGACTTATGCGATAATAGAGATTTAGGTCTAAAAATAGAGTCCTAACGGTGTAACTAAGACCATCAAATCAATAACCCCTCCTAATAGACAACGATGTTAAAAAATTAAGTTGACAAGAAGAATCGATAAACACGGTTTTATAACGGTTTTGAACATGAGACTTATTACCAAGACTTTTATACGCCCCCTAACGGAAGGGCCTTTTTATCTTTGGTTTACCTCCATCTTTTATTCAACTTTACCATGAAGCTTTTATTATGACTTCGGTATTGCCTTGCCTTTTATTATCCGCCTCATCGGTGGTTTTATTAGCCAAAGACGTATATCCTCACGCTAAGGCGAATTTTGGATCTTTAAAGCTTCGAAGATTAAGGCTTGATTCACTTTCAATTTTGCATAGATTTTAGGCCTTGTGGGGCTTCAAATTGTTTGCTTGATTTAGGTGAGCACTTGAAATCTTATTATTGGGTGAAGCTTTCGATTATTGGGGTGCCAATACTTCAAAACCGTGAGGCTGGCGATACCTTAATGTCTTCCCAATTTAATCACACGGAAGCTACTAGAAAAGACTAGAAACCCAACAATCCTAACTAAACCGCTAAGTCAATATTTATTAAAAAATATTTACAAGCGAAGGGACAATAAGCAAACAACGAGAATACATGAGTTTTTGAAAGAATACGAGTACTCTATGTTTAACATAGTAACTTATAATTAACTCTATCATTTCTCGTCCTCATTTAAGAGACTTAGCCTAATGTGTAGTTAAGGAATCAAAGCTAAGTGCTCAATACGCACGGTCGAGTCAAAAATTACTCTTATTCTCGCCATCAGAAAACCTACATTCGTGTCTTCAAACACTTATAAAACATGAGAAAAATTTAAAATTTGGCCATTTTTAGCCTTATTTTGCAACAAAACGATAAACAAAAAGATAAACTTTGGAAAGCGTGAAGGTTTGGCAAGGCAAAGTATCTATTCACCCCCCATACTAAAGTTAAACATTGTCCTCAATGTTTCGAGTCTAGTGGTGCAAACACCCCCATACTAGAGACGTAGTCGAATGCCTAATCTAGCATGGAAAGGGTGTAACCATTAAATTTAAAGCCGTTTATGAAGTGTGCTAAAAACCTAAGGTTAGAACATCAAAAGGATATATCATGGATATTGAGAAAGTCTTCAAAGCAAACGATCGAGTGCTCCCATAAAACGAACCCGAGAGGCTCCAATCGTGAAGATCATGATCTAAAAGTTACAATTCACAAACAACCACGGAACAAAGGTTGGAAGGGCACAAATCCCCATACGTTGACTACATTAGAAAGCGATAATATGTACATAGGATAAGCATGGGACTCCCCCACGAGGCACCTCGTTTTTTATTTCCGAGTCATGAGCTCGACTCGATCCCCTCAATACTAATTATCATTGGGGAAGGTGACTTGGTCGAGGTAGTTCAAGGATGGAACTTCCCCGCCAAAGTAGTTCTTCAACCTATGTCCATTCACCTTGAAGTTAGGACCATCATCTTGAGCTAGCTCGATGGTCCCATACGGAAACACTTGAGTCACGGTGAATGGACCGGACCAACGGGATTTCAACTTACCGGAAAAGATTTTTAATCTTGAATTAAAAAGCAAAACTTGATCCCCAATGTTAAAAACCCGGTTTTTAATTTTAGAATCATGTAACTTTTTAGTTTTTTCTTTGTAAATAATTGAATTTTCATAAGCAATATCCCTCAATTCATCTAATTCATTCCATTGCATTTTCCGGTGTTTTCCCGCGGTCTCCATATCATCATTACAATGCTTTAGGGCCCAATAAGCCTTGTATTCTAACTCGATAGGCAAATGACAATTCTTTCCATACACAAGCTTATAGGGAGTGCACCCAATGGGCGTCTTATGAGCGGTCCTAAAGGCCCATATAGCATCGTCTAACTTATCCGACCATGATTGTCGGTTTTCCCCAACGGATCTCTCCAAGATCCTCTTCAACGCTCGGTTTGAAACCTCGACTTGCCCACTCGCTTGTGGGTGATAAGCCGTAGAAAGACGATGTGTAACCCCATATTTCCTTAGAACCCTTTCGAATTGGTCGTTACAAAAATGGGTTCCACGATCGCTTATGATAGCACGAGGGGTTCCAAACCGAGAAAACAATTTCTTCAAAAACTTGACTACCACACGAGCATCATTGGTGGGCAAGGCCTTTGCCTCCACCCACTTAGAAAGGTAGTCAACCGCAACGAGAATGTACTTATTACCACGAGATGATGGGAACGACCCCATAAAGTCTATACCCCAAACGTCAAAGATCTCACACACTTGGATGATATTTTGTGGCATTTCATCTTTTTGTGAGGCTTTTCCTTGTCGTTGGCATGCATCACACGACTTCACAAGATCTTGTGCATATCGGTAAATAGTAGGCCAAAAGAAGCCGACATCAAACACCTTCTTAGCCGTGAGATTATCACCGTGGTGACCACCCGTGGGTCCCTCATGGCAAGCTCTAAGGATGTTAGAAGCTTCGGTGCCAATAACACAACTTCGGATGATTTGATCCGCACAAGTTCGAAACAAGTAAGGGTCGTTCCAAAAGTAGAACTTGACGTCACGAAAGAATTTTCGTTTTTCTTGAGTCATCATACCCTTAATGATGAAGTTACCCGCATGGTAATTTGCAAAATCCGCAAACCATGGGGTAGAAGAATCAAGCTTAGAATTCACTACACCAAGTGTCTCGAGCGGAAATGTTTCGGTGATTTCCTTTGGCTCGTAAACACTTTGGTGAGGATCTTCCAAATGAGAGAGATGATCGGCCGCTAGATTCTCGGCTCCTTTTTTGTCAACGATTTTGTGATCAAATTCTTGAAGGAGGAGAATCCAACGAAGTAATCTAGGCTTAGCATCTTGCTTTGCCATGAGATACTTGATAGCCGAATGGTCCGTATACACTATGCATTTTGTCAAGACGAGGTAAGGTCGGAACTTCTCAAATGCATACACCACGGCAAGGAACTCCTTTTCCGTTGTAGTGTATTTTAGTTGAGCCTCGATCATCGTCTTGCTAGCATAGTGAATAGGCAAGAAGTGCTTATCATGACGTTGCCCCAAAACCGCCCCTATAGCGTAATCACTAGCATCACACATGAGCTCAAAGGGGAGGTTCCAATTGGGAGCAACAAGAATGGGAGCTTCGGTAAGTTTCCTCTTAAGGATTTCAAAGGCTCGTACACAATCTTCGTCAAAGACAAAACGTGCCTCTTTTTCAAGAAGATGTGTAATGGGTCGAGAAATCTTTGAAAAATCCTTGATGAATCGACGATAAAAGCCCGCGTGGCCTAGGAAACTCCTAACTCCCTTGACGGTTTTGGGATGAGGTAATTTGGCGATGACGTCTACCTTAGCTTGATCTACCTAATCCCCGCTTTCGAGACCTTGTGCCCTAAGACGATTCCACTCTTAGCCATAAAATGACATTTTTACCAATTGAGCACAAGGTTGGTTTCCTCACAACGTTTTAACATTCTCTCTAGGTTCGACAAACACGAAGTGAACGAATTACCAAACACGGAAAAGTCATCCATGAAGACTTCCATCGTCTTTTCGATCATATCATGAAAAATAGCCATCATGCACCGTTGAAAAGTTCCCGGTGCATTACAAAGTCCGAATGGCATTCTACGATAAGCAAACGTTCCATATGGACACGTAAACGTAGTTTTTTCTTGATCACGAGGATCGATGGGGATTTGGAAGTAACCGGAAAAACCATCAAGAAAGCAATAGAAATCGTTTCCCGCAAGACGCTCCAACATTTGGTCCATGAAGGGCAAGGGAAAATGGTCTTTTCGAGTGGCTTCATTCAACTTTCGATAGTCAATGCACACTCTCCATCCGGTCACGAGTCTAGTTGGAATCAACTCGTTGGCATCGTTTGGCACAACGGTCATCCCTCCCTTTTTAGGGACACAATGAATAGGACTCACCCAAGGGCTATCGGAAATAGGGTAAATCATTCCTGCGTCAAGGAGTTTAAGGACCTCCTTTTTGATGACGTCGTGAATTTTAGGGTTCACCCTCCTTTGACTTTGGATTGTGGGCTTGAAATCCTCCTCCATTAAGATTTTGTGGGTACAAAATTTGGGATCGATCCCCTTAATGTCGGATAACTTCCACGCAATTGCCCTTTTGTGGTCCTTAAGAACATCGACAAGTGCGGTTTTTTCATCATTCAAAAGATCCTTCGCAATAATAACCGACAACTTGTCGTCCTCCTCCAAATAGACATATTCGAGGTGAGGAGGTAAATCTTTCAACTCAAGGATAGGTGGTTCCTCAAGTGAAGATTTGGGCTCGATACTCATAACCTCCTCGGGTGGAGGAAATGGGAAATTGTTAAGAAAATCCTTGATAATCGAGAAGTCCTCATCGTTGTCGAGGTCTTCGTCACAAGTACGTGGAACATTGCATTCTTCCAACGTAAAACCACCACCTTCAAAAGGAGTGAAGGTTGGTGTCGAATTATCAAGAATTGGATCTAACATAGTGGGATTGCCACTAGTTTCTTCACCACCAAAACCTCGAACTTCTTGTGAAAATTCCTCGCAAACCACGTCGATCATATCAACGAGGATTATGGTTGCAACGGAATAAACATGAGAAATTTGAGAGTTTTGAGTTGCGTTTATAACAAGTTCCTCGTCGTTGAAACGTAAGGTGATCTTTCTAGCATGCACATCGATCAAAGCCATAGACGTATCTAAAAACGAACGATCTAAAATGAGAGGAACTTGAGGATCAGTGGGGATATCAACAACGATAAAGTCTACGGGATAGTAGAACTTCCCCACTTTCACAAAAACGTCTTCCGCCATACCACATGCGGGAATTGTGGAATGGTCGGCCAACTAGATAGACATTAGTGAAGGAGTAAGATTAGGAAGATTGAGCGACTTGAAGATTGCAAGTGGCATCAAGTTAATGCTAGCACCAAGGTCGGCCAAGGCAAAGCATTCTTCCATATCTTGGATTGCACAAGGGATCAAAAATTTACCGGGATCACCGACTTTTTGAGGTATGCGATTAAGATAAACCGATGAACAACTAGACAATTGGTGCAATTTCTCCTTGTTGTTCAACATACTCTTAAAGTTAGCGGCAAATCGAGGCATCATGACCAAAGCATCGGTGAAACTCACATTAAGGTGCAAATCACGAAACATTTTCATAAAAAGCTCAAATTGATAATTGTCGCGCTCTTGACGTTTCTCCTTCCTAAGTCTCGATGGATAGGGCAAAGGTGGTGTGGGTTGAGGCATAGTAGGCATAGCCTTTGGAATCTCGGGTTCCAATGATGGTAATGGGTTAACCGTAGGTGTGGCATGAGCGGTACTTCGTGGGATTGGGACATGCTCCTTTTGGACCACCACCTCGGGTTCTTCCTCAATTGCTTCCTCCGTAGGAGCAATTGGTTGAGGAGTCGGCTCCTTAAGTGTCTTAACACTACGTGTGGTAATCACTTTCATCTCACCCTTAGGGTTGGATATGGTGTTGCTAGGAAGACCACTTGACGACGGTTTACACATTATTGCCTCAAACATAGACGAGATTTTATCTTCAAAATTAGATTGCCTCAATACGGCTTCGGTTTGCCTTTTCTCAGCCTTAATCATCTCTTGTTTAATCTCATGTTGCCCTTGTTCCATCTTTTGTTGGTATTGTTGCAACCTAGTGACATTTCCTTCCATCTTGTTGGTGTGGATTTTAAGTTCATTAGCTAACTCATTTTTCAACTCTTTCTTCAAGTCGTTTTTAAACTCGGATCTTAGGCTAATGATTTCTCTTTGAATATTGTCAAACCTAGCATCATTCCCACTAGCATATTTAACAAACTCACTTGGAATCAATGTTTGCAAACTTTTGTTGTTATTTTGAAAATCATTTTTGTTTGAAACTTGATTATTAGCCCCTTGATTCCCATAGTTTCCCTTGTTGTAATTGTTTTTAAGTCCAACTTGATTGTTGCGATAGTTGTTGTTAGCATTTTGATTTGAACCAAAAACCGGTGGAGTCATTTGATTAGAGCGGGAAACTTGACCGTTTTGGTTGTAATTTCACGTGGCCGCAAAGGCACTCGAAGTGTTACCACCGTTGGTAATGCACTCGGAGAAATCATGACCTCCACCACAATACATGCAAGAAACCTCAACCGCTTTAGCCGTAGCGGGAGCACTTGGTTCACCAACTTTAAACTCAATTAAAAGTCCTTTCAATTTATCAAAAATCTTGTTTTCCAAGTTCGCCTCAATTTGGCAAGCATCGATGGTAGTAGACAAAGAAGGTGAAGCCGAAGACGAAGCCTTACGAACACTAGACGTGCTACGAGGACTATACACCTTAGATCTATTTTCAATTATCACCAAAGCTTCCTCAACCATTTTACACAAAAAATTACCACCCGCGGCGGCATTCAAATAATCCCTTTCATGATCATTAAGTCCATTGTAAAACGTCTCAATTTGATGCAAATCGGAAAAACCGTGATGAGGACATTCATGTAACATTTCCTTAAACCTATTCCAAGCCGTTGAAAAACTTTCATTAAATTCTTGTGAAAACTTTGAAATCTCGTTTTTCAAGTGCGTAGTCTTAGAGGGCGGAAAAAATTGGTTCACAAACTTAGACACGAGATCCTTCCACGTCAATATAGAATTGGGTGGCTCTTTCTCTAACCAAATTTTAGCGGGCCCCGCTAAGGAATACGGAAAAAGCATCATCTTAATCGAGTCGTTCGAGACATCCTTAAACTTGCAAGTAGCGGTAAGACGATTGAATTCGCGGATATGGTTGTGGGGATTGTCCTTCTCATCACCACGGAATTTGTTGTTTTGGATCATCGACAACAAACCCGTTTTCACCTCAAAATTCTCCGCAAGGATAGCGGGAATCACAATAGCCTCTCCATAACCCTCGGTGGGTGCTTCAAGTAACTCCATCATAGTTCGATTCGCCATGGTTGGTGCTTCTCTTACAATGGGTTCGTCAATAGGAGAGTCCTCACTAGAATTGTTGGGAGTGGGAGTTTTGTTCTTTCGTTTACGTGCACGTCTTGCTTGATTTCGAGTTAGCATAAATGTCACGTACAACGAGGGGACGAGCAAAGAAGATTCTTTTTGGTGTTTTGTATTTTTCAATTTTTTTGTGGTTTTTGATTGTATTAACCTTTTGTGATTTTGTGAAATGTATTAAGTAGACACAAATCTACAAATCTCCTCCTTAATCAAATCTCTTGATTAAAGAAGCCTCAAGGAATGAAAACGATCACGTGAAGTGAACGCCTTCGATGACTTTAGAACGTTGGTGGAACACCAAAATGTTCAAGAGGGTTTAATCAATAGAAACCAAGAAAATATATATGATACTTAGTAATACTTTGGGCGGAGAAACCCTCGATTCAATCTCAAAATCAAATACTCACAAGCAAGCAGGAAAACGAGGCGGCGCGAAGCACTTAAGAGCCTTTTTCCATAGGATATATTTTATAATATCCGCCTTATACACACCTTATAGTTTGTATTTTCAAGATTAAGCTTCACGAAAGTATTTATCTATTTTTGCCTTTTTCTTTGGTTTGAGATTCGAATACAATGATTGGGTAATGACCTCCCAAGTCAAGGTTGTGATTTCTCACGTATTTGGAGTACTTGTGAATTTATTGTTCTACGTATACAATATATTAATAATATTCACACAAAAACCAAAAACGGATAATACGTATTAGTAGAGTGCTACTAATACAAATACTAATTATGGTTAGTATAAAAACAACAATGCCAAATCAAAACACAACACGCCTCCCCGGCAGCGGCGCCAAAATGATGTAGTGTTTTTGCTACCCTTTAGGAAAAGGATGACAAAAGTGGCAAGTATTAAGTGTCGGTTTAGGAAAACTAAGCACTAATGACCAATTAAGTTCGTTCTCAAGGAGGCTAGTGTGTTATGTGTGTAATGATATGGATTAATTTGTGATTATATTTGAAAAAGAAGAATAGAAAAGGGATTAGAAGAGAATGACGGTTATGAAGACGGATTAAACTAAGTCTAAAAAGGCGTACACGTTAAGTCGTAAAAACCACCAAAATTAAAATTTTAACCTAAAAATTTCTAAAAATTACCAAAAATCCATAATAATATTCTAAGAGTTTACAAAAAATCAAAACTTGCAAAAACCTTTTAATTAATTAGATAATGACTTTTTAATGCTAATTAAAGCCCTAAAAATCAAAATTAATTATTAAAAAGCCCTAAACAAGATTTTAAAGTTTGTAAACCTCAAAAATACTCTAATTAAGCTAAAAACTATTTTTCAAAATTTTAAAACCAATTAAAACTATTTTTAAGCAATTAAAAACTCCTAAAATCAATTAAAATTAAATTAATTATAGAAAATAATTAAAACACCTAGAAAATATTTGGAAAGTTGCAAAAATCCTAATTAAGTGTTTAGAACCTAGGAAAAATATAAAAACCTAGAAAATCAGACTTTTAATTTTTAATAATAAAATAATATTGAAAATCCAAAAATTATAAAAAAATTCTAAAAACTTGCAAACTAGCTTAATTCAACCTAAATAACTCAGAAATGAAAGTGAAATTACCTAAATACCCCTATTGGGCCTATAAAATGGGCTAAACCCAAAACAGTCCACTTAATGGGCTAAAAGAGGCCCAAAAATCTAGAGTCCACCAAATAAGCCCAAAACTTCCAGTCTAGCTTAAAATTCGATTCTGAACAAAAAATTTCAAAGGCCCAAAAGCTGAAATGTAGCTTATCACAGCTTAATAAGCACAAAGCTTATTCTTAATGGGCCTTTGAGCCCATTAAGCCATAAGCTTGTGCCATAAGCTGAAAATTGACACACATCATTCTTTTGAGGTAAGAAAACGTTTTGCAAAAAGAAATTTCAAATAAGTCCACTTAATAAGCCAGAAACAGTTCACCAACTTATTCACAAAACGACAAAATAGTCGTTTTTGTGATCTAGACCACCTCAGAAGCTGATTCAAGTTGCAAAATGTTTCTTAAGACAAAACTAAGCTTAATAACCAAAAACCTACTCAATAAGCACACTCAATAAGCTGGAAAGTCAAATAAGCACTTATGATAAAAGTCAAACAAGTTGGTTTTCTAGTAAAAAGTCAAAGTCAAAGTCTCATAAGCTCCAGTTTACTTAAATGGGTCAAATAATGAAGACCTATTACAAAAATAAGTTGTTGCAAGTCAGAATAAGCTTGAATAGCTTATTGATAAGCTGATGACAAAATTGCACTAGCAGGGGCTAGTTTTGGATGTTGAGCAGTGGAAACTTTTTCCACTGCTTGACTATTTTGACTTTTTGTCTTTAGTGACTTTTTCTTGGATTCAGATTTCACAAAGGCACCCTAATGATCTTTGGATCAAAAGGAGTCAATCACAATCAAAATAACACAATCACTAACACCCAATTGATACAGTTTAATCAATCATTCATCAGACATGATACAGACATAAGCAATAAGCAGTTGAGCACAAATAAGCAGTTTTAGCAATAATCAGCCAGCCAAATTCAACCAAATGCACACACAAGCTATAATAAACTCCAATAAGCAAGTCTAAACAGGTTTCATGCACTAGTTCAAATAATTAAGCAAGATTCAAGCAATGAAAGTTACTGATGAACACTAACACATGTAGTTTTTACTTTTGCTGATGTATTTGACACACAAGCCAATTTCAACACTCCAAATCTTTCAAATAGGTTATATTGATGATGTTTTAACAACTTTTATCCCTAAACATGCATAAACACTAGGTTTTCCCAAAATTTTAGGTCAAAAATCAGTCAACTCAACAAGATATAGCAATTTGTTTGATTCAAGGTTTCAAACTCAGAAACTTGCAGCAAAACACTCTCAAACAAAGGTAGAACAGATATCAAGCATAAACAACACAAACTAACAACACAATAACAAGATGCAAGCACAAACCAGTAGACCCAAACACCTCTTTAACTTTCCCAAATCACAATTTTCAAAGGCAAAGTGAGATTTCAGGCCGACCAAGCATCAATTAACACTAAAACAAGTATGATAAACAGATTCAAGCAAGAACAAGCCACAAAATTCACAAGAACACAAGTTTCATACAAATATCACCAAAAATCACAATTTAAGCAGATTTTGAGATTAAGTATGCAAACCTCATGGATGTACATCCACACCCACGAATTTTGAGCTTATGTGCTAGCAAGAACAAGCACAAGCTTCCACAATAAGCCTGCTAAGATTGAACAAGGGTTAAGCACAATATCATAAAAATCAGAAACTTTGAAAAACTTGATTGATGCAAATTTGTTACCCCACACTTGATTATCCCCAAGTTATAAGCCTCACCACACCTTAACCAACTCAGTTAGGATGCTATGATCAGCCCTATAGCCCAAGAATTCCAAGATTGGAACAAGACTTAGCAAAATATCAAGAAAATGAGAAAATGTGCAAACTTTTGCACACTCCTCTTTGGAAAACAGGTTTTGAACTTCAAGAACTAACAAGCATATAACAATAGAAAGCAGTAAATAAGATTGGCCACTGACTTTTCTTCAAGGTTTCAAACTCAATTTCATTAATCTTAGAAATAGGATTTACAGAAGCTTGAACAAGGAAAAATCAAAAGCAAAGCCTAAATGTTGGAACCCTAAGCCTTTATATAGGCATACAATGAGCTACTAGAAAGCATAAAAACGTTGCCCTAATGTTGCTGAAGTCCCCAAAATGCCCTCTTGAATTTGAACTCATTTTCTTCATGTGACTGATTCTTGGACGTTTGTGAAGTAGATAGCTGTTGGAATTTGATCTAAGGGCTCAAACAAAGCTTAAAATGTAAGCTTGTATCTGGATGGTTGATTCTCTGGCTGGTTTTGGCAGTATCCCCTTTTGTGTGTAGCAGGGGAATCATGTGTGGCCCTTGGTGGTGATGTGGCAAGTGATTTAAGAGTTGGGTTATGATTAGAGGACTACTAATCACAATTCTGGAGGTGATGGAAGCTTAATTGTTGCTTAATGAATTTTCCCCAATTTGTGTTATTGAGTAAATAGTAGCACGTTTGATCTGATTTGGGTTTTAAAAATGGTGTTAAGCGCCAAAGGATTAAACTAATCCAAGATTAGTTATAACGGGTTTTTAGTGGAGGATGACATGGAGAAATGGTGGATCTTCATTGGTGGAGAGAGTGAGTGGGGCACGTGTCACCCCACCACTGGTCTAGGTTACTTCTTTGTCTGCCAGCTTAACACCCCCATCTTTCATGAACTTGTCAAATGTATTCCAAACTTCTATCAACGCCATAATCAGCTTTGTCAACTTTTGCATTTTTACATTTTTGGCCCAAAAACTTTTACAAAGTGAAATCAGGGGTAATTCTTGGCATTTTTGAATTCTTCAAGGGCTGGTTTGGTATTTTCTTCAATGATAATGGTCTAGACTTGCATAATTGATATTTTGGAGTACTGAAATTGCCAAGTCTTGATGATTGAGGAACCATTTTTGCCAAATGCTGAAAGTTGAGGGTCCTTTGTGTAATTTTGGAACTTTCAAAGGACCAAACTTGTCATTTCTTGTACTTTGAAGGACTTCATGATGTATTTGACTTTGTGGATGATATTGGTTGACAATTTAGCTTTGTTGAGGGGCTAAACTTGCCAATTCTTCAAAGTTAAGGGTCTTTGTTGTAATTTTTACAAACTTTAGGGACCAAACTTGTAATTATGAAGATACAAGGGTATAAAGTGTCAATTCTTCTATATTGGAGGACCCTTCTTCATAATTCTTCAAATCTTCAAGGGTTGATCTTGCGAAAGTCTTCAGTAGGGCTTGGTTCATTGTGCGGCTTCGTTTCCCGTGTTCTTTTTTGCATGATTCTTGTGATCTTTTGTCATTTTCTCAATATCCGTACCTAAAATACACAAGCAACAAACACAAGCATATATTTGGGTGTTTTGATGATATTTAATGCATTTTAAGCCCTATTTAGAAGATGAGACTATGTATAAAACAGTCTCATCAATGAAGTTACCCGCATGGTAATTTGCAATGTCTGCAAACCATGGGGTAGAAGAATCAAGCTTAGAATTCACTACACCAAGTGTCTCAAGCGGAAATGTTTCGGTGATTTCCTTGGGCTCATAAACACTTTGGTGAGGATCTTCCAAACGAGAAAGATGATCGGCCGCTAGATTCTCGGCTCCTTTTTTGTCAATAATTTTGTGGTCAGATTCTTGAAGGAGGAGAATCCAACGAAGTAATCTCGGCTTTGCATCTTGTTTAGCCATGAGATACTTAATAGCCGAATGATCCGTATACACTATGCATTTCGTCAAGACGAGATAAGGTCGAAATTTCTCAAATGCATACTGATGAGACTGGCTTTATACATAGTCTCATCTTACAAATAGGGCTTAAAATGCATTAAATATCATCAAAATACCCATATATATGCTTGTGTTTGTTACTTGTGTATTTTAGGTACGGATATTGAGAAAATGACAAAATATCACAAGAATCATACAAAAACAAACACGGGAAACGAAGCCGCACAATGAACCAAGCCCTAATGAAGACTTTCCCAAGATTAACCCTTGAAGATTTGAAGAATTATGAAGAAGGGTCCTCCAATATGGAAGAACTGACACTTTATACCCTTGTATCCTCATAATTACAAGTTTGGTCCCTAAAGTTTGTGAAGATTACAAAAAGGACCCTCCACTTTGAAGAATTGGCAAGTTTAGCCACTCAACAAAGCTAAATTGTCAACCAATATCCTCTACAAAGTCAAATATATCATGAAGTCCTTCAAATTACAAGAAATTACAAGTTTGGTCCTTTGAAAATCCCAAAATTACAAAAAGGACCCTTAACTTTCAACATTTGGCAAAAATGGTCCCTCATCAAACAAGACTTGGCAATTTCAGTCCTCCAAAAGGCTCAACATACAAGTCAAGACCATTATCCATCATCAAAATGCCAAATTGGCCCTTGAAGAATTCAAAAATGGCAAGAAATACCCCTGAAAATACTTTGGAAAAGTATTTGGGGCAAAAGTGTGAAAAAGGAAACTTTAATAACAAAGGGAATCAGATTTTTGGGATTTATTTACAAAGTGAAAGAAGAAAGGAAAGTGAGGGACTTATTTTGGCAGACAGCCTAACTTACCTAGACCAACCCACACCCAACACGTGTCCCACTCACCCTTTTCCACCAATTAGCTTCCACCATTCTTCCACATCACCTTTCCACTCACCAGGTTTAACTAACTAATTAAGTTAGTTTAATCTTTGGCGCTAAACACCTCATTTAAACATTAAACCGGATCAAAACATGAACTATTCATCTCAACAACACATTTGGGTTTTCTTAATCCTCTTGTAATTAAACCACCAAAACCTCCAGATTTATGATTAACCTTGTTTTAATCATAACCCAACTTCAAAAATAGCTGCCACCTCACTCCTTTATCCCAAATGAGATTCCCCTGCTACACACAAAAGGGATACTGCCAAAAACCACCAGCCATCCAACGTGTAGGATTGATGCTTACTTTCTAAGCTCAATGTGAGCCTTTAGATGCAAATTACACCCTTGCCAGCTCCACAAACAGCCAAGAAATCTGTCACATGAAGCCAAGAAGTTCAAATCCTCAAGGGCAATTTTGGGCTTCTACAAGTTAGGGTTTTAAGTTTTTAGGTTTAAACAGACCATGTACACCCTCTATATAAAGGGTATAGGGTCCAACATTCACGTTTGCTTTTGGTTTTTCCTTGTTCAAGCACTTGTAAATCCCTTTTCAGTTTATGAAATTTGAGTTAAGTGTTTTGAAGAAAGACCAAGTGCCATCTTATTATTGCTTGTTTATGTTCTTAGTTTACTGATTTTGAAGTTTAAAACCTGTTTTCAAAAGAGGAGTGTGCAAAAGTTTGCACATTTTCTTCATTTTCTTGATATTTTGCTAAGTTCTTGTTTCAACCTTGGAATTCTTGGGTTATAGGGCTGATCATAGCATCCTAATTGTGTTGATTAAGGTGTGGTGAGGCTTATAACTTGGGGATAATCAAGTATGGGGTAACAAGGTTGCATTAATCAAGATTTTTCAAGTTTCTGATTTTATACTTGTGCTTCTAACCTTGTTGATTCTTAGCAGGGGTGTGATTGGAAGCTTGTACTTGTTCTTGCTAGTACATAAGTTCATAAATTCGTGGGTGTGGATGTACATCCATGAGGTTTGCATACTCAATCCTAAAATCTGCTTAAAATCTTGATTTTTGGTAATATTTGTATGTGGTTTGTGTTCTTGTGAATTTTGTGGCTTAAATCTGCTTGAATCTGTTAATCTTACTTGTTATTGTGTTTATCTGAGCTTGGGTAGTCTTGAATCTCACTTTTCCTTTGAAAAATTTGGATTTGAAAAGATAAAGGGGTGTTTGGGTCTACCTGTTTGTGATTGCATCTTGATATTGTGTTGTTAGAAGGTATTGTTTATGCTTGGTATCTGATATATGCTTGGTTGAGAGTGTTTTGCCGCAAATTTTTGGGTTTGAAGCCTTGAATCAAACAATCTGCTATATCACCTTTGTTATTTCCTGTTTTGACCTACGATTTTGGGAACATTTAGTGTGTATGCATGCTTAGGGCTAAAAGTGGTTTAAACAAAGTCATTATAACCTGTTTGAGAGATTTGAGGTGTTGAATCTGGCTTAAGTGACAAATACATCAGCAACGTATAAAACTGCATGTGTTAGTGTTCATCAGTAACATTCATTGGCTTGAATCTTGCTTAATTCTTCGAATCATTGCATGAAACCTGTTTAGACTTGCTTATTTGAGTTTAATATAGCTTGTGTATGCATTTGGTTGAATTTGGCTGGCTGATTTGTGCTAAAACTGCTTATAAGTGCTCAACTGCTTATTTGTTCATGTCTGTGCAACATCTGGTGATTAATTGATTAAACTGTATCAATTGGGTGTTTGTGATTGTGATATTTTGATTGTTCTTGACTCCTTTTGATCCAAAGATCATTTGGGTGCCTTTGTGTAATCTGAATCTCCAAAAAAGTCACTAAAGACAAAAAAGTCTAATAGTCAAGCAGTGGAAAAAGTTTCCACTGCTTAACACTCAAAACCAGCCCCTGCTAGTGTAATTTTGAACTCAGCTTATCAATAAGCTATTCTAGCTTATCCAGACTTGCAACAACTTATTTTTTGTGATAGATCTTCATTATTTGACCCATTTGAGTAGACTGGAGCTTATCAGACTTTGACTTTGACTTTTTGCTAGAACACCAACTTATTTGACTTTTACATAAGTGCTTATTTGCTTTTTCCAGCTTATTGAGTCAGCTTATTTGAAAACTCTTTGTTGATTTTGCTTAATTAAGTCATTTAGAAGCTATAGAATCTTGAATCAGCACTTGGGGTGGCCTAGAACTCAAAAACGACTATTTTGTCGTTTTCTGTAGATTGCTTATTGCATTTTCAAGTTTATTCCTTGGGCTTATTTCAAATTTCTTTTTGCAGAAGTCTTATTTAGGTCAAAAGAAGCTTGTGTGTCAAATTTTAGCTTATGGCATTGGCTTATAGCTTAATGGGCCAAAAAGCCCATTAAGAATAAGCTGCTTGGTATAAGCTAGCTTATTTCACACTTTCAGCTTTTGGGCCTTTGGAAAAAGTTGTTTAAAATCAAATTTTGAGTCTACCTGTGCTTTTGGGCTTATTTTGAACACTTTTTGTTATTGGGCCCAAATTTGGCCCAATAAGGTACTGTTTTGGGTTTAGCCCATTTTCTAGGCCCAGTAGGGGTATTTAGGTAATCTCACTTTCATTCCTGAGTTATTTAGGTTAAATTAAGCTAGTTTGCAAGTTTTTAGAATTTTTTATGATTTTTGGATTTTTAATATTATTTTAATATTATTTTATTGTTAAAAATTAAAAGTCCGATTTTCTAAGTTTTTATATTTTTCCTAGGTTCTAAACACTTAATTAGGAATTTTGCAACTTTCCAAATATTTTTAGAGTCTTTTAATTATTTTCTAGAATTAATTTAAGTTTTAATTAAATTTAGTAGTTTTTAATTGTTTAAAAATAGTTTTTAGTGGTTTTTAAATTTTGAAAAACACTTTTTACCTTAATTAGAGTATTTTTGAGGTTTACAAACTTTAAAATCTTGTTTGGGACTTTTTAATAATTAATTTTGATTTTTAGGGCTTTAATTAGCAATAAAAAGTCATTATCTAATTAATTAAAAGGTTATGGCAAGTTTGGATTTTTTGTAAACTCTTAGAATATTATTGTGGGTTTTTTGTAATTTTTAGGAATTTTTAGGTTAAAATTTTAATTTTGGTACTTTTTACGGTTTTACGTGTACACCTTTTTCGACTTAGTTTAATCCGTCTTCGTAACTGTCATTATCTTCTCTTTCTCAACAATATAATCACAAATCTAATCCAAATCATTACACGCATAAGACACTAGCCTCCTTGAGAACGAACTCATTTTGGGGTCATTAATACACGGTTTTCCTAAATCGTCGTATTCACTACTTGCCCTATTTGCTCTCTTTTCCTAAAGAGTAGTAAAACTCAACTATCACATACACCACGGCAAGGAACTCCTTCTCTGTTGTAGTGTATTTAAGTTGAGCCTCGGTCATCGTCTTGCTAGCATAGTGAATAGGCAAGAAATGCTTTTCATGACGTTGCCTCAATACGGCCCCAATAGCGTAATCACTAGCATCACACATGAGCTCAAAGGGGAGGTTCCAATTGGGAGCAACAAGAATGGGAGCTTCGGTAAGTTTCCTCTTAGGGATTTCAAAGGCTCGTACACAATCTTCGTCAAAGACAAAACGTGCCTCTTTTTCAAGAAGATGTGTAATGGGTCGAGAGATCTTTGAAAAATCCTTGATGAATCGACGATAAAAGCCCGCGTGGCCTAGGAAACTCCTAATTCCCTTAACGGTTTTTGGATGAGGTAATTTGGCGATGACGTCTACCTTAGCTTGATCTACCTTAATCCCCGCTTTCGAGACCTTGTGCCCTAAGACGATTCCACTCTTAACCATAAAATGACACTTTTCCCAATTGAGCACAAGGTTGGTTTCTTCATAATGTTTCAACATTCTCCCAAGATTCGACAAACACGAAGTGAACGAATTACCAAACACGGAAAAGTCATCCATGAAGACTTCCATCGTCTTCTCGATCATGTCATGAAAAATAGCCATCATGCACCTTTGAAAGGTTCCCGGTGCATTGCAAAGTCCGAATGGCATTCTACGATAGGCAAACGTTCCATATGGACACGTAAACGTAGTTTTTTCTTGATCACGAGGATCGATGGGAATTTGGAAGTAACCGGAAAAACCATCTAAAAAGCAATAGAAATCGTTTCCCGCAAGACGCTCCAACATTTGGTCCATGAAGGGCAAGGGAAAATGGTCTTTTCGAGTGGCTTCATTCAACTTACGATAGTCAATGCACACTCTCCATCCGGTCATGAGTCTAGTGGGAATTAACACGTTGGCATCGTTTGGCACAACGGTCATTCCTCCCTTCTTAGGGACACAATGAATAGGACTCACCCAAGGGCTATCAGAAATAGGGTAAATCATTCCCGCGTCAAGGAGTTTAAGGGCTTCCTTTTTGATGACGTCGTGAATTTTGGGGTTCACCCTCATTTGACATTGGATTGCGGGCTTGTAATCCTCCTCCATTAAGATTTTGTGGGTACAAAACTTGGGATCGATTCCCTTAATGTCGGATAACTTCCACGCAATTGCCCCTTTGTGATCCTTTAGAACATCGACAAGTGCGGTTTTTTCATCATTCGAAAGTTCCTTCGCAATAATAACCGGCAACTTGTCGCCCTCCTCCAAATAGACATATTCGAGATGAGGAGGTAAATCTTTCAACTCGAGGATAGGTGGTTCCTCAAGTGAAGATTTGGGCTCGATACTCATAACCTCCTCGGGTGGAGGAAATGAGAAATCGTTAAGAAACTCCTTGATAATCGAGAAGTCCTCATCGTTGTCGAGGTCTTCGTTACAAGTACGTGGAACATCGAATTCTTCCAACGTAAAACCACCACCTTCAAATGGAGTGAAGGTTGGTGTCGAATTATCAAGAATTGGATCTAACATAGTGGGATTGCCACTAGTTTCTTCATCACCAAAACCTAGAACTTCTTGTGAAAATTCCTCGCAAACCACGTCGATCATATCAACAAGGTTTATGGTTGCAACGGAATAAAAATGAGAAATTTGAGAGTTTTGAGTTGCGTTTATAACAATTACCTCGTCGTTGAAACGTAAGGTAATCTTTCTAGCATGAACATCGATCAAAGCCATAGACGTATCTAAAAATGAACGACCTAAAATGAGCGGAACTTGAGGATCCGTGGGGATATCAACAACGATAAAGTCTACGGGATAGTAGAACTTCCCCACTTTCACAAAAACGTCTTCCGCCAAACCATATGCGGGAATCGTGGAATGGTCGGCCAACTCGATAGACATTAGTGAAGGAGTAAGATTAGGAAGATTGAGCGACTTGAAGATTGCAAGTGGCATCAAGTTAATGCTAGCACCAAGATCGGCTAAGGCGAAGCATTCCTCCATATCTTGGATTGCACAAGGGATCAAAAATTTACCGGGATCACCGACTTTTTGAGGTATGCGATTAAGATAAACCGACGAACAACTAGACAATTGGTGCAATTTCTCCTTGTTGTTCAACATACTCTTATGTTGGGTCAAAAATTTGATGTGGCAGAAACTCAAAAATGAAGAAAACATGAAGAAATTGTCCAAGCGTTGTCAAGAGTTAATCAAGCGTTGATAAGAGCAAATTAGGCGTTGTTAGCTCAAGAGTTGTCATGTACAATCTAAGCATTGTTACATGCAATTCAAGCATTGACAAAACGTAGACAAAGAAGCTTATGGAAGCTTCTATTTAGATAAACATGCAAAGATATTTTGCATAAGTTTATTTAAATAGAAGATTTACTTGTTTATTCATTCTTATCTCTTGTAAACCCTAATCCTTACACTATAAAAGGAACCAAGGGTCTTAGGTTTTTTAATCAATTCATTCACAATGTAAACCTAAAAGCGTGTGTCGACTAGGTGTGGGATTCAATGTACACACACCTAGTGGTTGTTCATTATTAATATAATTAGCAATCCTTGTGTTTTAATTCATGTTATTGTGCCTAAACACCTTGTTAATGATTGTTGTTCTAATTCCGCTTTGATTGTTTAATCATATTGAAATGTAGTATAATGCAGTTCGTTTTTTCTCAGTTCTTGCTAATGGAAAGTCCAACCAATATCGGGTTTTTAACTGTTTTTGGTTGTTAAGCTTGTTTGGATATTCTATTTGCTAATTCAACAAAGCCTTGCAAAACGGAAAAATATTACCTACTTATATGTAAAACAATTTGCAAATACCAAGTTTTTATTCAAGTAAAACTCAAATTGTAAAATATGAAACTAAAAGGACTGAAATTGTAAATTCTAGGAAAGATAAATGCTTGAAATGTAAATTCTAACAATTCTAGGGACTAGAAGTGTAAATCAGTTAACTACAAGGATCAATTATGCAAAAATTATAACCAACTAACCAAAAATGTAACAAACTAACAACTTGCTAACTGAAATTAACAACTTCCAAAACTACAAGGGCTAACAAATTGCAAACCCTAAAAACTTGGAAGTTTAGCCAAGTTTAAGCACTGATTAAAACATAAGGGACCAAAGAGCAATTTTTAAAACTATTTAAGCCAAAAACGGGTATAGCATGGAAATAAGCTCGTTTGAGCTTATTTCTCAACCAAATTCAATGAGACAAATTGCAAAATGATTTAAATCTAAAATAAGCTACGTGTGTAAAAGGAAATTGGCTAAAGATTCAAAATAAGCAAATGAGAACTTATCAATAAGCACAAAATAAGCTATAGCAAAATCTAAACAGTCACAACTTGATTTTATTAATGAAACTGATTAAGCTACTCAAGAGATGAACGGGAAATCAAACTAGAACATTTTTCATCAAGAAATAAGCTGGG
The DNA here is from genome assembly GCA_025667525.1 of Glebionis coronaria. NCBI lineage: Eukaryota > Viridiplantae > Streptophyta > Magnoliopsida > Asterales > Asteraceae > Glebionis > Glebionis coronaria. The sequence goes on from JANFOE010000138.1 coordinate 3,080,450, forward strand.
AATCTGAATTAAGCTGAAAATGGGCTTATCGTTGACCAGCGTTGACCAACTTATTTTTCAAAAAGCTGAAACTTCCAAAAATCAAGTAACTCAATGTTTTAAGAGGATTTGTGAAGAAAAATGGCCATGTTAATGAAGAGAATAAGGAGATACAAATTTCCAGTTTCAAGTTACAGAAACTTGACTTAAGTTGGCTTATCTGAATTTTGCTTATACCTATCTGATTATTGAATACTGTAGAAAATGCTCCTGGATTCTAAAACTATATGATATAAGCTACAAATGAGAACAAATTTGGTCCAATTTCATCAAGTATTGAATGAGTACTGATCAAATGAAATTGACAAGTTCTAAATTGCAAAACTGCATAAGAATGACCCAAACATTTTTGATGCCATTTGCCTGTTTGACTATCTTTTTGACTTTTAAATGACTTGAAACACCTTATAATCACCTTTTAACTGCAAATGAACTTTAACAAGCCAAAACTCAATTCTAGAAAACTCTTTTTAAGCTAATCCCAAACACTCCTTTTACTGATATTTCAAATTTTTACAAAGGTTTTTTAAGAACTAGTTTAAACTGAATCAAATGCTATAGCAAACTAGACTCAATGATCAAAATGAAAGGTTTAAAAGAAGTAAGCAGGTATTTATCACTACTAGAACTACAATCAAGGTACAAGGCCAAAAATTACTGAATCAATGCAGTAAACTAGAACTTAATCCAATTCTAAGAACAAGAAAACATAATTAAGCTATAAGCAACCAAAGATCACACAATCAGCAACTCTAAACAGCTTTTATCATACCAACACCAAGATTACACTAAGAAAGAAAGCATGCAGTTGACTTATTGAGAGGAATCGAAACAAGAGCTTTTAGAACCTATTGTAGTAAACCTTTGGGAAGAAGAGGAGCGCTGAGCTCTCTTAGCCTAGTGATAACCACCACCTTATCACTAGGATAACAAATCAATCATCAAAACAGCTAACAATCAACAGACATCATCAAAAAGCTTGAAAACTTCAATGGAACTATGGAATGAACTGAATTCTTCTCAAACAGCTACAAACTCCTTCAAGGTCAGTTATGGTCAATCTATGATCATAACAAACACAAAACAGCAACTCAAGTATCCAATATCAGCAGGTATGACCAGTAATAGGAAGAACAATTTTGGCGGGAAATGGTAAATTTGAATTTTATTCAATGAAAAACAGTTACAAAGTTGTTGGAAGGTAAGTAACTAACTAACTAACTCAAGAGTTTGTCAGACTCTTGAGTAGCTAGGGTAAAAATGGAGGAAAAGGAAAGAAATTTAAGAACTATGTGTTTTTACAAAATTAAGCTACAAAATAACAAATAAAGTCCTATCCATCTATTTATAGGCATGAAGAAGAAGGTTGTTGGGGTTGGTGACATGTCAGGACCAATCCCAGCTTTCCACGTGGACAATTCTGTATAATGGCATTTGCAGGTATGAACAAGGATTTGGGTTTTTCTTCAATAATTGATTTCATGTTAATTGATTGGCACCATTGTGTTCGTCTTTTCAAAATGATCAATTTTGGTGTTGAAATCTTTTCATGAAATGGCTTGTAGCTCAAACGCGATCCTGGCAAATATTTTGAATAAAGAAGACGCCACGTGTCAGCATTTGATTGGCTAAAAGTTGATCACACGGATCCAACTGTTGTGATTGGGTATTAAATGCATGGCGGCTGAGTGGGAATTAAATGCTCAATCCGTGTGCTCACTTTTCTCTCTTCTCATTGGCTGAAATGGTTTCACATGGATTAAACCTTGAATAACTTTCCAATGTTGGAAGAATTAGTCCTTATACTTGGCAGATTGTTGTTTTGAGCTAGGAGCTTCATTCTTTTGACATATTTGGTCCTTCAAGTTTCATTCTTGAACAAAATGGTCCTTTGACTGAGTTGACTTGAGAGTTGACCAAATTTGACTTGAATCTTGACTTTCTCAATATTTGCACTTTAGTCCTTCTACTTTGACAACTTGTCAAGATAGGTCCTTGTACTTTAAAGTCTTGTCACTTTTGATCCTTCTTTGTCTTTTTCATCCATTTGAGCTTGATTTTTCTTTGTTTGCTTGAAAATGTATCTTTTTCCTACACAAGTGTACATAAACACAAACATACCACATAACACTGTTTTTGCCAAATAAATTGGTATTTTGCTTCATGTTTTAGGGTTATTTGTTGATAAAAGGATATGAGTTTAAGCTCATATCAAATTCCCCTACACTTGAACATTGTCATGTCCTCATGCAATATTATATATTAAAGCTCAAATTTACATTTTCCTCATAATTAATCCACCTTGGCCATATGAGATGCATCTACACTACTCTAAACAAAATGATGCATGATTTTGACTTTTAATAATGCAATGAACAAAATACAATTCTATCTATATCCTTTTAATTTTTCTTGAAATGTTTTTGATGGAAATAACTCATAAAGAATTCAATGGCTTAGATTAGGGCTTTGGTACCATGGACATTTATCACCCTCAAGTTTCACTTTCCCCATACCAAGCTTAAAAATGGGATCATTGCATTCACAAGTGAAAAGTGCATCAACTTATTCATGACAATTAAATGTGGAACCGGTTATTATTTGAGCAAATTGCTTTTGGGCAAATTTGTCATTATTCAAGTGAGAAGTATAAGAAATGTAAAATCCAAGAATAAGGAAGCACAGTTTTAATCCCAAGTAATCCTCTCATCCATTACTTGAAAAACCGCTCACAATTAATATAAGTCCGTTTTAAGAGTAATAAGTCATTCGCCTTATGTGTAAAATCCTCATATCATGCTTTCATAAGTAGCTACACACTCGCTAAGGAAAGAAAAATAAAACTCACGCAATAATTTACATCCGCCATCTTTTTGAGACTTTGGATCTTCAACCCCGCAACCCGTCAAGGTAATATTGGATTGGAGTAATCTATTGAATCCCCGCAACCCGTCAAGGTAATATTGGAACTCAATAGTCACTATAATTAACACCACACTGCCCCTCTTGGGAGTCTTGCATTATTTTTTTTTTCTTTTTCTTTCTTTTTCTTTTTGTTGGATTGTAACACACGACTTATAAGAGCAAGAAATAAAGATGAAGATTAAACCAAAAAAGAAAGATTAGATTAGATGAAGGAAAAGAGAAAAACAAAGGTGTGAATTCCTAGTGAGAGAAACACATACGTTTCTCTCTCTACAAAACAAATGAAATGGAAAAAACACACACACAAATGAGGCTTAGGAGGCCTTTTATACTAAGTAGTAAGTGTTTAGGAGGCCTTCCTCATTTGTGTGTTCGGGACTAATTCCCGTTACATAAACATTAATAACTAAGAACTCTCGACACCGTTGAATAGTATTTTTCACGAGCTTCGCAACGGTATATTATATGACCATCACTTTAAATACGGCTAACAATCTCCCCCTAAGGGGTGGTCATGTAATATGTGACTTCACTTAGTTGGTGTTGCAGACTTTGAAGCTTGTTGCCTTGAGAGTTCTTTCATAGTTCCTTTCATGACTTGTGATCTTGGATCTTTGATCTTTGCCTTGACTTGATCTTGTAACTTTTCCAGCTTGTGTTCTTGTGTCTTTACCCACATACTCATGTTTTTAGTTGACATGAAAGCTTGTTAACAATCTCCCTTGATCATCAGAGTAGCGGAAGTCTTTGTCTTTAGATGTTCTTGAGCTTTCTTCAATAATCCTGAATAAGTGGCCTTGAATTGCGACTCTTGAGATAACGCCACCTTTTGCATCCGACCGGTTTCCCGTTATACAGTACGAATACTGTACCTGTGATCAGGTAAGTTCAAAGAACTTCCTTGACAGGATTTCCAGCTGTGGTAGCCGTTCTCAATACTTGAATATATCGAAAGATAATTCAAAGTAAGGAGTGAATCATGCAGTTCCATTCTGCTGATTAGGTCGTCAATTCACTTTCCTGGAACAAGTCTGAATCAATTAAGAATCAAACCATCGTTGCTTTCCAGTTGACACAAGTTTGATTCATATAGAATCGCACAAGTTACCTACCGCAGTGCTGTTTGATGATGACACTGGAAGGATTTCCATTCGTCACTGTAAATACTGAAAAGTATTACTCTGAATGTTCTGGCAAGATCATAAAGATATTGCGTCGAGACCTGGAACGAGTTTGAATCATTTAAGAATCAAACCACTGTTGCTTTCCAGTTAACATATGTTTAATTCAAGTGAATCTTACATATGACCTACCGCAGTGCTGTTTGATGTTAACACTGGAAGGATTTCCATTCATCACTGTGAATACTAAAGAGTATCACTCTGAATGTTCTAGCAATACCACAAGGATAGAGCGTAGGACTCTGTAAATCATCGCTTGTGTTCTAATGATGAACAACAATTGATCTATGGAATAAGTGTCCTAATGAGATTTTTTGATGAATCTCGTTGGCTCTAGACTCTATGAGTGCACGTTTATTTGGTGATCGAAGGCTGGAGCAGACTGCCACCTATTCAATATCTACTATCTCGGAGTGAGAAAGTTGATAGAAATGAGTTGAACTCCGTGACAATAAAACAAACTTCTTTTGAGAGAAGCTTGAGTAGGCTGGGAAGGGTTGTGCATTGCATCACTGGGTCCATGATGCTTTGTCTTCAGTATCAGAAATCATCAAAGTGATTCTGATAATAGATGTATTGACCCGGTTTCTGCCTAAGTTGTATGGAGGGCTTCTTTCTTTACACCCTTTATCCTTACATTTCTTTTTCATTCTTCAACCCCTTCAATGCTTACCAAGACGTCATAACTAGCACCTTGTTGTGATTGTTCCAGTGCTAGCTTAAGTCATTAGTCGGCATTATTCCCGTACACTCAACTACTCCATCTTTCCTAAGGACTTCTAAGTTCTAATGGATTGTCCCTGGGAAGATCCCTCCGGTTCTGGTTGGATCATAGGACGAATACCTAACCACCTTTTGACACCAATATCGTCGTGATTAATTGTGTTGAAGGGTATAGATATCGTAACCAGAAAAATCAATTGAAATTGCAGTCAAGGTGTTGATGAAATCAATGTTTACACCTTAAAAGTTTTCTATATCACCAAAAACGCTCCCCCTACATATGTGCATCATAAAAAGAGAGATTTTTGCACATATTAGGAAGAGAAGGCACTTATATCAAAGATCTTATTCAAGATAACACATTTTAATCACTATTCTCCCCCTCAAAAATTGCATGAAATTGAAATTTTTGTGAAACTAGTGATGAAACATGGAGAGAATAATGTGTCATGAAAATTTGGAACAAATGTTTATGAAATCATTATACTCCCCCTCGAAAAGAGATTCTATTTAAATAGGGGAGTATAGGAGCACATTGTTTTGAAATACTTTGAAAAATTATGCTCAAAAGTCCGAGAAAAATTGTGTTCATGAGCTTAAAACTTTGAATGTTTTGATATAAGCTCATGACCGAGAAAAATGAATTTCTCGTTGTTGAGGATAAGTCGAAGACTTTCCTTTATTTAGGGACCGGGTTATAGTCTGACATGTGACTATAAGCCATTATGATAAGAGAAATAGAAAAGACATGTTTTGAAAACATTTGAACTCTCATTCGAACTTTATGTACGTACCCGTGTCGTTATTGAACAACATTTCTAAGCACGTCCATATTATCGATGCTGAGAGACATGTCGGAGAAGAATATTTTTGGTATTTTTTTTGAAAGGTTTTCTCATTTTTTATTTTGTTTTTATAGGTTTTATATTTTTGTATTTTGATTTTCTGATAGATATATACAAGGTTACTGCGAATGTGCAAGACGTTCAAGTTCATCAGGAGTGAAACTACGCATACCAAGTCGACGAACCAAGAATTTAAATCTGTCTTGAGAAAGAGCTTTGGTGAAGATGTCGGCTAGTTGGTAGTCCGTCTTGACAAAGAACAGTTCGATCGTTCCTTTTTCCACATGCTCCTTAATGAAATGGAATCGGACAGCTATGTGCTTGGTCTTGGAATGTTGGACCGGGTTGCAGGATATGGCTATGGCTGATTGTGAATCACAGTAAATAGGGACTTTGTTAAAGTAAAAGCCATAATCCGTGAGTTGTGTTCTCATCCAAAGGACTTGAGCACTACACACGGATAGAGACACATATTCTGCTTCCGCGGTTGACAACGCCGTACAGTCTTGTTTCCTTGATGACCAGCTCACTAGCTTTTCGCCTAAGAATTGTGCTCCACCGGAAGTGCTCTTGAATGTATCATGACACCCTGCATGATCGGCATCTGAAAAACCCGTGAGATTAAAACCAGAATCCTTCGTATACCAGAGACCCATGATAATGGTTCCCCGGAGATAACGAAAGATCCTTTTAACCTCCTTGAGGTGTTTCTCGGTTGGCTGAGCCTGGTACCGAGCACATAAACAAGTAGCATGCACAATGTCCGGTCTGCTTGAGGTTAAGTACATAAGGGACCCGATCATACTTCGGTATTTTGTAGCATCTACAAATGTCCCTTTCTTATCCAAATCAAGCTTGTGTTTAGTGTCCATTGGAGTACCAATAGGATCACAGTTATCCATACCAAATTTCGTTAGAATCTCAAGCACATACTTGGACTGATTTATGAAAATACCACGGGGGGATTGGTGAACTTGGAGACCAAGAAAAAACGTCATTTCCCCCATCATGGACATTTCAAATCGACTTTTCATAAGGTCGGCAAATAATATGGAATATTTTGGGTTAGTAGAACCAAATATAATATCATCTACATAGACCTGAGCCACCAAGATGTCGTTGCCGTAGTGCTTGATAAACAATGTTGGATCAATAGTTCCTTTGCTGAAGTGATTTTGTAGAAGAAATGATGATAATTCGTCGTACCATGCCCTCGGTGCTTGTTTCAAACCATAGATTGCCTTTTTCAACTTGTAGACATGGCTTGGATGTTCAGTATTGATGAAACCTTCAGGTTGACATACATACACATCTTCTTTTAACGGCCCATGCAAGAAAGCCGTCTTCACGTCCATTTGATACACTGTGAATGATTTGTGTGCAGCGTATGCCAAGAAAATCCTAATAGCTTCCATCCGAGCAACCGGGGCAAAGGATTCTGCGAAGTCAATTACCTCCTTTTGTTTATAACCTCTCACAACTAACCGAGTTTTGTTCCTAATGACCGTTTGCTCCTCATCCATCTTGTTTTTGAATAACCATTTCAGGGTAAGCGGATCGATATTGTCCGGTCGAGGTACTAACTCCCATACATCAAGCCGGATGAACTGGTTGAGTTCTTCTTGCATAGACTCAATCCATGATGCATCGGTCATTGCTTCTTTCACACTTGCTGGTTCCATTGTGCTGACTGATAGTGCATAGATACACATATCTCCATCGGTACGCAGCTGATTTCGTGTTGAGACCGGTCGTGAGAGATTGCCAATCACTTGAACCAAAGGATGATTCTTAGTCCATTTTTGTTCATGTGGAAGTGTATGAGAAACTTGATGCGAGCTCGACGGATCCACATATGGTGTTGAAGGCTGAGTAGTACTTGTGGAAGCCGCAAATGGATTAACAAACTCATGTTCGTTGAGCATCGCATTGTTTGCATTTTCAGCAACTATTTCATTCTGAAGATGAACATGATTAGGAATTTGCTGAGAATGTTGTTGAGTTGCGTCAGCAGTCGGAGAAGTGGTTGGAGTATTTTGAGTCACTATGGTTGAGGTTGACGTAGATGGTGCAGAAGTAGATGCCGATGGTGTAGATGCAGTCGAAGGTTCTTGAACTACCGTAGCAGGTGCAGCCGGGGCATTTTGAGGAACACCAAATGACGAAGGACCCTCCATATATTCATCATCAAAAGGCCCAAATAAAACTTCCAAGTCACGTTCCGAAGGTTGTAACGATGAGATTGCTGACGGCGCAAATTGAAGCGCGAGTCCTGAACTTACGTGTCCAGAAGTCTGACCTTGAAGCTCGGGATGTGAACTTCTATGCTGAGAGGCCATACCCGAGAGTTCATCAAAGGTAACGTTCATAGTCTCCATTACCTTTCTTGTCCTTCGATTATAAACCCTGTAAGCACAAGCAGTTGAAGAATAACCAATGAAAAAGCCAATATCACCTTTAGGTTCAAGTTTACCGATATCTTCACGATCATTCTTCGGATAACATAATGCACCGAAGACATGTAAAAATGAAATATCTGGTTTTCTTCCATTAATGATCTCATAGGGTGTTTTGTTGAAACGGGTGTGAATAATGGAGCGGTTTTGAGTATAACATGCAGTTGCTATAGCATCGGCCCAAAGAAATAACGATGCACTAGAGGAGAGAAGCATCGTTCGAGCAGCTTCAACTAACGTACGATTCCTCCGTTCCACAACTCCATTCTGCTCTGGAGTTCTTACAGCCGAAGTTTGATGAGAAATCCCAACTTCGTCAAAATAAGCTTTCAATTTCTGATTTGTGAATTCTGTACCGTTATCCGTTCTCACAATAATGACAGGGGCTTGCAGTAGAACTGATGTTTTCTTCAAGAAGTTAATAATTACATCAGGGGTTTCATCTTTTGAAGCAAGAAAATGAACCCATGTGTAGCGAGAATAATCATCCACAATGACAAGGACATACCGCTTTCCATTAATACTTTTGATTCTCATTGGGCCACACAAATCCATATGTAGGAGATGTAACATATTCGTTGAGTTGGGAACAGGTTTGGGTTTGTGAGCCTTCTTCTTACTTTTACCTTGCTCACATGAAGGACAAAGATGGTCTTTTGTATATTTGAACTTTGGAAGACCGGTAACGAGATCATCTTTTGCGAGATGGGTGATGGCATCGAAATTGAGATGAGATAACCTTTGATGCCATAACCACGACTTTGTTGATGTGGCTCGGGCCATGAGACAAATTGGAGAAGCAGCAGACATTTGAAAAAGATCAATGGTGTAAAGGTTGGTGGTACGATTTCCTTTCAACAGATTAATTCCTTCAAGATCTCTTACAAAGCATGTATAACTTCTGAAAGCGACCTCCAAGTCTGAATCACAAAATTGCCCAACCGAGAACAAGTTATGTCCCAAGCCATCAACAAAAGAGACTCTGGTGATGATTATATTTCCCCAATGAAGATCACCATAGCCTAGAATTGCTGCAACATGATCATTTCCAAATCGAACAGTTCCCATGAAACGCCATACAAAGTTCTTGAGAAGGCTTCGATTCCCAGTCATATGTTTGGAACAGCCCGAGTCCACGCACCAGAGACAAATTTCAACAGCCTGCCAATGATAAGAGAAACAAATATTTTGGCAACCGATGAAATAGGTTCCTGTAGGGTTAGAAGATAATTAAGCCGTATCACATACCGACGTTTCACTGTCAGTATGAGATCTACTAGTGTCGATAATTTTGTCACTACAGTCAAAATTTCTACCAGTAGGCAACCATTTAGAGGTGAGTCTAGGGCTACTAGGCTTAGCAAGACTTTCTGTGGACCCTACATGCGTACTTTTTGGAACATACACCTTAGCCTTAGGAGTGCGTTGTTGTTCACTGACTGACAGCTTGTCAATTCGAGTGTAACCACCATAATTCAAACCATTCATAGTCAAACCACAAGCATCATGACTAAAAGTAAAGAAACATTTATTACATTTAGCACAAATAACTTCAGATTTTTCATTCCGAATAGCAAGCTTAAAGTCATTACATTCAGATGAATTAGGTTTCTGATTATGATTAAAAAGCGGTAAATTCCTAGGGTGTTCTTCTACTTCCACATTATTGATCTTGGGGCGACTACTTCTAGAGGCAAAAGGGACCCTATCATTCCTTGTATTGCTCGTAGGCTGTGGCCTTCTGCTCTTAGTGTAGTTGTTTATTCCTGTAGAAGAAGACACGCGTCTATTAGAATTAGCACTTTTTAAATCAATAACTTGTGGTTGAGTTATAGTGATCGGTTTTGTCCTAACGCTTGTTGTACGTTGTTTGCTAGGCACAGAGGGAGAACTAACACGAAACATTCCTGGGGCAATCACAACAGTTTTCGTTCCAGCAACCTTGGGAAAAGGTGTCACAGCAATACGAGTGGGTCCTGAGGTTGCTGGTTTCTGGATCATCGTATCCACAATCGAGCTATGTTCAGAAGTCTTATCTTTTAACAAGGCCTTTAACTTACAGTTCTCACAGATTTTATCAATAAGTTTCTGATAGACAGACTTACTTTGTTCAACAGCCCGCTTATATGAAACAACAACAGATTCTAAATCTGCAATTTTAGCCTTAATCTTCTGAACATTACCACCACTAGCACTCTCTAACCCTGACGAGGCCAAATTCGTTTCCGAAACCCCTCCTAACTGAGCCTGCAACCGTGCAATAGTTTGTTGCATTTCATTTTGAGCTTTTTCATACGAAATCTTGTCATATTTGCATTCATCACATTTTTTGACAAATTTATTCCAAAGATCGGTGAATTCTTTATCCTTTTTAATGACATAAGATTCCATTTTCTCTTTCATAAGATCAAGCTCAGTTTGGAGGTTTTCATTATGTGGCATAGGGGTACCTAACTCAACAGGGCTACTATCAATACAATCACGAGCTTTAGAGAGGCGTTCAAGATCGTTTTCCAAAACTTTAATTTTATCAAGAGATTCATCAGCTTCCTTCGTCAATGATTTAAAGTCTTCAACAAAGTTGGCTAATTCTTTTAGGAAAGCGTTTTCCAAATTTCCTAACCGAGCATCAACTTGATTAATAATCGGATTAATATCGTTTTGAAGAATTTTCTGAACCTCAATCTGAACAGGTGATGTAAAATTACCTCCAGTTATTTTTGAATTAACAACACGTTTAAGGATGGCAAAGTTATCTTTAAGCTCGTTTAGAAATCGGCGAGTGATACTCGGTTTAGGAGGGTCATCAGACAATTCCTCACTTGGTAGCAAAAGCATTTCAGTACTCGTTTTAGACCGAACAAAAACAGTTGGCGGGTTAACTTTCGGATAATAAACGGGTATCACTTCTTTATCAAGCTTTTGCATTCTTAAACGAGACTCTACAGCAAGTTCAGTAGTTTCCTCGGAATCATGCACACTAGGAGGATCATGCTCATCAGACAATAGCACACTACCATTATATAAAGTTTCATTAGTGGCCTGAACTTTCTTAAGGTATCCTGGATTAGGGGGAAGAGGACAACCTAAAGCCATTTTGTATCGAGTGTAATTTATCTCATTCACTTTTGGTGCGAGCATATTTATCGTCTGCATAGTTTGGCCACGTTTTACTAAAAGGTTGTCTAATTCTCTAATCCTATCCAGCGCTTTGCAAAAATCCTCAAGAAGCCCATCTTCTCGAATTTTGAAATCATGTTTTAGCTGTTTTCTTTCTTCTTTTAAATCAGAAACAATAGATTTTTCAGTTAAAAGCTGTTTATTAAGAGAAGTGATTTCATCATTCAATTCGCTTATCTTTTTAGCACTACTTAAGTGTAAGGCATTTAACTTCTTAGTGGTGCATTTTTCTTGATAAACCGATGTAGCATGAGCTTGTTCAAGTTCCTTGATTTTTCCATGATGAATCTCAAAACTTTTCTCCCGTTCCTTATATCCCGCAAGCTCAGTGGTCAATTTTGCATTAGTTTCTCTAAACTTATTATTAACCACCGTAGCATGATCTACATCCTTAGCAAGCTTATCAAATAGAGATTTATAATACGCATGTGTCTCATCAGGAAGGGTTGTAGGCTGAGCAACTTTATCCACACTAAGGTCCACACTAGGCTCATTCGAAATAATATTACTATTATTCGTTTGGTCCTCGTGTGTCTCAATGTAGGGCTCAAGCATCTCAGTATACTCTTCCTCCTGATTAGACATATTATATATATCATTATCATCAAAACTTGGGTGTACCTCAGAGGGACCGTCTGCATCATAGACGGGAGCTCTGTCATCATGCATTCCTGAGGTTGATGCTTGCTGTAAGTTTACCATCAAGATGTAGTTGGCATTCACCTCTTCTTCCTCGTCATATTCTGCAGCAGAAGCCATAAGATCAAATTCCTCAGCTTGAAGTGGGATTCCTGCCTCTTCTTTTTGTGCTATGAGAAGCTGAGTCTGAAGATAGGCAGCATCCCTCTTCTTTTTGGCTGTGCAATCACGAGCATAATGACCAAATCCCCTGCAGTTGTAGCACTGAACCTGACGATTGTTGTTTCCATTTCCCGTACCAGTATTCTCAGCCCTTGCAGCCACAATGTTTCCCATCTGGTTACCAACTGCTGGCACAACAATTAACCCATTCTGATTACCCGCATTCGGAACACCCGGATTTTGACCACGGTTTTGACCATATTGATTTCCTGCATTGCCAACGGTTTGCCCAGCATTCTGACCATATTGTTGAAACTGAGTCCCCGTGTTTCCAGCAACTACCAATTGGCGATCTTGATTCGCATTCATGAAAGGTTGAGCAATCTGCCTATTTCTAGTGTTCGAGGAGATTCTCTGATTGTTGTTGGTGGGGTTAATGGTGAATTTGAATGCCTTAGCAAGAAGGGCAAGACCAGTATTAATAGCATGAGTAGGATCGGTAATGTCATCAAAACAGGCAATGGGTTGTTGTAAGTAATTCATAGCAGCAGGGTGTTGATATCCATAAGCAGTGAGTTGTTGTTGTTGTTGTTGTGGCATGAAGTTACTTGATGAGGGTTGATGGTAGGGTACCATGGGATATGACATAGATGATGGAGAGTTTGCCATAAAAGCCAATGGATCTTGTGTCTTGGCACGTCTTTCTGCCCTAACTTCGTTAGCTTCATCTTGATTCATCTTCAAATAGTCATACACTTGAGTGTAGTCCACGACATGAAGATCCTTGGTTTGATTGACAAGAGTGACATATCGTGACCATTCAGAAGGAAGATTATCAAGAAATTTGATGTTGGCAGCAATTTGTGCAGGTTCATGTTTGTTTCTTATAAGATGGTTCATGAGGGTTGAAAATCGATGATAATAAGGTTCAATTTGTTCCCCTTCAGTAGACGTAAATTTCTCCCATTCACGAAGCAACTTAGTTTCCTTTTCTTGTAAACCGATTTCACTGCCCTTCATCATTTTCTGAATCCTAAGCCACATCTCGTGTGCGGTTTCACAACTATCGACAGCAGCATAAACATCTTCAGGAAGTCCCATAAGAATGACTTGAATTGCTTGATCATCAGCGTCGAGTTGTTTGGATTCAGCTTCAGTTAATTCTTCATCTGTTTGCTCATGACTTGAATCAGCTACTGGGTTAGCATTCGTAGGGTCCCCAGGCACAATAATTGTTCTTCTAACATACGGACCCTTTTGAATCGAGTTGACAATCAACTTTCCCAGAGGTTTACATTTTGCATAACGAAGGAGACGACTAGCCCATGTAGTGTAGTTCTCCTTGGTAAGCATGGGTGGACGATTCTCAGTACCCGCAGCATAAATATCTTGTTGAGACGTCATCGTAGAAGTCGTGTGAACAACAGGATCTCAATTCGAAGAAAGCGTGTGGTGATGTTGAAATTCCGAAACTTCCGATTTTTTATTTTTTTTTCTCAGTCCGACAATAAATTCCTCAGTCCGACAAAACGGTAAGCTGAAAAAATTGTGTATCGCCAAATTTTGAAATTGAGTTCGAGATAGCCAAAAACTAGTAGGGAAAAAATTTGATTCTACTTGACCTATAAATTTTTTTTTTTTTTTTTTTTTTTTGATCTTCGTGTAAACTATGTTCTGAGACTAGTCTAGATGGTGGCTAACACTAAAAATTACTCTAACAAAAAATTCCATCGGAATGTCCAACGATCGGAATGTCTCTCTATCGGAATGTCCCTCTATCGGAATGTCCTTTGATCGGAATGTCCTTTGATCGGAATGTTGATCTGTCGCAATGTTGCTTGTATCGGAATGACTTTAGATCGGAATATGTTCAGATCGTAATATGTTCAGATCGGAATACTTCAGATCGGAATACTTCAGATCGGAATACTTCAGATCGGAATGCTGACAAAAATTTAGGTAGAGTAACGTTTCAAGATTGCCTTAAATCCGTCGCAATCCAGATCGCAATAACGATCGGAATGTTCAGATCGGAAAAAGGGGCTATCGCAATACTGATCGCAAAGTAAAACCCTAGGGTTATTGCGATCGAAACCGTACTTACCTTTCCGAAATTCAAGCTGTCGCAATAAGGGACCTTGTTTTTCCAACTTTTTAGGCAACGATTTTAGCAACTTTGAGGCAAAAAATTCGCAACTTTGAGGCAACAAATTCGTGTTATTGAGCAAACCAAAATACCCACAACACGAATACTTGGAATAACAAAGAAAACACGAAAAATTTTTGATCTTTAGTAAAAAAAATCAAAAAACCCACGGAAAAAGCAAGAAACAAGGACAACACCAAAGAGCTATCCACGAATCCCTTGGCGAATGATACCACTTGTTGGATTGTAACACACGACTTATAAGAGCAAGAAATAAAGATGAAGATTAAACCAAAAAAGAAAGATTAGATTAGATGAAGGAAAAGAGAAAAACAAAGGTGTGAATTCCTAGTGAGAGAAACACATACGTTTCTCTCTCTACAAAACAAATGAAATGGAAAAAACACACACACAAATGAGGCTTAGGAGGCCTTTTATACTAAGTAGTAAGTGTTTAGGAGGCCTTCCTCATTTGTGTGTTCGGGACTAATTCCCGTTACATAAACATTAATAACTAAGAACTCTCGACACCGTTGAATAGTATTTTTCACGAGCTTCGCAACGGTATATTATATGACCATCACTTTAAATACGGCTAACAATTTTTTTTTTCTAGCCACTCATTTTTTTTCATAAGCCGCTCTTATTTTTCTTTATTCCTCACAAAGAAATTTGAAAAGAAGAAATGGAAAAACACCCGCTAAGTTTGGAGCATGACATAAGTCTAGTACACATAAAACGTGCTAACTTAGAATCTTAAGACGTACTCATATCAACCATAAATGATTAGCCAAAAATGCATAAGAGATTACAAACCAATTAAAACCGTACTTGATTATTTATTAACAATTATATACATGCGAAGAAAATAGAGGTAAAGAAGAGAAGGGTTTAGCCACAAGTAATTATCATGAAATTTATCTAGCCCTTTTATACTTGCTTCAACTCTATCATTTCCCATTCTCCACAAATTTAAAATCTCAAATAATGAGATTGGTGGATGCTTAGCCTAATAGACCAATGAAGGACTACATGGTTAAGGATACTAGCTACAGAATGCTAAGATAAGCAAACTCGGGTTGAGTCAAAATATCCATGGTGGGCCTAATATGTCAAAGAAATCTAAACTTGTTAAACCATGTTTATTTTATTTTTTCCTTTTTATATATTTTTGATGAAAAACAAAAGAAGAAATATATACAATGCAAATGTGTGATGCAAATGGAAAATGATTGATGCAAAAATTATGAATGCGTATTTTTGGTGGCCAAAGTAGATCAAAAATTTGAAAAATGTTGAAAATTCAATTTTCCATGTTATCATGCAAGACAATGACAAGTTCTAGGTAAGGCCACTTCGATAGAAGACCCCCCTACACTTAAGCTAAACATTGTCCTTAATGTTTAAGAGCATGGAAGTATAAAAATTTCCCCTACACTTATGACAATGAATAGACTTTGCTTAACCCAAGTTAAGGAAAGGACAACTATTAGTGAAATCATGTTTAAGCACAAGGTGTCAATGAAAAATCACTATAGTAACAAAGTGAACCGGATACAAGGGCCTCCTCCATAAGCTCCAAAGCATGAGATGAGTGAGCAACCCTACAAACAATCATGAAGACAAAAGAAGGTCTCCCCTACACTTATCTCCAAGTCTATACCTTTATTTCTAACCTACAACACTCTACACCTAGTTATACGATGCTTGAGTTAATGAGTCTCTAGCTCGACTCGTCCCTCAATGAATTAATTCATGGGGAAAATGGGGACCTCTTGGACCATTTTAACGGAAATGTCCTCCCCAAAGTAATGTTTAACACGGTGACCATTCACTTTAAAATTTGGACCATCGGGTTGGGACAACTCAAGAGTTCCATATGGAAACACTTGAGCAATAGTGAATGGACCGGACCATCTCGACTTAAGCTTGCCCGCAAAAAGCTTCAATCTTGAGTTAAAGAGGAGAACCGGCTCTCCAACTTTGAACTCACGATTCTTGATCTTAGCATCATGCAATTTCTTAGTCTTTTCCTTGTAAAGCAAAGAATTCTCATAGGCATTGGCTCTCAACTCATCCATCTCATTAAGTTGATCTTTCCTATGTGAACCGGCTTGGTTTAAATCAAAGTTAGCCCACTTGAGAGCCCAAGATGCCTTATGTTCTAACTCAAATGGGAGGTGGCACGCTTTTCCATAGACAAGCCTATAAGGAGTGCAACCAATTGGTGTTTTAAAAGCCGTCCTAAACGCCCACAAAGCATCATCAAGCTTATCCGACCAAGAAGCTCGATGCTCTCCCACCGTTCTCTCTAAAATTCTCTTTAAACCACGATTTGTGACCTCGGTTTGACCATTTGTTTGAGGGTGATACGCGGTAGAAAGTCTATGATTCACTCCATATTTCTTCATAACTCTTGTGAATTGATCATTACAAAAGTGCGTACCATGATCACTTATGATGGCCCGAGGTACACCAAATCTCGCAAACAATTGTTTCAAAAACTTTACAACCACTCTAGCATCATTGGTAGGTAAGGCTTTAGCCTCCACCCATTTGGACACATAATCCACCGCCACAAGTATATACTTGTTTCCCTTAGAGGATGGAAAAGGTCCCATGAAATCAATTCCCCATACATCAAATATCTCACACTCTTGGATAAAATTTTGTGGCATCTCATCACGTTGTGTAATTTTTCCTTGTCTTTGACAAACATCACAAAATTTCACCATTTCTTGGGCATCTTTGTAAATGGAAGGCCAATAGTAACCCGAATCAAAGACTTTCTTGGCGGTGTAGTTAGGCCAAAAATGTCCACCCGTAGGTCCTTTATGACACGCCTCTAAGATCTTAAATGCCTCGGGCCCATCTACACACCGTCTAATGATTTGGTCCGCACATTGCCTAAAAAGATATGGATCATCCCAAAAGTAATACTTAACTTCCTTAAGAAACTTTTTCTTTTGTTGATAAGTAAGACCCTCAATAAGCACATTGCCCACAAGATAGTTTGCGATATCCGCAAACCAAGGTGTGGCATCCTCTTGGGAAGAGATAGACATGAGCTCCTCTAATGGAAAGGATTCATTGATTTCTTGGTGTGGGAAATCTCCTTGAAAAGGATGCTCAAGTCTACTCAAATGATCCGCCGCTAAATTCTCGGCCCCTTTCTTATCACGAATTTCTATCTTAAACTCTTGAAGCAACAAAACCCATCTCAAAAGCCTAGGCTTAGCATCTTGTTTTGTCATAAGATACTTGAGAGAGGAATGATCCGTATACACTATGGTTTTGGAAAGCACAAGATATGGTCTAAACTTCTCAAAAGCATATACTATAGCAAGCAACTCTTTTTCCGTGGTAGTGTAATGAAGTTGTACACCGGTCATGGTTTTACTCGCATAGTGTATAGGTTGAAAATGCTTATTAACTCTTTGTCCTAAGACGGCCCCCACCGCATAATCACTAGCGTCACACATAAGCTCAAAAGGTAATTCCCAATTTGGAGAAACCAAAACGGGAGCCTTAGTCAATTTTTCCTTAAGAGTCTCAAAAGAGTCTAAACAATCTTGGTTAAAAATGAAAGGAGCCTCTTTCTCCAAGAGATGAGTCATCGGTCTAGCTATCTTAGAAAAATCTTGTATAAAGCGCCTATAAAATCCCGCATGACCTAAGAAACTCCTCACACCTTTAACCGAGGTGGGTGGGGGAAGCTTAGCAATCACATCAATTTTAGCTCGATCAACTTCTAATCCCTTATTGGATATCTTGTGTCCTAAAACAATCCCCTCTTTCACCATAAAGTGACATTTCTCCCAATTAAGCACCAAACGTGTTTCCTCACAACGCTTAAGCATTCTCTCAAGATTGGTGAGACATGAGCTAAAGGAGTTTCCAAATACGGAAAAGTCATCCATAAAAACCTCCATGGTTTGCTCTATCATGTCATGGAAAATCGCCATCATGCACCTTTGAAACGTCCCCGGTGCATTACATAAGCCAAAAGGCATCCTCTTGTAAGCAAATGTACCGTAGGGACAAGTGAATGTGGTCTTTTCTTGATCCTTAGGGTCAATGGGTATTTGGAAATAACCCGAAAAGCCATCAAGAAAACAATAGTACTCATTTCCCGCTAAGCGTTCAAGCATTTGATCCATAAAAGGAAGCGGGAAATGGTCTTTCCTAGTTGCCTCATTGAGTTTTCTATAATCAATGCAAACTCTCCAACCGGTCACAAGTCTCGTGGGAATAAGCTCATTGTTCTCATTAGGCACCACGGTGATTCCACCCTTCTTTGGAACACAATGAACCGGGCTAACCCATGGAGAGTCAGAAATGGGATAAATCATACCCGCATCTAAGAGTTTAATCACTTCTTTCTTAATAACCTCATGGATTTTTGGGTTAACTCTCCTTTGGTTTTGAATGGTGGGTTTATAGTCATCCTCCATAAGGATTTTGTGAGTACAAAAATGTGGATCAATTCCCCTTATGTCGGATATTTTCCATGCTAAAGCTTTCTTATGTTTCTTAAGAACTTCAATAAGTTGCTCTTTCTCATCCTCTTTCAACTCTTTAGCAATAATCACCGGTAATTGGTCTTTTCCTTCTAAGAAAGCATATTCTAAGTGGGATGGAAGGTCCTTAAGTTTAATGGGAGGTGGACTCTCTATGGAAGGTTTAACTATAGAAGGTTCCTCAATGGTAATCTCTTGTGGAATAGGAGAAGGAATAGGGTCCTCATTGAGCAACTTTTGGATTGTAAGAATATCTTCTTCCCAATTAATGGGAGAATCATCATCACCAAGAAAGTTGGACTCAAATTCCTCCAAGAGGAAATCACTCTCTCCAAATGGTGTTAAAGAGGGAGCAATTGAGGCCACGGTTTCAACATGGGGTATCTCATCACTAGCACTCTTACAAGCATCATGAAAGTGTTCATTACACACTTCATCTAGCACATCCACAATGTTAATAGTCTCACAAGGTCTAGACTCCTTAACCTCTTTTTTATCACAAATTTTCCCTAGCTTAAACACCACTCTCTCATCTTCTACTCTCATAATTAATTCTCCTTCCACCACATCTATCAAGGTACGACCCGTTCTCAAAAATGGTCTACCAACAATCAAAGGGACTCTAGGATCCATGTCATAATCAACCACTACAAAGTCGGCCGGAAAGGTAAACTTATCCACACCTACAAACACATCTTCCGCTATACCTACGGGGTGAGCTATGGTTCGGTTGGCTAGTTCAAGAGTCATCCTAGTGGGAGTGAGCTCGGGAAGAGATAGTTGTTTCCAAACCGATAAAGGCATGAGGTTTATGCTCGCCCCTAGATCCGCCAAAGCCGTGCAATTTTCAACACCGGGAAAATTACAAGGTATCAAGAAGCGCCCCGGATCTCCAAGTTTTGTTGGTAAGGTTTTATGTAACACCGCGGAACAATTTTCATTAAGGGATGTGTTGGGCAAATCAACCAATTTTTCTTTGTTTGAGAGCAAATCCTTGAACATCTTAGCAAACTTTGGCATATAAGCAAGAGCTTCCGCAAAGGAAATATTGATGTTGAGTTGCTTAAACATCCTTAAGAAATTAGAGACTTGGATGTCATCCTTGTTCTTTTACTTGTCCTTTTTCAACCTTGAAGGATATGGAAGAGTAGGTTTTGGTGTAGGTGGAATAGGTGTTGTTGTGGAAGATTTGTCTTTGTTAGCTTCTTCATTGGGAAGTGTGGAAGGTAAAGGAGAAGTATGAGGTGGTTGAGAAGGTGTGTTTGAGTGAATAGGAGCATTTTGAGGAGGTGAAGTAGAAGTAGAAGGCTTGTCACAAGTAGGAGCACAAGTGGGTTGAACAATAGTAGGTTTAGGAGGTGAAGGATCCTTTGTTGTTGTTCCACTCCTTGTTGTAATAGCATTGACATTGGCCCTAGGGTTTGTTTGTGTGTTAGAAGGTAAAGCCCCTTGTGCTCTTAGATTTATTGCCACTAAAACCCTATTGATTTGGTCATTCAATTTCTTCTCCATAGCTTGAAACTTCCTTTCATTCTCTTGATTCATCTTTTGCAAGAGATCCATTGTGTTATACTCTTGTGGCACATGACCTTGAAAACCTTGAGGTTGGAAAGGTAAAGGTTGGGAGTTAAATCCTTGATTTGGTGGATAAAAGGTATTTGCTTGAGGTTGAAATTGATTGGGTGCCTTGTAGTTATTTCCTTGGTATGGTGGTCTTTGCCCTTGATTCCTTGGTAAAATTTGAGGAGGATTTTTTTGAATTTGGGTGGGTGGTTGGGATGGGAATCCGGGTGGAGTAAGGTAGTTTTGAGATTTGTAAGAAATGTTATTTGGATTGATATTAGGCTTGAAGTGTTCACGATGTTCCTCTTGGTAAGCATAGCATTCCCCTTGATACCCTTGCACCTTATCACATTGTTCATAAGAATGGGGACCTCCACAAGTAACACAAGAAATGGTGATGGCATTCACATTATTTGAGGAATTGTTCAATGACATGTTCTTAAAAGCTTGAAGCATTTCTAGTTGTACTTGCAAATTCTTCTCATTATGACTATCCATCCTTTGAAAAATCTCTTCTTGAAACTTGAGGAGTTGGTTATCACAAGGAGTTTGAGAATTGTTTTGGATAACATGAACCTTTTCTTCAAATGGATTGTTTGTTTGAACCATTGCTTTAGTCTCAATGATGTCCAAAGCCTCTTGGTAGGTCTTAAGAAGAATATTCCCTCCCGCGGAAGCATTGAGTGAATCTTGGTGGTGAGATTTAAGGCCATCATAGAAGAGGTTTATTTGGTGAACTTGATCCAATCCATGATTAGGGCATCGCCTCAATAGCTCACTATACTCTTCCCAAGCATCACTAAAGGATTGACTAGGTTTTTGTTGAAAGCCCATAATTAAAGTCCTCAAAGCCATAGTCTTATGTGGAGGAAAGAACTTGTTCAAAAACTTAGTGGTGAAACCATCCCATGTGATGATACTATCGGGTGGTTGGGTGTCTAACCAATGCTTAGCAATTCCCTCTAAGGAAAATGACACTAACATCAACCTAATCACCTCATGTGGAACCCCATTATGCTTAATGGTATTGCAAAGAGAAAGGAATCTCTTAAGGTGAGCATGAGGATCCTCATTCTTGTTACCAAAGAAAGGTGATTGTGAAACCATATTGATCATAGATGTATGTAGCTCAAATGTGTTTGCGGGAAAGTCGGGAATCTTAATGGCACTAGAATATCCATGAATGTTGGATTGCATACGTTCATACAAAGTGCGATTATCAATAGCCATGGCTTCTCGTGGTGGATTCAAAGCACGATTCTCGTGATCGGCTTGGTGGACGATGGTGGTCTTACTCTTTCTCTTTTTCTTCCTTTTCGGAGGAAGAGGTTGTACACCAATCGGTATTTGTGCACGCCCGCGAGTGAGCATGCAACTCAATACGAGGAATGAGAGAGAAGCTCTCGTGTGACTTTGAAGAGAAATGGATTATCCTCTTCGAGTTGCAATATTAAATATCCACAAGAAAATAACAATATATGTATGTACTACTTGGGTGCAAGACCCTCAATGAAGCCTTCCTTCTTAGAATACTTACAAGTGAACGGGGGGTTAGGTGGCGCGAAGCACTTAAGTACCTATTGACCCTTAGATGGCATTTTATAGCACATCGCCTTTCTATTCACTTAAATGTTCGTATTCTTCGAATTGTTGCTTATTGAGAGTATTTATCTATTCTTGCTTTATTTTGTTTGATCGATACACGTGTCAAGGACCGGAACGCCCCTCAACACGGTGTATTGCCTCGACAATACTTATGGAAGATATGTAGATTGATTGTTCTTATACGTATACGTATTTACTTATAATAATATATGGAAAATATTTTTGTATTTATGATTTTTTTAAGGGAAAATACTATATGTACATAAAAACCGAGAGAATCCAATAATATATATTTTTGGGTGCAATCTCTTAGGAAAAAGATTGCTTTTTGGATTTTTTTTATTTTTTTGGTCAATTCTTTAGGAAAAGAATTGTTTTGTTAATTTTTTTAGTTTTTATATATTTTTATATTTTTGATTTTTTTATTTGTTTTTGATTTATGATACGTAAAAATAACGTTCACAAAGTGAACGGATCCCAAAAGCCAATGAAAACCGTCAATCGATAGTCTCTTGTGTAGTCAAAGAACCGGCAGCGGCGCCATTTGAAATGTAGTATAATGCAGTTCGTTTTTTCTCAGTTCTTGCTAATGGAAAGTCCAACCAATATCGGGTTTTTAACTGTTTTTGGTTTTTAAGCTTGTTTGGATATTCTATTTTCTAATTCAACAAAGCCTTGCAAAACGGAAAAATATTACCTACTTATATGTAAAACAATTTGCAAATACCAAGTTTTTATTCAAGTAAAACTCAAATTGTAAAATATGAAACTAAAAGGACTGAAATTGTAAATTCTAGGAAAGATAAATGCTTGAAATGTAAATTCTAACAATTCTAGGGACTAGAAGTGTAAATCAGTTAACTACAAGGATCAATTATGCAAAAATTATAACCAACTAACCAAAAATGTAACAAACTAACAACTTGCTAACTGAAATTAGCAACTTCCAAAACTACAAGGGCTAACAAATTGCAAACCCTAAAAACTTGGAAGTTTAGCCAAGTTTAAGCACTGATTAAAACATAAGGGACCAAAGAGCAATTTTTAAAACTATTTAAGCCAAAAACGGGTATAGCATGGAAATAAGCTCGTTTGAGCTTATTTCTCAACCAAATTCAATGAGACAAATTGCAAAATGATTTAAATCTAAAATAAGCTACGTGTGTAAAAGGAAATTGGCTAAAGATTCAAAATAAGCAAATGAGAACTTATCAATAAGCACAAAATAAGCTATAGCAAAATCTAAACAGTCACAACTTGATTTTCTTAATGAAACTGATTAAGCTACTCAAGAGATGAACGGGAAATCAAACTAGAACATTTTTCATCAAGAAATAAGCTGGGAATCTGAATTAAGCTGAAAATGGGCTTATCGTTGACCAGCGTTGACCAACTTATTTTTCAAAAAGCTGAAACTTCCAAAAATCAAGTAACTCAATGTTTTAAGAGGATTTGTGAAGAAAAATGGCCATGTTAATGAAGAGAATAAGGAGATACAAATTTCCAGTTTCAAGTTACAGAAACTTGACTTAAGTTGGCTTATCTGAATTTTGCTTATACCTATCTGATTATTGAATACTGTAGAAAATGCTCCTGGATTCTAAAACTATATGATATAAGCTACAAATGAGAACAAATTTGGTCCAATTTCATCAAGTATTGAATGAGTACTGATCAAATGAAATTGACAAGTTCTAAATTGCAAAACTGCATAAGAATGACCCAAACATTTTTTATGCCTTTTACAGAGGTTTTTTAAGAACTAGTTTAAACTGAATCAAATGCTATAGCAAACTAGACTCAATGATCAAAATGAAAGGTTTAAAAGAAGTAAGCAGGTATTTATCACTACTAGAACTACAATCAAGGTACAAGGCCAAAAATTACTGAATCAATGCAGTAAACTAGAACATAATCCAATTCTAAGAACAAGAAAACAGAATTAAGCTATAAGCAACCAAAGATCACACAATCAGCAACTCTAAACAGCTTTTATCATACCAACACCAAGATTACACTAAGAAAGAAAGCATGCAGTTGACTTATTGAGAGGAATTGAAACAAGAGCTTTTAGAACCTATTGTAGTAAACCTTTGGGAAGAAGAGGAGCGCTGAGCTCTCTTAGCCTAGTGATAACCACCACCTTATCACTAGGACAACAAATCAATCATCAAAATAGCTAACAATCAACAGACATCATCAAAAAGCTTGAAAACTTCAATGGAACTATGGAATGAACTGAATTCTTCTCAAACAGCTACAAACTCCTTCAAGGTCAGTTATGATCAATCTATGATCATAACAAACACAAAACAGCAACTCAAGTATCCAATATCAACAGGTATGAACAATAATAGGAAGAACAATTTTGGCGGGAAATGGTAAATTTGAATTTTATTCAATGAAAAATAGTTACAAAGTTGTTGGAAGGTAAGTAACTAACTAACTAACTCAAGATTTTGTCAGACTCTTGAGTAGCTAGGGTAAAAATGGAGGAAAGGGAAAGAAATTTAAGAACTATGTGTTTTTACAAAATTAAGCTACAAAATAACAAATGAAGTCCTATCCATCTATTTATAGGTATGAAGAAGAAGGTTGTTGGGGTTGGTGACGTGTCAGGACCAATCCCAGCTTTCCACATGGACAATTCTGCATAATGGCATTTGCAGGTATGAACAAGGATTTGGGTTTTTCTTCAATAATTGATTTCATGTTAATTGATTGGCACCATTGTGTTCGTCTCTTCAAAATGATCAATTTTGGTGTTGAAATCTTTTCATGAAATGGCTTGTAGCTCAAACGCGATCCTGGCAAATATTTTGAATGAAGAAGACGCCACGTGTCAGCATTTGATTGGCTAAAAGTTGATCACACGGATCCAACTGTTGTGATTGGGTATTAAATGCATGGCGGCTGAGTGGGAATTAAATGCTCAATCCGTGTGCTCACTTTTCTCTCTTCTCATTGGCTGAAATGGTTTCACATGGATTAAACCTTGAATAACTTTCCAATGTTGGCAGAATTAGTCCTTATACTTGGCAGATTGTTGTTTTGAGCTAGGAGCTTCATTCTTTTGACATATTTGGTCCTTCAACTTTCATTCTTGAACAAAATGGTCCTTTGACTGAGTTGACTTGAGAGTTGACCAAATTTGACTTGAATATTGACTTTCACAATATTTGCACTTTAGTCCTTCTACTTTGACAACTTGTCAAGATAGGTCCTTGTACTTCAAAGTCTTGTCACTTTTGATCCTTCTTTGTCTTTTTCATCCATTTGAGCTTGATTTTTCTTTGTTTGCTTGAAAATGTATCTTTTTACCTACACAAGTGTACACAAACACAAACATACCACATAACACTGTTTTTGCCAAATAAATTGGTATTTTGCTTCATGTTTTAGGGTTATTTGTTGATAAAAGGATATGAGTTTAAGCTCATATCACATATGAACAATGATCATTCCTAGTTGCTTCAAAGATCCGGAAACCAAGGATTCCACAATTGGTATCAGAGCCTCGTGGCTCGTGATGCTAGGACCAACAAGGTGTTCGTGTTTCGAGAAGAAAGGAAAAATCCGTCTAGGGTTTTTCTGAATGTTTTTGTGTGTACAGCAGTATTCAGAAGGTCATAACTTTTGATTGAACCGTTGGATCGTCACGAAATTTTATATGTGTATTCTACATACATATATCCAAACATCCACCGGAGGGATTGTTGATTTTTATCCCCAGGCAAAAGTTATTAGGCGTCAAAGTTGGCTGATGAGTGATTTTCAGTTTTCTGCTTTTACATGAAATCATGAACTAAGGTTCCTCAAAACCCTAGATCTACTTAAAAGCAGGAAGAATTGTAGTTCGTGGCTGTTAGAATGCATAATGATACATGATTCAAGCTAAGGTTTGTTTACAAAATCCTGATTTAGGGTTTCTTCCAAACCCTAGATTGTTTATAGCAGAAAGAGCTCGTAATTTGAAGCAGCAGGGATCTTGGTTTGTATTTTAGGGTTGCTGCCTGTATTATGACATTAACAGATCAAGCTTGTCACGTGCTAAAAGTTGGCAGAATACTATGTAGATCAAGTTTACATGGGGCTTTTTGGTATTGTGATTTAGGAAAAGACGTAACCAGCAGGTGACAAAAGAAACGTGGAGGATTGCTGCAATCGATCCTATGTATTGTACGTGATATTCTATTCACGTGAGACTACCAAGAGGTACAAAGCAATGATTCTATTCACACGGTTACTTAATTTTCATTGGTGGAGAAAAGTATGTTCACACGGTTACCATATCATGATTGGGTAATTCGTTTATGGGATTCAAGATACAGTAACTGTTCAAGCAAAGTGATGTGAGATCAATTCTTATTTATTCACACGGTGCTTGTTTCTTATTGGCGTAAAAAGGGATATATTACTGTTCTTATGGAAAACAAGCCCTAGATGACGTCAGCAGAGTATTGACGCTGAAAAGGGCTGAATTGACGCTGACAAGAAGGATTTTGACGCTGATGGAATAAGTCAACGCTGACAGCGTTGACAGTTTTATCCGAGATATGGCTGTTCAAACGCTGATACGTGTTGTCCAATATCGGACAATACACATGGAAAGATATTGGACAGAGGAGGATCTCGGGTAACACACTGATTGCTGCTGTTTGAGAAAATTGGTATGTTTTGAGTACACAAAAAGAAGGTAATTACACACGAAGGTACATGGAATCTCTGTTTTAATATAGAATATCATGTTGATATTTATGGCTCGGATATTTTTCAAAGGTATTAATGATCTTAAAGCGAGTTAGCAATTATTCGTGAGAATTTGATGGATATTTTAAACTATGTAATCGGGATAGCCTTGCAAAAGAGTTATTCATAAAAGCCTTTTACATATGGTATGAAGATGTGATTCCATTAAAATTGTCATGAAGAGGTGTTGGCTTAAGGGGAAGAGTTCTTATGGTAAGTTTGATGATTGAAGAAGATTTTCGCGAGTTTGTGTTCTATCATATCATAAAGTCGTGCACTCCCAGTCATAGACTTTAAAGGTAACTTGTTCGTGCTTTACATGATTGGTGACGAAGACTTGTCATAACACTTGAAGGAGTTACATTATCGTGCTCAGTGTCTCACAAAGGATGAGAATATTGACAAGGGATCGAGGTCTACTTATATTTCCTCTATAAGTTCTTCATCACGTGGATAATACAAGACATGGAACACAAGGTTGGGTTATTCTACTTCTACATCAAAAATATTATATTAATTGTTCTTCAAGATCATTACATAGAGCTACATTTGGAGAATCTTCAAAGATTGCAACATTGTTTACTTTCCTGTTGATGTGACAAAAAGGGGAAGAAATACATGCTACACTTGAGGGGAAGCAATCTGAAGATCATGTACAACTTACAAGAGATACACATAGAGTTTTGCCACTATCAACTAGGGGAAGATTGTTGGGTCAAAAAGTTGATGTGGCAGAAACTCAAAAATGAAGAAAACATGAAGAAATTGTCCAAGCGTTGTCAAGAGTTAATCAAGCGTTGATAAGAGCAAATTAGGCGTTGTTAGCTCAAGAGTTGTCATGTAGAATCTAAGCATTGTTACATGCAATTCAAGCATTGACAAAACGTAGACAAAGAAGCTTATGGAAGCTTCTATTTAGATAAACATGCAAAGATATTCTGCATAAGTTTATTTAAATAGAAGATTTACTTGTTTATTCATTCTTATCTCTTGTAAACCCTAATCCTTACACTATAAAAGGAACCAAGGGTCTTAGGTTTTTTAATCAATTCATTCACAATGTAAACCTAAAAGCGTGTGTCGACTAGGTGTGGGATTCAATGTACACACACATAGTGGTTGTTCATTATTAATATAATTAGCAATCCTTCTGTTTTAATTCATGTTATTGTGCTTAAACACCTTGTTAATGATTGTTGTTCTAATTCCGCTTTGATTGTTTAATCATATGAACAATGATCATTCCTAGTTTCTTCAAAGATCCGGAAACCAAGGTTTCCACATCTTAAAGTTAGCGGCAAATCGAGGCATCATGACCAAATCATCGGCGAAACTCACATTAAAGTGTAAATCACGAAACATTTTCATAAAAATCTCAAATTGATAATTGTCGCGCTCTTGACGTTTCTCCTTCCTAAGTCTCGATGGATAGGGCAAAGGTGGTGTGGGTTGAGGCATAGGCATAACCTTTGGAATCTCGGGTTCCAATGTTGGTAATGGGTCAACCGTAGGAGTAGCATGAGCGGTACTTCGTGGGATTGGGACATGCTCCCTTTGGACCACCACCTCGGGTTCTTCCTCAATTGCCTCCTCCGTAGGATCAATTGGTTGAGGAGTCGATTCCTTAAGTGTCTTACCACTACGTGTGGTAATCACTTTCATCTCACCCTTAGGGTTTGATACGGTGTTGCTAGGAAGACTACTCGAAGACGGTTTACACATTATTGCCTCAAACATAGATGAGATTTTATCTTCAAACTTGGATTTCCTCTTCTCGGCTTTGACAATTTCTTGTTTTATCTCATGTTGCCCTTGTTCCATTTTTTGTTGGTTTTGTTGTAACCTAGTTACGGTTCCTTCCATCTTGTTGGTGTGGATCTTAAGTTCATTAGCTAACTCATTTTTCAACTCTTTCTTCAAGTCGTTCTTAAACTCGGATCTTAGGCTAATGATTTCTCTTTGAATATTGTCAAACCTAGCATCATTCCCATTAGTGTATTCAACAAATTCATTTGGAAGATCTTTAAACGTTTGCAAACCTTTGTTGTTGTTTTGAAAATCATTTTGATTTTTGTTTGAAACTTGATTATTAGCCCCTTGATTACCATAGTTTCCCTTGTTGAAATTGTTTTTTAAACCAACTTGATTGTTGCGATAGTTGTTGTTAGCATTTTGATTTGAACCAAAACCTGGTGGAGTCAATTGGTTAGAGCGGGTAACTTGACCGTTTTGGTTGTAATTTCACGTGGCCGCGTAGGCACTCGAAGTGTTACCACCGTTTGTAATGCACTCGTAGAAATCATGACCTCCACCACAATACATGCATGAAACCTCAACCGCTTTAGCCGTAGCGGGAGCACTTGGTTCACCAACTTTAAACTCAATCAAAAGTCCTTTAAGCTTATCAAAAATCTTGTTTTCCAAGTTAGCCTCAATTTGGCAAGCATCGATGGTAGTAGACAAAGAAGGTGAAGCCGAAGACGAAGCCTTACGAACACTAGACGTGCTACGAGGACTATACACCTTAGATCTATTCTCAATTATCACCAAAGCTTCCTCAACCGTTTTACACAAAAAATTACCACCCGCGGTGGCATTTAAATAAACCCTTTCATGATCATTAAGTCCATTGTAAAACATGTCAATTTGATGCAAGTCGGAAAAACCGTGATGAGGACATTCATGTAAAATTTCCTTAATCCTATTCCAAGCCGTTGAAAAACTTTCATTAAACTCCTGTGAAAATTTTGAAATCTCGTTTTTCAAGTGCGTAGTCTTAGAGGGCGGAAAAAATTGGTTCACAAACTTAGAAACGAGATCCTTCCACTTCAATTTAGAATTGGGTGGCTCTTTCTCTAACCAAAATTTAGCGGGCCCCGCTAAGGAATACTGAAAAAGCATCATCTTAATCGAGTCATTCGAGACGTCCTTAAACTTGCAAGTGGCGGTAAGACGATTGAATTGGCGGATATTGTTGTGTGGATTGTCCTTCTCATCACCACGGAATTTGTTGTTTTGGATCATCGACAACAAACCCGTTTTCACCTCAAAATTCTCCGCAAGGATAGCAGGAATCACAATAGCCTCTCCATAACCCTCGGTTGGTGCTTGAAGTAACTCCATCATAGTTCGATTCGCCATGGTTGGTGCTTCTCTTACAATAGGTTCGTCAATAGGAGACTCCTCACTAGAAAGATTGGGAGTGGGAGTTTTGTTCTTTCGTTTACGTGCACGTCTTGCTTGATTACGAGTTAGCTAAACGTCACGTACAACGAGGGGACGAGCAAAGAAGATTCTTTTTGGTGTTTTGTATTTTTCAATTTTTTGTGGTTTTTGATTGTATTAACCTTTTTGGATTTTGGTGAATGTATTAAGTAGACACAAATCTACAAATCTCCTCCTTAATCAAATCTCTTGATTAAAGAAGCCTCAAGGAATGAAAACGATCACGTGAAGTGAACGCCTTCGATGACTTTAGAACGTTGGTGGAACACCAAAACGTTCAAGAGGGTTTAATCAGTTGAAACCAAGAAAATATATATGAGACTTAGTAATACTTTGGGCGGAAAAACCCTCGATTAGCTCTCAAAATCAAATACTCACAAGCAAGCGGGGAAACGAGACGGCGCGAAGCACTTAAGAGCCTTTTTCCTTAGGATATATTTTATAATATCCGCTTTATACCCACCTTATAGTTTGTATTTTTCAAGATTGAGCTTCACGAAAGTATTTATCTATTTTTGCCTTTTTCTTTGGTTTGAGATTCGAATCAATGATTGGGTAATGACCTCCCGAGTCAAGGTTGTGATTTATCACGTATTTGGAGTACTTGTGATTTTATTGTTCTACTTATACAATATAGTAATAGTATTCACACAAATATCGAAAACCGATAATACGTATTAGTAGAGTGCTAATAATACAAATACTATTTTGGTTAGTATATAAAAACAACAATTCCAAATCAAAACACAACACGCCTCCCCGGCAGCGGCGCCAAAATGATGTAGTGTTTTTACCCCTTTAGGAAAAGGAAGGCAAAATAGTGGTAAGCGTTAAGTACAACGGTTTAGGAAAACCGTGTACAAATGACCCAAAATGGGGATCGTTCTCAAGGAGGCTTAGTCTGTGTGTAATGAAATGATTATCTATGTGATTATATTTGTAAGAAAGAATGATAGAAATGAGGTAAGAAGAGAATGACGGTTATGATGTCGTATTAAACTAAAACGAAAAAGGTGTACACGTAAAACCGTAAAAAGCACCAAAATTAAACTTTTACCCTAAAATTCCTAAAAATCCTTAAAAATCCTTAAAAATCCACAAAAGTATTCTAAGAGTTTACAAAAAATCCAAACTTGCCAAAACCTTTTAATTAATTGAATAATGACTTTTTAATGCTAATTAAAGCCCTAAAAATCAATATTAACTATTAAAAAGTCCAAAACAAGATCTTAAAGTTTGTAAACCTTTAAAATAACCTAATTAAGCTAAAAAGTATTTTTCAAAATTTTAAAACCACTAATAACTATTTTTAAACAATTAAAAACTATTAAAATCAATTAAAACTTAAATTAATTCTAGAAAATAATTAAAAGACTCTAAAAATATTTGGAAAGCTGCAAAATTCCTAATTAAGTGTCTACAATCTAGGGAAAATATAAAAACTTAGAAAATCAGACTTTTAATTTTTAACAATAAAATAATATTAAAATATTATTAAAAATCCAAAAATCATAATAAATTCTAAAAAGCTTGCAAACTAGCTTAATTTAACCTAAATAACACAGAAATGAAAGTGAAATTACCTAAATGCCCTTAATGGGCCTAAAAAGTGGGCTAAACCCAAAACAGATCACTATTGGGCCATATTTGGGCCCAATATAAAAAAGTGACCAAAATAAGCCCAAAAAGCACTACTTGACTCAAAATTTGATTTTAAACAACTTTTTC
The DNA here is from genome assembly GCA_025667525.1 of Glebionis coronaria. NCBI lineage: Eukaryota > Viridiplantae > Streptophyta > Magnoliopsida > Asterales > Asteraceae > Glebionis > Glebionis coronaria. The sequence continues at coordinate 3,112,136 of JANFOE010000138.1, forward strand.
CAAAGGCCCAAAAGCTGAAAGTGTGAAATAAGCTAACTTATATCAAACAACTTATTCTTAATGGGCTTTTTGGCCCATTAAGCTATAAGCCAATGCCATAAGCTCAAATTAGACACACAAGCTTCTTTTGTCCTAAATAAGACTTCTATAAAAAGAAATTTGAATTAAGCCCAAGGAATAAGCCTGAAAATGCAATAAGCAATCTACAAAAAACGACAAAATAGTCGTTTTTGAGTTCTAGGCCACCCCAAAAGCTGATTCAAGTTTCTAAAGCTTTCAAATGACTTAGTTAAGCAAAATCAACAGAGTTTTCAAATAAGCTGACTCAATAAGCTGGAAAAAGCAAATAAGCACTTATGTAAAAGTCAAATAAGTTGGTTTTCTAGCAAAAAGTCAAAGTCAAAGTCCAATAAGCTCAAGTCTACTCAAATGGGTCAAATAATGAAGATCTATAACAAAAAATAAGTTGTTACAAGTCTGGATAACCTAGCATAGCTTATTGATAAGCTGAGTTCAATTTAACACTAACAGGGGCTAGTTTTGGGTGTTGAGCAGTGGAAACTTTTTCCACTGCTTGACTTGTTTGACTTTTTGTTTTTAGTGAACTTTTTTGAGATTCAGATTACACAAAGGAACCCAAATGATCTTAGGATCAAAAGGAGTCAATAACAATCAAAAGATCACAAACACAATCACCCAATTGATACAGTTTAATCAATAAAGTACCATATCTAGCACAAACATGAAACAATAAGCAGTTTAGGTTCAAAAAGCAGTTAGAGCACAATTCAGCCAGCCAAATTCCACCAAATGCATAAACAAGCTATATTAAACTCAAATGAACAAGTCTAAACAAGTTTCATGCAATGATTCAAAGAATTAAGCAAGATCTAAGCTGATGAATGTTACTGATGAACACTAACACATGCAGTTTTTTACTTTGCTGATGTATTAACACACAAGCCAGATTCAACACCTCAAATCACTCAAACAGGTTACAATGACTTTGTTTAAACCACTTTTAGCCCTAAGCATGCATACACCCTAAGTGTTCCCAAAATCCTAGGTCAAAACAGGCAATAACAAAGATTTTATAGCAGATTGTTTGATTCAAGGTTTCAAACCCAAAAAATTGTAGCAAAACACTCTCAACCAAGCATATATCAAATATAGAACACAAACACAAACTTTCCACAACACAATAACAAGATTTAAGCTTAAACAGGTAGACCCAAACACCCTTTTAACCTTTCAAAACCAAGTTTTTCAAATCAAAAGCAAGATTCAGTTTACCAAATGATCAATCTAGCATATAAACAACATTATCATGCAAGACTAAGCAGATTTAAGCCAAGAAATCAACAAGAACAACAATATAGCACAAATCCGCAAAAAATCTAATTTTTATCATATTTTCAAGGTTTCAAGACAAACCTCATGGATGTACATCCATACCCACGAATTTATGAGCTTATGTGCTAGCTAGAACAAGCACAAGCTTCCAATAACACCCCTGCTAAGATTCAACAAGGTTAGAAGCATGATTATCAAAACAGAAACTTAAAAAGCCTTGATTAATGCAACCCTGTTACCCCACACTTGATTATCCCCAAGTTATAAGCCTCACCACACCTTAATATCACAATTAGGATGCTATGATCAGCCCTATAACCCAAGAATTCCAAGGTTGAAACAAGAACTTAGCAAAATATCAAGCTTGAAGGAAAAATGCAAACTTTTGCACTCTCCTTAAAAACAGGTTTTGAGATTCAAATTCAGTGAACAAATAACATAAACAAGCATAAAATAAGATGGAACTTGGTCTTTCTTCAACACACTTAACACAATTTCATTAAAACTAAAAAGAGGATTTACAAGTGCTTGAACAAGGAAAAACGAAAGGCAGGTAAAATGTAAAGACCTAATGCCTTTATATAGGCTACAATGAGACTAAGGAAGCTGTGAAATAACATAAACCCTAGTTGTGAAGTCCCAATTTGCCCTTTGAAAATTTGAATAACTTGGAATCATGTGACGGATTCTTGGCTGTTTGTGGAGCTGGTAAGGGTGGAATTTTGATCAAAGGGTCCAAAGTAAGCTTAGGATGTAAGCTGCTTGTGGGACGTTGGATTCTTCTGGCTATATTGGCATCTTCTTCCTTTTGCAGCAGGGCATGTCCCATGTGACATGTGTGGTGAGGTGGCAAAGGATTTTTGAGTTGGGTTATGATTATGACATCCTTAATCTTAAATCTGGAAAAGATTAAGGATTAATTTCAAGTAACTAAGAAATCCCCAATTTGGATTAAGAACACCAAGAACAGGTTTTTGATCTTGTTTTATGTTTAAATGTTGTTTGGCGCGTGGACAAAGGGTGAAGTATGATTGGTTGAAAGGAGTTAGTGGGACAGGTGTCAAGCTCCCATAGGTCTAGGTGTCTTAGGTTGTCTTCTAGCTTAAACCCTCCATCTTTCAGCAACTTGTCATTTCCATGTTAATTGCAATAAACCCGCTTTCCTTTGTAATAAAAGTTTCCTTTTTCACACATTTCCCCTAAATATTTTTCCAAAGTATTTTCAGGGGTATTTCTTGCCATTTTGTGATTTTTGAGGGACTGATTTGGCATTTTCTTCAAAGGTAATGGTCTTGACTTGTATGATTGGTATTTTGGAGGACTGAAATTGCCAAGTCTTGTTTGATGAGGGACCATTCTTGCCAAATGTTGAAAGTTAAGGGTCCTTTTTGTAATTTTGACAAACTTTAGGGACCAAACTTGTAATTATGAAGATACAAGGGTATAAAGTGTCAATTCTTCCATATTGGAGGACCCTTCTTCATAATTCTTCAAATCTTCAAGGGTTTTCTTGGGAAAATCTTCATTAGGGCTTGGTTCATTGTGCGGCTTCGTTTCCCGTGTTCGTTTTTGCATGATTCTTGTGATCTTTAGTCATTTTCTCAATATCCGTACCTAAAATACACAAGCAACAAACACAAGCATATATATGGGTGTTTTGATGATATTTAATGCTTTTAAATGACTTAACTAAGCTTATTCAACAAAAAGTTTTTCAATAAGAACACTCAATAAGCTGGAATAAGCATATAAGCACTTAATTAAAAGTCAACTTTATGAGTTTTCTAGCAAAAAGTCAAAGTCAAGGTCTGATAAGCTCCAGTTCAAACAAATGGGTCAAATGAGGAAGATTGATCACAAAAAGTAAGTTGTTGCAGGTCTGGATAAGCCAATATGGCTTATTAATAAGTTGGATCAAAATTAACACTAGCAGGGGCTAGTTTTGGGTGTTGAGCAGTGGAAACGTTTTCCACTGCTTGACTTTCTTGACTATTTGTCTTTAGTGACTTTTTTGCGGATTCAAGTTTCACAAAGGCACCCAAATGATCAGTTAATCATAAGGAGTCAATAGCAATCACAAAAACACAATCACAATCAGCCAATTAGCACAGTTAATTCAATTAAGCACCAGATCAGTGATAACTGGGTTTTTAACACCAAGTATAAAAATTTATTGTTCGTTATAGTGGTCTAATCGAATTGATTATTGGTTAACGTGCGACTCAATTGTTTTTGGTGAGAACAAATAGTTTTGTCGTTGTAGTATATTAAATGTGCAAGACGTAAAGTAAATGGCGTTTAATAAAAAAACTAAAACTAATTAAAGAGTAAATGGTGCAATATTAAAACTTTAAAAAGTAATTAGTTAAATGACGAAAATTAAAGCTTAACGAAAAATTAAATAAAATAAATTCGACAAGTTAATTAAAATGAAAGTAAAAATTGACACTTTAATAAAATAAAGGCTTTAAAAATTAAAGTAAAAATTACTAGAACAATGTAAACTTAAAAATTAAACTAGACAAAATATAAAACAAACCTACCGTCGGAATACATTCCGATCGGAATCCCAATCGGAATGTACCTTACCTTCCCTATCGGAATGTGATGTGGTCGGAATAAGGTACAATCGGAATACTTGTAACCCCAAGCTGTCGGAATATCAACACAAACACCGCTAATCGGAATGATGATCGGAATCCCCGATCGGAATCAGGATCGGAATCTTGGTCACTAACCCCTAATCGGAATACCAAACAAAACCCTTTGATCGGAATGTCACTTTGGAATCCCAGTCGGAATATCAAAACCCTTTTCCGACCAAGCAATAGGAGCGCTGGTCGGAAATCGAAACCCTTTTCCGATTGGCGTGGTCGGAATACAGTAGAAATAAGGCAAAATAAGCATAGCAAATAAGCTATTACTCAAATAAGCACACAACTAAAAACCTAATCAAACACGTATAAGAAAAACTAATAAGCTAAGATTTAAAGACTTTTGAAAAACTCTTAAACGAAAAAGATAAGCGAAAAACAATTTTTATATAAAAATAACTTTTATAAAAACTTAAGAAACTTAAATATAAACACAAATAAGCTATAAAAATCAATAATCCAAGACAATCAAAAACATAAAAACATGAACATAAATCAAATAAGCAACACAATAAGCATATAAACAATAAGATTAAAGCATAGATAGAAAGGTAGAATGAGAGATAAACAATAAAAAGTAAAGATTTAATTACATAAAAGTAAACTTACTTGAAATTAAAGGTATTTAAGGTGCAAGAAAAGTATTTAAATGACATGTAATTAAAGGCAAGGTAATTAAAATGGAAGAACTAGTGTCACTCTAGCCAACAAAAACAAAATGAATATCCTAATGATCTATTTATAGGAGGATTAGGGAGGTGATTAGGAAGCTTCCTCCCCTCTTTCTTCTTTCTTTAATTGCATGATTAAGTCCTTGTCTTCTTAATTCTTTGACTTTAACGACTTTGTCTCGGGATTTCTTTAAACTCATCTTGTAATTCTTCAATAAATTAGACTTGAGTTCTTCGGCTTTTAGTAAACTTCCGTCTTTTGACTTTTTCTTCGATAAATCTTCAGAATTGGTCTTGGACTTCCGTTGTTTTTGCACTCTTGATTTCTTGACTTCGTCTTTTGTCTTTTTCTTCTATAAAAGCCCGTGAATGCCCGTGTTTTCTCCCTTTTTCACAGTTTCGTCCTAAATCACAACAAAAACACAAACCACACATAATTCTGACATTTACGACATAAAATACACGTTTTGGCTTGGTTATTATTGTAGTTAAGTGGTAAAAAGGATGGGTGTTTACACACCTATCAAATCTCCTACTCTTGACCATTGCAATGTCCTCATGCAATGCATTAGTTACAAAGCACGTTTTACATTTTCCATCATAATCAATCCATGTTGGCCTTTATTAAAGAGATAGAAAATTACAAAACAAGTAAAGAAATAAAAAACATACCTTCGGGTTTTGGAAATGTCATGAATAATCATCATCCTCAAGTTTTCACATTCTCCAAACCATGTTTAAAAACGAGATCATTGTTATTATAAGTAAGCAAACTAACACGAACTCATGTGGGCCAATTATTTACTTAGACTCCCTTATTCCTAGGTGTATCTCTTATATTTTATTGTTGTCTTGAATGATCACGAGGATGCATTGTTGACTTATTTCGATAGTTTATTAGGCTGAAAATAAAGTGGGACGATTTAATAAATAGTTAGCTAAAGGACAAAATCTTTTAAAACTACTTCTCGGGACCTCATAAAGTTCATATCTTGGCATAACTCGCTTCGCGATTTGAGACCTTTTTCGGACCAATATTTGGCAGCGACTTCATACTTCAAATCTTGAGAGACGTTCATGAAATAATGGTCTTCTCTTCATAATAGGAATTTCTTCACTTGAAGTTTTGAGAGATTCTTCATACTTGGACCATGACTTCTTCATTTTTCTCCAATCTTTATTTTGGACTTTGATATACAACGATCCGCCTCCTTTTTGGACTTGGATCTATTTATCCTCATACCTTGTTAGGGCCTTGTAGAAACTAGAAGGGGGGGGGGGGGGGGGGGTTGAATAGTTTCTTATAATTTACTTGTTAAAATATGGTTTCCAAAACTCCTTTTTCAAAAAACTTAGGCTTGAGGAAATATGTGAAGTCTTCTTATGCACAATATGAACAATGATAGTGTAGCTAAACTAATACTAACAAAAATATATCCACAAAGAATAAAGAATGATAGTGTAGCTAATCTAATATTAACACATGTATATGCAAAAAGAATAAAGAATGTAAAGAGTTAAGGGTAAAGAAAGATCAAACCGAACACCAAGGATTTATAGTGGTTCGGCAACGAAGCTCACTCCTCGTTCCTACTCCACTCCTCGAGTACTCCTTACTCGAGAGTTCACTACACAACAAGCTCCTTACGGTGGAGAAAACCGTACACGTCGCTTAACCAATTTACGACTCTAAGCTAAAAGTCGAGCCCTAATCGTAGCTAGGACCAATCTACACAACTATACTTAGTACATACACAACTTCCAAATAGACACAACTACTTGGATCTTCACAACTATGACACAACTACAAGTATATAAAAATTGATCTTCAATGGATCTTTGGTGATGGACTCAACACTTCACTAGGATAGTGTTCTTCTCTTTGCACTTGGAGAGGAAGGGATGGAAGAACAAGATTCACTTCTTAAACAAGTAATAATCAAACAAATAATCAAAGATTTGAGTGATTAAAGAAGGGGTTTGAATCTGGAAATAAATGTGCAAAAGAGGTGAGGTGAAAAGCTGAGAATGGTCCACTATTTAAAGGATAAAGGAGCCAACGGCTATATCTGCCTGCGGTACCTTATCGATAAGGTACCGCCTAGGCGCTAAGGTACCGCCGGACTAGACTCCGCTCCTTTTTGTCCTTTAGTGGTGGAGGTCTTATCTGGGTATAAAAAATATCCTGAAAGGATATTTTTAACAGAATAAGAATATGCCATTTTCAAATTTCAAATAATTAATTTAATAAAACATTTTCTTAAAAATAAAGTTTAATAAAAACTTGTCACATTTAATAAAAAGTGAGTTTTAAGAAAAGATTAAATCACTTGATCACTTGATTAAGGTTAGTACTTGTTTATCCATACCTTAAGTGAAAATGGGTAAAATGAAAAATACTTGAACTCAAGAATTCGTTTTTCGTTGTTTTCGTAAATGCTTGTTTTTACATATTGTCGTAATCAAAACTAAGCGAGACCGAAAAATGCAAGTAACGTTTTTAGTCCTTATTGCATTAACAATCTCCCCCTTTTTGATTCCGACAATACATAAACTCAATCACACAAAAACAAGATTTTCGAAGACGAGTTTATTCATTTCTCCCCCTTTATCGAAGCAAAAAGGTTGCGTAAGCCGGTGTGGAAAAAACGGACTTTGCAAAGACTCCCCCTTGGTGCTTACTCCCCCTAGCATGGGGCACCGGGGAATCAAGATATGGTGACAAGCTACATAGAAGGGTTAATTGAACAAAAGAAACAACCAACAATATATAGCAATAGGTCACAAAAAAAATTAAAAGAGAAGAAAACACAAAGACAAAGATCCAAGATAGGTTACTAAAGAAACATCATACAAAGAAGTATGAAAAAAAAGAAACAAGCCAAAAGCATAAATCTAATCCTAGTTATTCTAGAATTTTAAGATTTGCTTGAATTTGGTGTCTTGAGGATAAGCAATCAATGCTTATATGAAAGACAAGGTAATAGCGGAGGGTGGTGGTGGTGGCTTGTTGGAGATCTCATAATGAAAATGAAGAGGAGGCTTGATTAAGAGACTCTTAATGTAGCTCAACTCCTCATAGATGTGTCTCATAGCAAGATGTTGATATTGACAACAATGACAATATGTTCCATGGTGCATGACATTATCATGAGAAGGAGGAAGAACACTAAAGGGTGGTGGTGGAAGAAAGGAAGTTCCACAATCAACATTCTTGGTAGGAGAAATGTGATTAAGAGTGTTCTTGGGTGGGTTTGGATTGAAAGCAATTGGAGAAAATGGAGGAGATTCAAGGCTTTCATTGGGAGAATAAGACATTTTGGATGTGAAGTAATGCAAAATGCTTATGGTTTAAATAGGGAAGGCTTAGGGTATTTTTGGGGTGGTCAAAGGGTTTGAAACAAAGATTCTCAAAAAGGTTGGAGCAAATCTGAAGTTTCAGACAAAAACCCGAAAAGGAAGGCCACTGTAGGTGGTTCCTTATCTATGGTGGCGGTACCTTATCGATAAGGTACCGCGGCTCACTTATGGAACCGCCTGCAGAAGCAGGGTTTGGTGTTTGGAGAAAGATTTTTCAGCAAATCTTATTTTTCTACTCTAACTTATCATAGGGATGTGCTTAAAAGCAAATATAGACAAAGAAATATATGCAAACTTACCAAATAGAGATTTGACCAAAATACATGGATTAAAAAAAATCAATGTAGGAGGTGTGTAAGACAAGACCTTAAGTCATGACACAATGATCCTCCATGATTCAATCTTGTTCTTTCTATGTTTGAGAGAATCATACATATGAATTATGTAAGCTCTATATTAATAGCGAGAATTTATGAAAAATCGTTTTTAGATTGAATTAACAATGTCAAACGAGTTTCTCAACCATTTTCGAAAGAGACTTTGAGAGTTTTGAAAAGGAGATGAGATGATTTTTCAAAAGAATCTTAAAAGACTCAAGGACTCAAGGTGGTAAGAGAAAACACACAAGAAGAAAAGAATTTAAGGAAGATGTTCCATTAATCCTAGACCTAGACGCAAGTAAATAAAAGGTTCCCTCTTAAGTGGCTTAGTGAAGATATCGGCTAAGTTGTCCTCGGAGGGCACCTTTTCGATAGTAATGTTCCCCTTTTGAACATTATCCCTAAGGACATGGTGTCTTATTTCTATGTGTTTGGTTCGCGAATGTTGCACGGGATTCTTGCTTAGGTCTATAGCGCCTTTATTATCGCACATGATGGGAACATCATCAAGAGAAATCCCGTAATCAACAAGCGCTTGCTTCATCCATAGAGCTTGTTGACATGCTTTACTGGCACTCACATACTCGGCTTCCGTGGTGGATATCGCAAGAGCGGTTTGTTTCTTGGAGAACCAAGAAGTTAAACAACAACCCATGAAGGTACAAACTCCACTAGTGCTTTTTCGGTCCACATAGTCTCCCGCATGATCCGAGTCCGCGTAGACAATGGTTTCTACGCCGGTCCCTTTAGGATACCATAATCCTAAATGTATAGTGCCTTTAATGTATCGGAAGATACGCTTAACCGCTTCAAGGTGAGAGGTTTTGGGATCCTCTTGGAAGCGAGCACAAAGGCAAACACTAAACATGATATCCGGTCGACTTGCCGTTAGGTACAACAAACTACCACTCATACCTCTATATTTGGTGTTGTCTACCGACTCACAATCATCATCTACGGTGAGTTTAGTATCCGAGGCCATAGGGGTCTTCATTGGTCTAGATTCTTCTAATCCAAATTTCTTTAGCATTTCTTTAGCGTACTTAGATTGACTAAAGAAAATACCATCGTCCATTTGTTTATTTTGGAGTCCTAAAAAGAAGTTAAGTTCTCCCATCATACTCATTTCAAACTCATCATGCATGATTTTGGCAAAGTCATCACACAATTCTTGAGGTGAGGACCTTTCTTCTTTGTAAAGAGTGTATTCTCTACCATACCCATGGTATACTCATGTTTAACAAGAAACGCTTTAAGTCCATCATACCAAGCTTTGGGTGCTTGTTTGAGTCCATAAAGTGCTTTCTTAAGCTTGTAAACATGGTCCGGTTTCTCAAAATCAATGAAGCCGGGAGGTTGAGCCACATATACCTCCTCATTGATCAAACCGTTAAGAAATGCACTTTTTACATCCATTTGTTGAAGCTTAATATCTAAGGCACAAGCGTAGGCTAAAAGGATTCTAATTGATTCTAATCTAGCTACCGGTGCATATGTCTCATCATAATCAATCCCTTCTTATTGATTATAGCCTTGAGCTACAAGTCTAGCCTTGTTACGAGACACAACACCATTCTCATCTAGCTTATTCCTAAATACCCATTTGGTTCCTATAATGGTAGAACTTCTAGGTGGAGGAACAAGTTCCCAAACATCATTGGCAACGAATTGATTCAATTCTTCTTGCATCGCAATGACCCAACTCTCATCCGTCAAAGCTTCTTTAACATTCTTAGGTTCAATCAAGGAGACAAAACAAAAGAAGTTTCTTTGGTTTTGGACTTGAGATCTTAGGGTCCTTTGATTTAAGTCACCAATGACATTATTGAGAGTATGATCCCTAGACTCCTTAATGTTTACTTCCTTTTCAACACTAAGGTCTTCAACTCCTATTTTTATAACCTCTTTGGTTAACTACTTCTAATTCATGCAAGTCATCATCAACCAATGGTGGTGTCCTTGGTGAAGGAGGGGTTTCATCAAAGGTTACGTTGAGTGATTCTTCAATAACCCCTGAGGTTCTATTTAGGACTATGTATGCCTTACTAGTTTGGGAATAACCTAAAAGGATACATTCGTAAGACTTTGGGTCAAACTTGGTAAGGTAGTCTTTGGTGTTGAGGATAAAGCACTTGCTTCCAAACACCCTAAAGTATTCTAATGAGGGTTTCTTACCTTTAAGAATCTCATAGGGGGTCTTTCCTAGAAAAGGTCGAATAAGAATTCGGTTGAGAATATAAGTCGATGTATCCACGGCATTGCACCAAAACTTTTGAGGCAAAGATTGCATGTTTAACATCGTCCTACTCATCTCTTGGAGAGTCCTATTCTTCCTTTCAACTACCCCATTTGATTGTGGGGTGCGAGGAGCCGAGAAGTTATGGGTAATACCATGAGCTTCACAAAAGGCACCAAATTGCACTTCATTATCAAATTCCCTACCATGATCCGTCCTAATAGAAACAATTGAACATCCTAGTTGATTTTGAATTCTTCGACTAAAGATTTCGAAGTGATCGAAAGCTTCATTCTTAGATGCCAAAAATCTAGTCCAAGTGAATCTAGAATAGTCATCAACTATAACTAGGGTATAAAGGTTACCTCCATAACTCCGTATGGCGGAAGATCCAAAGAGATCCATATGTAGGAGCTCTAAGCACCGAGAGGTCGAAACCAAATTCTTGGCTTTGTGACTTGAGTGAACTTGCTTTCCAACTTTGCAAGCATCACATAAGTGACTATCAAACTTAATCTTGGGGAGGTGTCTTACCAACTCCTTAGAGACTCAAGATTGAATTAAACGCATATTAGCGTGACCTAATCTCCTATGCCAAAGAGTAGACCTTACACTTATTATCACAAATTTGACCTATACTTAAAAGGTTAATACCTAAGTTATCTACGTGCTCAACATTTTCAATGGTCATGGAGTCAAGAGAAACCGTACCTTTGCCAATGATATTACCACGTAGACTACTAGCGAATGTGACGTTACCTCCATCATATGATTTTTAATGCGAGAACAAACTTCGATTACCCGTCATGTGTTTAGAACATCCACTATCCTTAATCCACTCATCGGGCTCCAAATCAATTCCCAAGCATATCTAGGTAACAATACACAAGATCAAACATTTGGTCCCCAATATCTCATGGGTCCAAAATTGTTAGTTCCAAACATCCCTTGCATTTGGTTGGGATGTATGAATGAGGTGGGGATTACCCATGGAGAACAAAATGGAGGAGGTTAGTAATTCATGTAACCATTTTGTTGTTCATTACTTCTCCTAGGTGTGTTTGATCTAGGTTTAAAGTTATTATTATTCTTTCTAGGTGTTGGAGTTTTACTTCTAGGTCGTGAGTTGTTTTGATTATCTCTTGTAGGCGTTGTCGTTCTACTTCTAGGCTTAGACTCATTCCGTACTCTAGGTGGAGTAGAAGATAGTCTAGATAAACTTCTATTTCCCATTAGAGGTTTACTTAACGGCTTATAGAACTTACTATAGCATTGTCGTCAAGTATGGGTAATTGAACCTTATTAACAGTAAGATGCTTTGGTTTTTCATTTAACTTAGATTTTTCAGAAAGTTCAGAATTTTCACAAAAATCAACTTCTGGCCGCGGTACCTTATCTATGGCCGCGGTTCCATAGTGATAAGCAACCGCGCCATACAATGTGGAACCGCGTCCAGAAGGTGTTTTTTGTGAAAACCTGACTTGTTTTGGTTCTCTAGTTGAGGCTTCATTTTAGTTAAAACCCAGACCAAGTTTTTCCTTAGAATGAACTTGTTTGTTTAACATATTGATACTTAGATTTTTATATGGGTTCTAATTTCTCGGAATCCTCTCGAATTGATCTCGGTCTTAAGTGGAATGATTGTTCTTGGTTACTAAATAAAGGGTTTGGTTTTCTAATCTAATAAAAAGTGGAAATGAAAATTTAAATCAAAGACAATTAATTTAATGACGATCAATAAAAACTTGAATTTAAATTAGAATTAAGTTTAAAATAAAATTAAAATTAAAATAAAGACACAGTAAAGAAATAGTACAGAAAAAGTAAACCTTTAAAATACCCAAAAGATAACTGATTCGGAATTCTATCTTTGATTCGGAAGTTACTGTTCATTCAGAAGGTGAAGGTTCATTCGGAAGTTGAGCTTCATTCGGAACTCTTTTGCTTCGTTCGGAACTTTGAGAAATTCGGTTCGGAAGTAACTGGTTCGGAAGTAACTGGTTCGGAAGTAACTGATTCGGAAGTTTTGTGGTTCCGATTCGGAACTTAACTCATGCGGAACTTTAATGATTCATTCGGAAGATTCCAGTTCATCCGGAACTTTGGCTTGGTTCGGAAGTTAGGGATTGGTTCGGAACTTTTGTTCCAATTCGGAACTTATGCCTTCGTTCGGAACTTTTTCTTGGTTCGGAAGTTTAGCTTGGTTCGGAACTTTTAACTGACTCGGAACTTTTGAAAACAAAACTCATGCGGAAAATAATGTTCACTCGTTCGGAACTTCTGGGAAACCCAGATACAGTAACAGTACCGAAGAACAAGGAAAATCATTTTTAATCCAAAAATCACTAAGTTTTTCACCAAAGACTAAAATAACTCAATCACAACCATAAGCTACAAATCCCACTAACAAAAACGCAAATCCCAACAACTTTTGAAGATAAAATCAAGAAAAATAAAACTTAAGAACTTGAAAAGAAAAATGATGATGAACAAGATGAAATGGAAAGATTAAACAAGACTTGTATTGAATGATTAATGTTTTGACAAGATAAATCAAAGATTAAAATTACAAGATGAGAAAATTAAAGATGAAAATCACCAATCACCCTAATGGTGATGGTGATGAAAACGGACTAAAGAGAAAAAAAGGTGGAGAGGAGAGAAACTCCAGACTAACTAAAAACTAACTAGTGGATGTGTGTGGGGAGTTGTCTATTTATAGGTGTTTCTTTTGGTTGGTGAGTGGGCTTTCTCCCGTTCTTCTTGTCTTTTCGTCTTTTCAGAAAAGTTTCCGTTTTCGATTCTGATTCGGGATTTGTCGTCGATTAAATTCAACTCGTCTTTTAATTTCTTCGTTTAATAGACTTGAGTTTCTTCGACTTTTATAAATCTTCCATCTTTGGTCCTTTTCTTCGATAAATCTTCGAATAGGCCCAGTGACTTCAAATCTTTTGCATCTCTTGGACAATAGACTTTATCTTGAGTTTTTTTTCTTCAGTAAAACCCGTGCAATCCCATGTTTTCTTCAATATTCATCCGGTTGGCTCTGAAAACACAATAAACACAAAAACCACGCATAATTCCAAACAAATGATATTAAATACATGTTTTGGTCTCGTTTTAGCCAGAATTAAGTGGTAAAAGGATGGGTGTTTACACACCTATCAAATCCCCTAAACTTAACCATTGCCATGCCCTCATGCAATGCTTAGTGATAAAGCAATTTTACACTTTCCTCATAATTAATCAACCTTGGCCTTATCAAAATACTACTAAACAAAAATTAAAGTACTAAAGGAAATTAAGACTTTGAAGGAAACAAAAGGATAGAAAACCATTTTCACTTGAAAATTGCTATATGGAAATAACTTGCGAAGAAATCGATGACTTACATTAGGGCTTTGGTGCTGCGAAGATTTATCATCCTCAAGTTTCGCGTTCCCCAAACCAAGCTTAAAAACGAGATCATTGTTATTATAAGTTAGCAATTCAAACACTTACACACATGGCTTAATTAAATGCTTAAACTCCCTTATTCCTAGGTGTATCTCTTATATTTTATTTTTGTCGTAGAATGATCATGAAGATGCATTTTTGGACTTATTTCGATAGTTTATTAGGGCTGAAAGCAAAGTAGGACGATTTGATCAATAGTTAGCTAAAGGACAAAATCTTTTAAAACTGCTTCTCGGGATATCAAAAAGTTCATATCTTGGCATAACTTGGTTCACGATTTGAGACCTTTCTCGGGCCGATATTTGGCATGTACTTCATACTTCATATCTTCGAGAGACGTTCTTGAGATAATGGTCTTCTCATCATAATAGAGTTTCTTCACTTGGAGACTTTTGAGGGGTACTCCAACTTTGATGACCACGACTTCATGATTATTTCTTCAATCTCTAATTGGGATTTTGAGATACAACGATCCGCCTCCTTTTCGGACTTGGATCTATTTATCCTCATACCTTGTTAGGGTCTTTTCGGATAGACTTCTCCATGATCTTTATGGGAGTTGATTGCTTTTCGTCGTGAGTCTTGATCCTTCATATTGATTTTAGGAATAATGCTTTTTCACATCACTTGGATCTTCAGCAATAAAATTGAATCCTCATGCCTTGTTAGGGCCTTTTCGGACTCGCCAATCTTCGCGCCCCGCTTCATAAGTTATGCCTTGGCTATGAACTCTTATCATTACCGAGCAACTTTTAAACGATCTTGGGCTAGAAGCTAAGTAACTTTTCAAATCGTACGACCTTACTTATTGCAGATAAATTATTAGCAAGTGATGGGAGAATAGGCAAATAATTACACCAAGTGAGCTTGTGCAAGAATACCGACTTATAATTGACTCTATCATTTCTCGTCCTCCACAATTTTAAAATCTCAAGTAATGAGACTCGTGGATACTTAGCCTAATAAACCAAATAAGGTCTACATGGTTAAGGATACTAGCTAGAATAAACTTAGATAAGTCTATTCGGGTTGAGTCAAAATAAACGCAATGGGCCTAATATGTCAAGGACTTCTAAACTAGCTACACCACTTTATTAATATATTTTTTTTTGACTTTATTTGCGGGATATATACATATGAAAGCAAAGATAAAAATTTAAAAATTACGACTAAATGGCCAAAGTTAATAAAAATTTTGAAGAATGTTGAAAAATAGGATTTTCTGGTTAAATGAAGGCATTTTCATGGAAAAGTCCACTTAAAACTTCGATAGAAGTCCCCCCTACACTTAAGATAAACATTGTCCCCAATGTTTAAGCATGTGGGAAAAGTTTCCCCTACACTTATGACATTGTGCACGTTGGTTAACTCAAGTTAAGGATGGGACGACTAAAGTGATCAATTTCAAATGTGAGTATGAAGAAAATTGAATCACGATAGTTGAGAGATAGAACCGGATTCGGATAACACGGGAGCACGGTTCTTCAATGTTTCCAAGAGTGCACTAATCCATGTAATCACACCACACAAAGACAAACACGTATAGAAGTCCCTCCCACACTTAGGGGATTAAAACATAAAAGGATAGATACTCAGGTTGCCTCCCGAGGAGCGCTTGTTTTTGATAACCGAGTCACGAGCATGACTCGACCCAAAATTAGTTCATGGGGAACGTGGTGAGGGATGGAATCACCTCCTGAGAGATGTCCTCACCAAAGTACAACTTCACTCGTTGGCCATTCACCTTAAAATTTGGTCCATTAGGTTGAGCGAGCTCGATAGTACCATATGGAAAAATTTGGGCAATGGTGAATGGGCCGGACCAACGAGATTTGAGCTTTCCCGAGAAGATTTTCAACCGAGAGTTAAAAAGTAAGACTTTGTCTCCAACATGGAACTCTCGGTTTTTGATCTTGGAGTCGTGAATGAGCTTAGTTCTTTCCTTATAGATTAAAGAATTTTCATAAGCCTCATTCCGAAGTTCATTCAGCTCATTGAGTTGGATCTTGCGTAGGTCACCGGCTTTGTTTATATCAAAATTAGCCCACTTCAAGGCCCAATAAGCCTTGTGCTCCAACTCAATGGGGAGGTGGCACGCTTTCCCGTACACAAGACGATAAGGCGTACAGCCGATTGGGGTCTTGTAAGCAGTACGGAAAGCCCACAAAGCATCATCAAGTTTATCAGCCCATGAGGCACGATGCTCTCCCACGGTTCTCTCCAGAATTCGCTTAAGTCCTCGGTTGGATATTTCAGCCTGGCCATTAGTTTGTGGGTGGTAGGCAGTGGAAAGACGATGATTTACACCGTACTTAGCCATGACTCGAGCAAATTGGTCATTGCAGAAATGAGTCCCACGATCACTAATAATGGCACGAGGCACACCGAATCTAGCGAAAAGAGCTTTCAAAAAGTTACAAACCACCCTTGCGTCATTAGTAGGCAAAGCTTTGGCTTCAACCCACTTTGAAACGTATTCAACGGCTACAAGGATGTATTTGTTTCCTTTAGAAGAAGGGAATGGCCCCAAAAAGTCGATACCCCAAACATCAAAGATTTCACATTCTTGTATGAAATTCTGAGGCATCTCGTCTTTATGTGTGATTTTGCCTTGCTTTTGGCAAACATCACATTGCTTAACCATATTGTGAGCATCACGATATATGGAGGGCCAATAAAATCCCGAATCAAACACTTTTTTGGCGGTGTAGTTGGGACCAAAGTGACCACCGGTGGGTCCTTTGTGGCAAGCATCAAGGATTTCCGACGCTGCCGGTCCATCAACACATCGGCGGATAATCAGGTCGGCACATTGTTTGAATAGGTAAGGGTCGTCCCAAAAATAAGTCTTGATGTCGGTGAAGAACTTTTTCTTTTGCTGGGACGTCAACCCTTCCTTGAGAATTCCACCCGCCAAATAGTTTGCAAAGTCCGCAAACCACGGGGTTTCATTCGGCTTCGAGTTTATAGACATTAAGGTCTCCAAGGGAAAAGAATCATTGATTTCTTTGGTCGGATGATCCCCTTGGTAAGGATCCTCAAGTCTGCTGAGATGATCCGCGGCTAAGTTTTCTTCTCCTTTTTTATCGCGAATTTCGATTTTAAATTCCTGGAGCAGCAAAACCCAGCGAAGATATCTTGGTTTGGAATCTTGATTTGTCAACAAGTACTTCAGCGCGGAATGATCGGTATACACAATGGTGGTAGAAAGGACAAGATAGGGGCGAAATTTTTCAAAAGCATAGACAACAACTAAAAGCTCTTTTTCGGTTGTCGTATAATGCAATTGTGCCCCAGTCATTGTCTTGCTAGCGTAATGGATCGGTTGGAAGTGTTTGTTCACTCTTTGTCCAAGAACCGCTCCAATAGCGAAATCGCTAGCATCGCACATCAACTCAAAGGGAAGCTCCCAATTAGGGGTAACCAAGACGGGTGCCTTAGTTAGCTTATCCTTAAGCGAGTTGAAGGCTTCAAGACACTCTTTGGAGAAGATAAAAGGAGTATCTTTTTCCAAGAGGTGGGTCATCGGGCGAGCGATTTGAGAAAAATCTTTGATGAATCGACGGTAGAAGCCCGCATGACCCAGGAAACTTCTCACACCCTTCACGGTTGAAGGTGGAGGCAACTTTGTGATAACATCGACTTTAGCACGGTCTACTTCAAGACCGGCTTTCGAGATCTTATGTCCAAGCACGACGCCTTCTTTTACCATAAAATGGCATTTTTCCCAATTCAGAACTAGGCGAGTGTCTTCGTACCGCTTAAGCATACGTTCCAAATTGGCAAGGCAAGAAGAGAAAGAATCCCCGAAGACCGAGAAGTCATCCATGAAGACTTCCATGGTTTGTTCAACCATGTCATGGAAGATAGCTAACATGCACCTTTGGAAAGTCCCGGGCGCATTACATAGGCCAAAAGGCATTCTTTTGTAAGCGAAAGTTCCATAGGGACAATTGAATGTAGTCTTCTCTTGATCTTGGGGATCGATGGGTATTTGAAAATAACCCGAGAAACCATCAAGAAAGCAGTAATATTCATTACCGGCTAAACGTTCAAGCATTTGGTCCATAAAAGGTAGAGGGAAATGATCCTTTCTCGTGGCATCATTGAGTTTGCGGTAGTCTATACAAACTCTCCACCCAGTAACGAGACGAGTGGGAATCAACTCGTTGTGTTCATTGGGAACAACGGTTATTCCGCCCTTCTTGGGCACACAATGGATTGGACTAACCCACGGTGAATCCGAAATAGGGTAAATCATACCCGCATCAAGAAGTTTGATAACTTCTGTTTTGATGACTTCATGGATTTTTGGATTCACCCTTCGTTGGCTTTGAATTGTGGGCTTGAAGTCGTCCTCCATGAGAATTTTTTGGGTGCAGAAGTGAGGATCCATTCCACGAATATCCGAGATTTTCCAAGCAATAGCCTTCTTATGATCTTTCAACACAGCGACAAGTCGGGCTTTCTCTTCATCCTTCAAATCCTTAGCAATGATAATTGGCGACTTCTTCTCTTCATCAAGGAATACATACTCGAGGTGGGGCGGCAACTCCTTAAGTTCTAAATCCGGAGGATTTTCGACGGGAGGCGTATTCGAAGTCGGAGTATCGATAGCAATGACCGTGGGAGATGGAGGCGAAGGATTGTCTTCGGTGAGAAGATTGTCAAAGAAATTCATGTCTTCATCCCCATCGATAGGAGAATCATTAGTAGCTAAATTCGCATCTCCCATGGTATCTTCAAGATTGTTCCAGAATAAATCACTATCTCCAAATAGAGATAATGATGAATCAATAGAGGACACGGTCTCAACATTGGGAAGAGAGGTAGGAATACTTTTGCAAGCATCATTAAAGTGTTCTTCACAGGCCTCATCCAGAACGTCAATACAATTAACGCTCTCATATGAATAAGGCTGTTTAGACAACTTTCCCATGTTGAAGACTACTTTATCGTCACCCACTCTCATGATAAGCTCACCGGCTTCAACATCAATAAGAGTGCGACCGGTCCTAAGGAATGGACGACAAACAATTAGTGGCACACGGGGGTCCATCTCGTAGTCGACGACAACAAAATCAGCAGGAAAGGTGAATTTGTCGACTCCTACAATGACGTCTTCGGCTATCCCCACTGGATAAGCAACCGTACGGTTGGCTAACTCCAAAGTCATTTTGGTGGGGACTAGCTCTGGGAGAGATAATTGCTTCTAAACACTTAGAGGGATGAGATTAATACTGGCACCTAGATCGGCTAGGGCCATGCAATTCTCTACTCCCGGGAAATTGCAAGGGATAAGAAAACGACCCGGATCACCAAGCTTGGTTGGCAATTTCCTTAAGAGGACTGCAGAGCAATTCTCATTAAGTTGGGTGTTGGCAATATCGAGGAGCTTTTCCTTGTCGCTCAGAAGATCTTTAAACATTTTGGCGTATTTGGGCATGTGAGCGAGAGCCTCAGCGAAGGAGATATTGAAATTCAGTTGTTTGAACATTTTTAGGAATTTCGAAACCTGAATATCATCCTTGCTCTTTTGCTTCTCTTTCCTCAACCTTGAAGGATAAGGTATATTGGAAGAAGGGGAAGGCTTTAGGGGAATAGGATCACTCACAACCACGGGTGGAGGAGGGGTAGAAGGAAGAGGTGGAGAAATTTGGGAAGGAGAAGGGTGAGGAATAGGAGCAGGCGACTCATTCTCCTTAGTCACAACCACCGGTGGAGGTATAGGAAGCTCGGGTTCCTTGGTACTGATGAGATGGCATTTATACATGATCTCATCGTTCTTTTCGGGCTTTTAATGCACTAATATGTCATAAAATACCATATATATGCTTGCTTTTGTGTTTGTGTGTATTTTAGGTATGGATATCGTGAAAAAGACAAAAGATCACAAGTTACAAAGAAAAACGGACACGAGAAACGAAGCCGTACAAAGAACCGGGCCCTAATCATGAAATATTCAACAAATACTCTTGAAGACTTGAAGACAAACAAGATTGATCCTCATTTATTGAAGAAATGACACTTAAAACCCTTGTATATTCATAATTACAAGTTTGGTCCCTTAAGTTTGTCAAAATTGCAAAAAGGTCCTTCAACTTTGAAGAAATGACAAGATTGGTCCCTCAACAAAATCAATTTGTCAATTATGGTCCCTCATGAAGTCAAAGATGCAAAGAAGACCTTTGAAGATCAAGATTGTCCAAGATCAGCCCTTGAAATATCTCAAAATGGCAAAAACAACCCTTTGAAATCTTTTTCCTAAGTTTGGTGCCAAAACTGCCAAGTCATGAAAGTCATTAACAAAGGAAACCGGTTTTTAGGGCTAAAAGACTTTGTTTGCCAAAATTCCCAAAAAACAAGGACCCAATGTGCCAAATCCCAAACATTTAAACACAAACACGCGCTAAACAAACTTTTTCCCCCAAAATCGGATCAAACCAAGTTACTGTTCACCTTTTTCACCCCCAGATTTTACTTTACTTAAACCTTGGGTAACTTTCAATTAACTTTGCACATGTGTGATTCACACATGCAGAAAGCTATCCCACACATAAAACCCTCATCCCATTCACTGTAGACCCCACCCCCAATTCCCCTTTCAACCAATCAGCATACACCTTGGTCCCCAAGTATTGTGACGTGTCCTCAATCAACAGCTGTGGTTTATTGCTTCCTCCCAACGCACAAATAAACGCACAAGATCAAGTTTGACACCTCATCAACTCAAACGCGTCAAGGGCATATTTGGGATTTTCATAGATTAGGGTTTGTGTTTAAGCATTCTAGAGAGTTCATTAGAGTAGTATAAAAGGAGGTCCAACCTGTGGAAACCCCTTTGTTTCAGTTTTTCTTCAAAAATTTTGTAATCCCTTTTAATTAAAATAAAAGTTTGGTGTTTGTTTTTAAGCAATATAATTCCTTTTTATGTTTATTTAAAGTTGGTATTTATTGTTGAAGATAAACTGAGTTCCATTTTTAAGTTGGTGAAATAATTTTGTGTTTCAAAATTATTTCAAAAGTTTTCTGAATTTGAGTTTCTTGGTAAGAATCTGTTTCAAGTTTAGTGATTAAGAGGTTTAAGTAATTGGTGATTAAGTGTTATAAAAACGTGCTTGATAAGGATTGAGAGTTTTTGGAAAAGTTTAAGAAAGAAAGAAAGAGAAAACAGAATATATACATATTGCTTGTATTATTGCTTTTTCTTTTTGATTTTCTTTAAACAGGTTGGAGATTCGTGTTGATTGAGTTCTGCATACACCCGGGTGTATAAGGAGGTGGATTTTCATCCACTAGAACCTTGGATGTAAGGTTCTAAGGTAAAAGTCCTTTTCTCTTTTTGAAATTTCAGAATAGTATATGCAGTTTGTGTGATCTTGCTTGATTAAGTGTTGATTGTGTGTTAAAAGTGTTGGATTTCAGTCCTTAGGATGATGTATGCATGATAGATGCTAAGAGGATCAGTTTGAGTAGTTTTTGAAGTGATTTGGTTAAGGTAAAAACGTTTTCAAAAATATTAAGGGCTGTTTGGATAAGTGTTTTAGCAGGTTTATAATCTTCGATTGTTCTTGAATTAGGTGTTAGAAAGTTTCAGTAGGGTTGAGTTAGGTTGCTTGTTAGTATAAGAGTAGATTGGAACAAGTTTGTAGCTAGTTTATGTGTTTAAAAAAAGAAAAGATAGCTCAAAAATCTGCATAGTCATTTTAATGTTCATTTTGTGAGACTTTGGTGCTTGGATTTTGCTAGCTGTTAGATCATAGGTAGTTCTAAGGCTTCTTTCTGCTTGTGTGCCATTTGGTGATTGAGTGTGCAAAATATTGGACCTGGAATCTCATTAAATTGCATGTAACTTGGATCTAAATACCACCAGACCTCAAAATTGTCTCAGCAACTTGAAATCGTTTTGGTGTGCTTTGATTTGCTTTGATTGTGTGCTAGGTGTGTATATTCTGCTTGTTTTTGACTCCTTGTGCTTCAAAGAGCACAAGGGTGCCTTGTCATCCAAAAAAAACTTCCACAATAATCCACATCCAAGCTCCTCTTGGTGTTTCATCTCTTGTGAAGATAAGCAAGAACACAAGCCAAAACCTGCTTGTGTTAGAGTAAGAACTGGCCACGAATTTGGACTTGAATCTTGTTAAAACTAGTTTAAAAGGTGTTGGATTTGTGTTTTCTAGCTAACAAAGGTCACAGTTTGAGTTGGAAAGAAAAAAATAAAAAAAAGAAAAAAAGAGCAAAAAGTCGCCCGCAACGGACTCGAACCCTCGACCTGCAGCTCAGGAGTAAAGGGCTCTACCATTGATCTAGACGCTTTTTTACGTTAGAGTTTGTTTTCAAACGTTATTTAACCCAGTTTTCAAGTGTAGGCTTAATAAAAAGCCGTAGCTTATTTCTTGTGTTTTGGGCTTATTTAATAAGCGTTTTTGGTTATTTTGATTTTTCTTAGGATTATTATTAGGTTAGTGATTTTTCTAGATAGGTTTTACATTTTTCCCCTTATTTGTTTATTTTCTATGCATTTTTCTTTATCCGTTTTTTATTAAATCAATAAAAAATAGTTAAAAGTAGTTTTTAATTAGGGAAAAATAATTTTTAGCTTTTAAATAAATATTTTGAGGTTTACATCTAGTTTTGGTTTCAAAAACTTTAATTTTTAATTTTATATTCATTTAAGGTTTTTTATAAACTTTAATAATTTTTATAAAATTATAAAAAAGGTTTTAGGAGCTTTAATTTACTTTTTTATCTTAGTTAGATTATTTTAAGATTTTAGAAATTTTTTAGAATTAATTTTATCAACTTTTTATTTTTTCCATTATTTTAATATTATCTTATTACTAAAAATTTCAAAGTTTTATTTTTATTTCTTTTCCATTTTTCTTAGATTCATTAGCATTAATTAGGACTATTTCCATTTTTAGAATAATTTTATAGCTTTTAGATTTATTTTTATAATTATTTTAAGTTTAATTAGTTTTTAATCATTTTAAATCATTTTTAGAGTTTTAAAAATAGTTTTAATAGCTTTTAATTCTTAGAAAATTACTTTTTAGTCTTCTAATAATATAAGTTAAGTAATTAGTAAATAAAATCATATTTTAGACATTTTTATTAGTTGTATTTAATTTTAGGGCTTTAATTAGCATTTAAAATTAAATATTTAATTAATAAAAGGTTTTAAAATATTTTTGTTGGATTTTTATCTTTATTTATATTATTTTAGACTTCTTTTTAGCCTTTTTAATCTTTTATTTATTTTGTTTTGTTTTTGGTTTTAGTAAATTTTTCATTT
Organism: Glebionis coronaria; assembly: GCA_025667525.1. Lineage (NCBI taxonomy): Eukaryota > Viridiplantae > Streptophyta > Magnoliopsida > Asterales > Asteraceae > Glebionis > Glebionis coronaria. The sequence continues at coordinate 3,135,541 of JANFOE010000138.1, forward strand.
TGGTAGTTTTTCACGACTTTACGTTTACGTCTTTTACGTCGTAGTGTAATTTTAACGTAACCGTCTTTTCATCCTTTCATCCCCATTCTTCTCAATATTAATCTCAAATAATTACAAGTTAGAACACACACATATACCTCCTTGGGAAACGAACTTTCTCTCTTTTATTTGATTGGGTCATTAGTGTTGATTTTTCCTAAAATCATCACTCGATACTTACCGCTTATTTACGCTCTTTTCCTAAAGAGTAGTAAAAGACTACAATCATTTTGGCGCCGCTGCCGGGGAGGTGTGTTGTGCTTTAATTTGGAAGCTTTTGTTTTTGATATTATCCATAATAAGTATTTGTGTTAAGTGGAACTCCCTTAACACGTATTATCGGTTTTCTTGGTTTTTCTTGTACAAATATTATTAATATATTGTATTAAGTATCACAATAAATTTACAATATCTCCAAAAGTGTGAAAACACAACCTTAATTGGGATTTGATCTCCTAATTATTGTATTCGAATCTCAAACAAAAAGAAAAGGCAAAAATAGATAAATACTTTCGTTAAGCTCGATTTTGAAAAATACAAACTATAAGGTGGGTATAAGGCGGGTATTATAAAATATACCCTAAGGAAAAAGGCTCTTAAGTGCTTCGCGCCGCCTCGTTTCCCCGCTTGCTTGTGAGTATTTTAAGATTGAAGGCTAATCGAGGGTTTTGCCGCCCAAAGTATTATTACGTAGACTATATTTGCTTGGTTTTCTTTGTGATTAAACCCTCTTGAACAATTTGGTTTTCACCAAAGTTCTAAAGTCATTCGAAGGCGTTCACTCCACGTGATCGTTTTCATTCCTTTGAGGCTTCTTTAATCAAGAGTTTGATTCGAGGAGAGATTTTGTAGATTGTTGTCTACGAAGATACACCAAAATCCAAAAAAATTAAATATCATCAAAAACACAAAAAAATTGAAAATTCACAAAACACCCAAAAAGAATCTTCTTTGCTCACCTCCCATTCTTCGTGAAGTTTATGATCACTCGTAATCAAGCAAAACGAGCTCGTAAACGTCTTCAAAAGCAAGCAAATCAAGAAACGTTGATTGTAGAAGAACCTCCAATTGTTGAACCTATTGTAGAACAAGAAGTCGTCATGGCTAATCGTACTATGATGGAGTTGCTACAAGCACCCACCGAGGGTTTTGGAGAGGCTATTGTGATTCCCGCCATCCTTGCGGAGAATTTCGAGATTAAGACGGGTTTAATGTCGATGTTGCAAGCAAATAAGTTTAGAGGTCACGAGAAAGACAACCCGCATTACCACATTAGGAATTTCAACCGTCTCACCGCTACTAGCAAGTTTAAGGATGTTCCACATGACGCCATTAAGATGATGTTGTTTCCATACTCGTTGGATGGACCCGCAAAAATTTGGCTCGAGAAAGAACCGCCAAATTCGATTTTGACATGGACCGATCTCGTCTCTAAGTTTGTGAACAAGTTTTTTCCACCATCTAAAACAACACACTTAAAAAATGAGATTTCACGATTTGTGCAAAGAAATAATGAAAGTTTTTCAATGGCATGGGAACGATTTAAAGAGATGTTACATGAATGTCCACACCATGATTTTACGGAATTGCATCAAGTGGATACTTTTTATAATGGGCTTAATGATCATGAACGAGACTATTTGAATGCCGCCGCGGGTGGTAAATTTTTGTGCGACGACAAATGAGGCTTTACAAATCATTGAAAATAGATCCAAGGTTTATAACCCTCGTAACACACCGAGTGTTTCCAATATGGGTTCGTCATCTTCGTCACAATCGTCTCGTAGCATTAACGCCTTACATGATGAAGCTAATGATGAAAATCGGTTTTTTGATAGATTTGCTAATCTAATGTCCCATTGGAAGGCTCAAGAAGCTTCCAATTCCGCTTCGGTTAAAGCGGTTGCTAAGAGTTGTTTATCTTGTGGTGGAGCTCATGATCTTTCCGAGTGCATTACCGCGGATGGTAACACTTCGAGTGCTTATGTAGCAACGGGAACTTATAACCAAAACGGCCAAGGTTCCCGCCAAAATCAAGCTCCACCAAACCAAAATGTTAATAATTATCGAAACAACAACCAAGGTAATTACCAAGGAAACACACGCAATTACAACAAAGGGAATTATCAAAGTGGGAATGGACAAATCTCTAATCAAAATCAAAACCGTGATTTTCAAAACACTACACAAGGTTTTCAAAATGCTCACACTAAAAATTTGCAAGGAGAATTTTTGGATTATGCAAAAGCAAATGATGCTAAATTTGATAACATGCAACGTGAGATGATTAGCTTAAGGTCCTAATTGAAAAATGAGCTTAAAAATGAACTTGCTAATGAACTTAAAACTCATGCAAACAAAATGGAAGGAAATGTCCAACGTCTTCAACAAAACCAACAAAAGATGGAATTAGGACAACATGAGATTAAGCAAGAGTTATTAAAAGCGGATGCTAGGCAATCAAAATTTGAGGACCGAATGGCTAAGATGTTTGAAGCTATCATGTGTAAGCCCTCTTCTTCGGGTGGTCTTCCTAGTGATACCATTGCAAACCCGAAGGGAGAAATGAAGGTTATTACTACACGAAGTGGTAAAACTTCCAAGGAACCAATCTCTCGTACAAGTACTTCTAAGGAGAATGAAATCGAGAAAGAACCCGAGGTGATGGTCGAAAAGGAGCATATTACAATCCCACGAAGTACCGCTCAAACCACACCTACGGTTGAACCAATACCAATTGTGGAACCCGAGTTTCCAAGGCCGTTGCCTAATGACCAACCCACACCACCTTTACCCTACCCTTCAAGACGAAACAAAGAGAAAATTCAAGAACGTAACAAACAACAAATCGAGCTTTTTATTAAGATGTTTCAACAAGTGCATTTTGATGTGAGTTTAGCCGATGCGTTGTTATATATGCCTCGTTTCGCTTCCACTTTTAAAAGTATGATGAGCGATAAGGAAAAGCTTTCAAAGCTTGCTAATTGTTCTTCGGTTTATCTTAACCGCATACCGGAAAAAGTTGGTGATCCCGGAAAGTTTCTCATTCCTTGTGACATACAAGATATGAAAGAATGCCTCGCCTTGGCCGATCTTGGTGCAAGCATTAATTTGATGCCATTTTCCATTTGGAAATCGCTTTCGCTTCCGGCTCTCATTCCTTCGAACATGTCCATCGAGATGGCCGATCATTCTACGATTATGGCATGTGGAATAGCCGAAGATGTTTTCGTGAAAGTGGGGAAGTTCTACTATCCCGTTGATTTTATAGTAGTTGACATCCCCGCGGATCCTCAAGTTCCTCTAATTTTAGGTCGTTCATTTTTAGACACTTCGAGATCGCTTATCGATGTTCATGCGAGAACTATCACTTTGAGATTCAACGAAGAGGAACTTGTTATAAACGCTACTCAAAACTCGAAACCTTCTCATGTTTATGCAAACGCTACCATCAATCACATTGACATCGTTGATGTGGTTTGCGATGAGTTTTCACAAGAAGTGTTAGGTTTTTCCGATAGCTCGTCAAGTGGCAATCCCACTATTTTGGATCCGATTCTTGCTAATTCCACACCAAATCTCACTCCATTCCAAGGAGGCGATCTCACTTCAAATGAAATCGACAATGAAGACGAGGTGTTGATTAGTGATGATACTTCTATTCCACCATTTCTTTCGCCGATGGAAGTTATGAGTGTTGAACCAAAATCTTCAATCGAGGAACCACCTATCCTCGAATTGAAAGATCTTCCTTCTCACCTTGAATACGCATTTTTGGAAGGTGATGACAAGTTGCCGGTTATTATTGCAAAAGATCTTGCTAATGATGAAAAAACCGAGCTCTTGAAAGTTCTTAAGGCTCATAAAGGGGCAATTGCGTGGAAAATATCCGACATTAAGGGTATTGACCCAAAATTTTGTACTCACAAGATTTTAATGGTGGAGGACTACAAACCCGCAATTCAAAGTCAAAGAAGGGTGAATCCCAAAATTCACGATGTCATTAAAAAGGAGGTCCTTAAACTCCTTGACGCGGGAATGATTTATCCTATATCCGATAGCCCATGGGTGAGCCCAATCCATTGTGTCCCTAAAAAGGGAGGAATGACCGTTGTGCACAATGAAAACAAGGAGTTAATTCCCACTCGTGTTGTGACCGGTTGGAGGGTGTGTATTGACTACCGAAAGTTAAATGACGCCACTCGTAAAGACCACTTTCCTTTGCCCTTCATGGATCAAATGTTGGAGCGACTTGCGGGAAATGAATTCTATTGCTTTTTAGATGGTTTTTCCGGTTACTTTCAAATCCCTATCGACCCTCATGATCAAGAGAAGACTACTTTTACGTGTCCTTATGGAACGTTCGCTTATCGTAGGATGCCTTTCGGACTTTGTAATGCACCCGGTACATTTCAACGGTGTATGATGGCGATTTTTCACGATATGATCGAGAAGTCGATGGAAGTGTTTATGGATGACTTCTCGGTGTTTGGTAATTCGTTCACGTCATGTTTATCCAATCTCGAACAAATGTTAAAACGTTGTGAAGAAACCAATCTTGTGCTTAATTGGGAGAAATGTCATTTCATGTGTAAACAAGGAATCGTCTTAGGACATAAGGTGTCGAAGGCGGGGATTGAGGTCGATAAAGCTAAGGTAGACTTCATCGCCAAGTTACCTCATCCCAAAACCGTAAAAGGAGTTAGGAGTTTCCTAGGCCACGCGGGCTTTTATCGTCGTTTCATCAAGGACTTTTCGAAGATTTCTCGTCCTATGACACACCTTCTCGAGAAGGATGCTCCTTTTAACTTTAATGAGGATTGTGTTAAGGCTTTCGAAACTCTCAAAAGGAAACTTACCAAAGCTCCCATTCTTGTTGTTCCTAATTGGGAATTACCCTTTGAAATCATGTGCGATGCAAGTGATTATGCTATAGGGGCCGTCTTAGGGCAACGTTATGACAAGCATTTTCGTCCTATCCACTATGCTAGTAAAACGATGACCGAGGCTCAATTAAAATACACCACAACGGAAAAGGAATTCCTTGCCGTGGTCTATGCTTTCGAGAAATTCCGACCTTATCTCGTCTTGACTAAAAGCATCGTGTATACCGACCATTCGGCTATCAAGTATCTCTTAGCTAAGCAAGATGCTAAGCCGAGATTGCTTCGTTGGATGCTCCTCCTCCAAGAATTTGATGTCACCGTGCTTGACAAAAAAGGAGCCGAGAATCTAGCGGCCGATCATCTCTCTCGTCTAGAAGATCCTCACAAAGATGTTTTCGAGAACAAGGAAATTACCGAAACATTTCCTCTTGAGACTCTCGGTGTAGTGAATTCTAAAGACACCACCCCATGGTTTGCCGACATTTCAAATTACCATGCGGGCAATTTCATAATCAAGGGTATGACGACACAACAAAAACGAAAATTTGAAAGTTCTATTTTTGGGACGACCCTTATCTCTTTCGGATTTGTGCGGATCAACTCGTTCGACGTTGTGTGTTTGGTGCCGAAGCTTCTAATATCCTTAGAGCTTGTCACGAGGGACCCACGGGTGGTCACCACGGTGCTAATCTCACGGCTAAGAAAGTGTTCGATGCCGGTTTCTTTTGACCTTCTATCTATTGTGATGCACACGCACTTGTGAAGTCGTGTGATTCGTGCCAACGTCAAGGAAAATCGTCACAACGTGATGAAATGCCGCAAAACATAATTCAAGTGTGTGAGATTTTCGACATATGGGGAATAGACTTTATGGGGCCGTTCCCATCGTCTCATGGCAACAAATATATCCTCGTCGCGGTGGACTACCTTTCTAAGTGGGTGGAAGCTAAGGCTTTGCCTACTAATGATGCTCGTGTGGTAGTGAAGTTTTTGAAGCAACTATTCTCTCGGTTCGGAACCCCTCGTGCTATTATAAGCGATCGTGGAACCCATTTTTGTAATGACCAATTCGAAAAGGTTCTAAAGAAATATGGAGTCACACATCGTCTTTCTACGGCTTATCACCCGCAAACGAGTGGGCAAGTCGAGGTTTCGAACCGAGCTTTGAAGAGGATTTTAGAGAGGTCAATTGGAGAAAACCGTGCTTCGTGGTCCGACAAACTCGATGACGCTTTATGGGCCTTTAGGACCGCTTATAAGACACCTATCGGTTGCACTCCTTATAAGTTAGTCTATGGGAAGAATTGTCATTTGCCCATTGAATTGGAGCATAAGGCATATTGGGCCCTTAAGCATGCTAATTTTGACTTGAAGACCGCGGGAGATCACCGGAAAATACAATTGAATGAATTGGATGAATTAAGGGATAATGCTTATGAAAATTCAATAATTTTTAAAGAAAAGACTAAAAAGTTTCATGATTCAAAGATTAAAAACCGGGTTTTTAACGTTGGTGATCAAGTGTTGCTTTTTAACTCTCATCTTAAGATATTTTCCGGGAAATTGAAATCTCGTTGGTCGGGTCCGTTCACCATTACACAAGTATTTCCATATGGGACCATTGAGCTAGCTCAAGATGATGGTCCTAATTTCAAGGTGAATGGACATAGGCTTAAGCACTACTTTGGTGGGGAAATTCCTTCAAAGGTTGCCCCCGACCAAGACACCTTACCCAATGATAATTAGTATGAGGGGATCGAGTCGAGCTCATGACTCGGTAATCAAAAACGAGGTGCCTCGTGGGGGAGATCCCATGCTTATCTTTTATGCTCACTATTCACTAATAAGGGGACTTGTACCCTTCCAACTCGTTGTCTCGTGGTTGTTTGTGATTGTGTTATCTAGATCATCATCATCGTCTACGATTGAAGACTCTCGTGTTCGTTTACGTGAGCCTCCATCGTTCGTTTGAAGAAGTTTTTCACGATTCCATGACATATCCTTTATTGTTCTAACAATTATCTTTTAGCATACTTAATAAACGGCTTTAGATATATTGTTGATCACCCTTTCCATGCTAGATCCTAAGCATTCAACTCTTCGTCTCTAGTATGGGGGTGCTCCACCTTTAGACTCGAAACATTGAGGACAATGTTTACTTTTAGTATGGGGGGGTGAATAGGTACTTGCTTTGCTACGCCCTCACGTTTTCCAACTTTCAATATTTTGTTTTGATAATAAGGCTAAAAATGGCCAAATTTTAAAAATTTTCTTAGTTTTCATAAGTGTTTTTAAGACACGAATGTATATTTTCCGATGGGTAGAATAAGAGTTAATTTTTGACTTGATGGGCATTTGGAGCCATTTACATTCCTTAACCCGCTCAATTCAAGTTTTGCTAGACTTTTATATAGGGAGCTTTAAAACGCGAAAGTCTTAATTCATTCGGGTTAAGAACAAGAACTTTTCGCAAGTTCCTATAATTGATTCTAGAAAGTCACTTATCAAGGGAACTATAAAACGCATTCTCTAAACTTGAAAAAGTCCAAGAAAGTGCAAGATCCTATAGGTGGCTTGAAAACCCAAAACTTTGATTTGATATAGTCTTAATGAAAGCTAATCCAAATTTGGCTTAATTTTGACTTGCATGGCTAAGTATTCACGAGTCTCTTTAATTAGAGGTCTTTATATAGTGAAGAACGAGAAATGATAGAGTTAGACAAGTGATCATGCTAAACGTAGAACATGAAAATGTTATTTCAAAAACTCATAAGTTTTTAATTGTGGCTTTTTCTTCCCATAAGATCAATGCATTAGGATTAAATCATAATTGCAATAAGTAAGGTCGTACGATTTGAAAGGTTACTTAGCCTCTAGCGCAAGATCGTTTAAAAGTTGCTCGGGGTTGAATAGAGTTCATAGCCAAGGCATAACTTATTGAAGCGGGACGCGAAGATTGACGATTATCCAAAAAGGCCCTAACAAGGCATGAGGAGCTCTATTTTTGCTAAAGATCCAAAGATGATGTGAAGTATCATTATTCCTAAATCAATATGAAGGATCGAGACACACGACGAGAAGCAATTACTCCCCTAAAGAATGGAGAAAGTCTATCCAAAAAGACCCTAACAAGGTATGAGGATAAATATATCCAAGTCCGAAAAGGAGGCGGATCGTTGTATATCAAAATCCAAAGTAAAGATTGAAGAAAAATGATGAAGTCGTGGTCCTATATGAAGAATCTCTCAAAAACGTCAAGTGAAGAAATTCCAAAATATGAAGAGAAGACCATAATTTCAAGAACGTCTTCCCAAGATTTGAAGTATGAAGTACATGCCAAATATCGGTCCGAGAAAGGTCTCAAATCGTGAAACAAGTTATGCCAAGATATGAACTTAAGGAGATACACGAGAAGCCGTTTTAAAAGATTTTGTCCTTCGGCTAACTATTGATCAAATTGTGCTACTTTGCTTTCGGACTAATAACTACTCAAATAAGTCAATATGAATCACTTGTGATCCATGACAAATAGATAAAAAATGCTAGTAACCCATTTCCTTTTATAATAACTAGGATTGCGGGGAGAAAAAGTATTACACAATTTGGACGTATGAGTAGTGTTAGCATTGTGACTTGTACCAACAATGATCTTGTTTTTGCACTTAGCATGGAATGTATGACAATCAAGGATGACGAAGTTTACTCTAAGGGACATTTACTTGTTTCTATTCTTTGACCCTAAAAGTCACCTTTTGGTGATGAAAATCATACATTATGTCTTTACACATCATCGTAGTTTGTTGCAAGTCTTTTACTCTTCAATAAAGGTTAATAAAATTGAACTTTGGTGATGCTTAGATACTTTATTCTAGCATTGCGTGAGGGCACGGCAATGGCTTAGTATGGGGAGTGATGAGATGGCATTTATACATGATCTCATCGTTCTTTTCGGGCTTTTAATGCACTAATATGTCATAAAATACCATATATATGCTTGCTTTTGTGTTTGTGTGTATTTTAGGTATGGATATCGTGAAAAAGACAAAAGATCACAAGTTACAAGGAAAAACGGACACGAGAAACGAAGCCGTACAAAGAATCGGGCCCTAATCATGAAATATTCAACAAATACCCTTGAAGACTTGAAGACAAACAAGATTGATCCTCATTTATTGAAGAAATGACACTTAAAACCCTTTTATATTGATAATTACAAGTTTGGTCCCTTAAGTTTGTCAAAATTGCAAAAAGGTCCTTCAACTTTGAAGAAATGACAAGATTGGTCCCTAAACAAAATCAATTTGTCAATTATGGTCCCTCATGAAGTCAAAGATGCAAAGAAGACCTTTGAAGATCAAGATTGTCCAAGATCAGCCCTTGAAATATCTCAAAATGGCAAAAACAACCCTTTGAAATCTTTTTCCTAAGTTTGGTGCCAAAACTGCCAAGTCATGAAAGTCATTAACAAAGGAAACCGGTTTTTAGGGCTAAAAGACTTTGTTTGCCAAAATTCCCAAAAAACAAGGACCCAATGTGCCAAATCCCAAACATTTAAACACAAACACGCGCTAAACAAACTTTTTCCACCAAAATCGGATCAAACCAAGTTACTGTTCACCTTTTTCACCCCCAGATTATACTTTACTTAAACCTTGGGTAATTTTCAATTAACTTTGCACATGTGTGATTCACACATGCAGAAAGCTATCCCACACATAAAACCCTCATCCCATTCACTGTAGACCCCACCCCCAATTCCCCTTTCAACCAATCAGCATACACCTTGGTCCCCAAGTATTGTGACGTGTCCTCAATCAACAACTGTGGTTTATTGCTTCCTCCCAACGCACAAATAAACGCACAAGATCAAGTTTGACACCTCATCAACTCAAACGCGTCAAGGGCATATTTGGGATTTTCATAGATTAGGGTTTGTGTTTAAGCATTCTAGAGAGTTCATTAGAGTAGTATAAAAAGAGGTCCAACCTGTGGAAACCCCTTTGTTCCAGTTTTTCTTCAAAAATTTTGTAATCCCTTTTAATTAAAATAAAAGTTTGGTGTTTGTTTTTAAGCAATATAATTCCTTTTTATGTTTATTTAAAGTTGGTATTTATTGTTGAAGAGAAACTGAGTTCCATTTTTAAGTTGGTGAAATAATTTTGTGTTTCAAAATTATTTCAAAAGTTTTCTGAATTTGAGTTTCTTGGTAAGAATCTGTTTCAAGTTTAGTGATTAAGAGGTTTAAGTAATTGGTGATTAAGTGTTATAAAAACGTGCTTGATAAGGATTGAGAGTTTTTGGAAAAGTTTAAGAAAGAAAGAAAGAGAAAACAGACTATATACATATTGCTTGTATTATTGCTTTTTCTTTTTGATTTTCTTTAAACAGGTTGGAGATTCGTGTTGATTGAGTTCTGCATACACCCGGGTGTATAAGGAGGTGGATTTTCATCCACTAGAACCTTGGATGTAAGGTTCTAAGGTAAATGTCCTTTTCTCTTTTTGAAATTTCAGAATAGTATATGCAGTTTGTGTGATCTTGCTTGATTAAGTGTTGATTGTGTGTTAAAAGTGTTGGATTTCAGTCATTAGGATGATGTATGCATGATAGATGCTAAGAGGATCAGTTTGAGTAGTTTTTGAAGTGATTTGGTTAAGGTAAAAACGTTTTCAAAAATATTAAGGGCTGTTTGGATAAGTGTTTTAGCAGGTTTATAATCTTTGATTGTTCTTGAATTAGGTGTTAGAAAGTTTCAGTTGGGTTGAGTTAGGTTGCTTCTTAGTATAAGAGTAGATTGGAACAAGTTTGTAGCTAGTTTATGTGTTTAAAAAAAGAAAAGATAGCTCAAAAATCTGCATAGTCATTTTAATGTTCATTTTGTGAGACTTTGGTGCTTGGATTTTGCTAGCTGTTAGATCATAGGTAGTTCTAAGGCTTCTTTCTGCTTGTGTGCCATTTGGTGATTGAGTGTGCAAAATATTGGACCTGGAATCTCATTAAATTGCATGTAACTTGGATCTAAATACCACCAGACCTCAAAATTGTCTCAGCAACTTGAAATCGTTTTGGTGTGCTTTGATTTGCTTTGATTGTGTGCTAGGTGTGTATATTCTCCTTGTTTTTGACTCCTTGTGCTTCAAAGAGCACAAGGGTGCCTTGTCATCCAAAAAAAACTTCCACAATAATCCACATCCAAGCTCCTCTTGGTGTTTCATCTCTTGTGAAGATAAGCAAGAACACAAGCCAAAACCTGCTTGTGTTAGAGTAAGAACTGGCCACGAATTTGGACTTGAATCTTGTTAAAACTAGTTTAAAAGGTGTTGGATTTGTGTTTTCTAGCTAACAAAGGTCACAGTTTGAGTTGGAAAGAAAAAAATAAAAAAAAAAGAAAAAAAGAGCAAAAAGTCGCCCGCAACGGACTCGAACCCTCGACCTGCAGCTCAGGAGTAAAGGGCTCTACCATTGATCTAGACGCTTTTTTACGTTAGAGTTTGTTTTCAAACGTTATTTAACCCAGTTTTCAAGTGTAGGCTTAATAAAAAGCCGTAGCTTATTTCTTGTGTTTTGGGCTTATTTAATAAGCGTTTTTGGTTATTTTGATTTTTCTTAGGATTATTATTAGGTTAGTGATTTTTCTAGATAGGTTTTACATTTTTCCCCTTATTTGTTTATTTTCTATGCATTTTTCTTTATCCGTTTTTTATTAAATCAATAAAAAATAGTTAAAAGTAGTTTTTAATTAGGGAAAAATAATTTTTAGCTTTTAAATAAATATTTTGAGGTTTACATCTAGTTTTGGTTTCAAAAACTTTAATTTTTAATTTTATATTAATTTAAGGTTTTTTATAAACTTTAATAATTTTTATAAAATTATAAAAAAGGTTTTAGGAGCTTTAATTTACTTTTTTATCTTAGTTAGATTATTTTAAGATTTTAGAAATTTTTTAGAATTAATTTTATCAACTTTTTATTTTTTCCATTATTTTAATATTATCTTATTACTAAAAATTTCAAAGTTTTATTTTTATTTCTTTTTCATTTTTCTTAGATTCATTAGCATTAATTAGGACTATTTCCATTTTTAGAATAATTTTATAGCTTTTAGATTTATTTTTATAATTATTTTAAGTTTAATTAGTTTTTAATCATTTTAAATCATTTTTAGAGTTTTAAAAATAGTTTTAATAGCTTTTAATTTTTAGAAAATTACTTTTTAGTCTTCTAATAATATAAGTTAAGTAATTAGTAAATAAAATCATATTTTAGACATTTTTATTAGTTGTATTTAATTTTAGGGCTTTAATTAGCATTTAAAATTAAATATTTAATTAATAAAAGGTTTTAAAATATTTTTGTTGGATTTTTATCTTTATTTATATTATTTTAGACTTCTTTTTAGCCTTTTTAATCTTTTATTTATTTTGTTTTGTTTTTGGTTTTAGTAAATTTTTCATTTTGGTAGTTTTTCACGACTTTACGTTTACGTCTTTTACGTCGTAGTGTAATTTTAACGTAACCGTCTTTTCATCCTTTCATCCCCATTCTTCTCAATATTAATCTCAAATAATTACAAGTTAGAACACACACATATACCTCCTTGGGAAACGAACTTTCTCTCTTTTATTTGATTGGGTCATTAGTGTTGATTTTTCCTAAAATCATCACTCGATACTTACCGCTTATTTACGCTCTTTTCCTAAAGAGTAGTAAAAGACTACAATCAGGTACCTTTACCACTTCGAGTAGTGATTGCTTTCATCTCCCCTCTTGGGTTCGCAACGGTGTTACTCGGAAGAGTACCCGAAGAAGAGGGTTGATTACCTTGGAAGAAACTAGCCATCATGTTCCTCAGATCATTAGTTTGGCTATCCAACGTGTTTCTCATGTCGGCTCTCAAATCGTTTCCTTGCTTGACCAAGTCTGCTTTCAAATTGCGCACTTCCTCTTGGAGATTTCCCACTATCACGTCATTGGTTCTCATGTAGGTTGTAACCTCTTGGTGTAATGCAGTGGTGGCTTGGTTGGGAGGAGCATTGTATGCAGGTGGTTGGTAAGCAGGTTGTTGGTAGACTTGATTGTTACGTTGAGGTGGTTGTTGCTGCTTGTGAGGTGGGATGTATGGTTGTCGAGGTTGTTGTTGTTGTTGTTGAGGAGGGCGGTGAAGGTTTTGTTGTTGGTTTGGGTTGGTGGGAGGGAAACCAGGTGGTGAAAGATAGTTGTTGGATCGATAGCTAAGCAAGTTACGGTCACCTTGAGGTCTAGCTTGATAAGCAGGTTGAGGATAGGTGCCATATGCCGCATTCACATTCTCAGCAGGGTAATCTTGGGTGGCGGTACAAGTTGTGTAAGAGTGAGGACCACCGCATATCTCACAAGGTTGGCTGACAGCGTTCACTTGAGCGTTTTTGGCGTTGTTGCTGTTGTTGTTGCTGACGGTGTGGGTGACAAGCGATTCAAGAAGCGTGGTGATTTTGTCAAGTCGCTTGTCGCTGTCACTAGTGCTAGCACTAGCGACATTGGTCCTAACACTCTTGGTTTGCACACGAGATTTGTTCTCAATGATATCCCAAGCAGCATTGGAAGTCTTAGCCAATAGATTACCCCCCGAGGCACTGTTCAGTGAATCTTGGTCACTCATGCTTAAACCATTGTAAAAAGTATTGATTTGATGTACTTTGGTAAAACCATGTTGTGGGCATTTTCTTAAAAGATCTTTAAAGTGATCCCAAGATTCACTGAATGACTCATCGTACTTTTGTTCAAAATTTATGATCTCATTCCGCAAAGCGGTAGTACGAGAGGGTGGGAAAAAGTAATTTATAAACTTTGTTTCCAAATCCGTCCACGAGAGAATACTCTGTGGCGGTTCCTTAGCAAGCCAATGCCGGGCTTGTCCCTCTAAAGAAAAGGGAAAAAGTTGTAACCTTATAACCTCTTGTGGAACGCCATTGAACTTGACCGTGTTGGTGAGTTGTAGAAATCTCTTGATATGGTCATGTGGGTCATCAATGGTTCGTCCCAAGACTGGTTGATCGAAGACCATCTGGATAAAGCCTGATTTTAGCTCGAAATTGTTGGCGGCAATTGGTGGTATAACAATTGGATCCGTGTTGCCATCGACATGAGCTTGAAGCAATTCAATCATCGGGTGATTATCCGGAAGGGGCTCATTGTTGTTGTTATTATTCATGTTGTTGAAAGGTGGGTTGTTGTTGTTATTATTGTTTGGAGGTGGTACACCGGCCATGTCTAAGTGATCGAGAGGCTCGGGCTCTTGATATGACGTGGATCGAGTGCGCATACACCTCCAAAAGAACGAACAAAGAAAAAAAAACACAAATATTTTTGGTTTTTATGTTTTTTTAATTTTTTTTTTGTATTTTTGAAAATTTTATATTTTTAGTTGTTTTTGAAAATTTTCTATGACAAAGTAACGTTCACGGGGAACGGGTCCCAAAATCCAAGTTCTCACAAAAAACTCTTGATCTTAATGAGAAGAGCCGGCAGCGGCGCCATTTGATACTTAGATTTTTATATGGGTTCTAATTTCTCGGAATCCTCTCGAATTGATCTCGGTCTTAAGTGGAATGATTGTTCTTGGTACTAAATAAAGGGTTTGGTTTTCTAATCTAATAAAAAGTGGAAATGAAAATTTAAATCAAAGACAATTAATTTAATGACGATCAATAAAAACTTGAATTTAAATTAGAATTAAGTTTAAAATAAAATTAAAATAAAAATAAAGACACAGTAAAGAAATAGTACAGAAAAAGTAAACCTTTAAAATACCCAAAAGATAACTGATTCGGAAGTCTATCTTTGATTCGGAAGTTACTGTTCATTCAGAAGGTGAAGGTTCATTCGGAAGTTGAGCTTCATTCGGAACTCTTTTGCTTCGTTCGGAACTTTGAGAAATTCGGTTCGGAAGTAAATGGTTCGGAAGTAACTGATTCGGAAGTTTTGTGGTTCCGATTCGGAACTTAACTCATGCGGAACTTTAATGATTCATTCGGAAGATTCCAGTTCATCCGGAACTTTGTCTTGGTTCGGAAGTTAGGGATTGGTTCGGAACTTTTGTTCCGATTCGGAACTTATGCCTTCGTTCGGAACTTTTTCTTGGTTCGGAAGTTTAGCTTGGTTCGGAACTTTTAACTGACTCGGAACTTTTGAAAACAAAACTCATGCGGAAAATACTGTTCACTCGTTCGGAACTTCTGGGAAACCCAGATACAGTAACAGTACCGAAGAACAAGGAAAATCGTTTTTAATCCAAAAATCACTAAGTTTTTCACCAAAGACTAAAATAACTCAATCACAAAGCATCTATTAACCATAAGCTACAAATCCCACTAACAAAAACGCAAATCCCAACAACTTTTGAAGATTAAATCAAGAAAAATAAAACTTAAGAACTTGAAAAGAAAAATGATGATGAACAAGATGAAATGGAAAGATTAAACAAGACTTGTATTGAATGATTAATGTTTTGACAAGATAAATCAAAGATTAAAATTACAAGATGAGAAAATTAAAGATGAAAATCACCAATCACCCTAATGGTGATGGTGATGAAAACGGACTAAAGAGAAAAAAAGGTGGAGAGGAGAGAAACTCCAGACTAACTAAAAACTAACTAGTGGATGTGTGTGGGGAGTTGTCTATTTATAGGTGTTTCTTTTGGTTGGTGAGTGGGCTTTCTCCCGTTCTTCTTGTCTTTTCGTCTTTTCAGAAAAGTTTCCGTTTTCGATTCTGATTCGGGATTTGTCGTCGATTAAATTCAACTCGTCTTTTAATTTCTTCGTTTAATAGACTTGACTTTCTTCGACTTTTATAAATCTTCCATCTTTGGTCCTTTTCTTCGATAAATCTTCGAATAGGCCCAGTGACTTCAAATCTTTTGCATCTCTTGGACAATAGACTTTATCTTGAGTTTTTTTTCTTCAGTAAAACCTGTGCAATCCCATGTTTTCTTCAATATTCATCCGGTTGGCTCTGAAAACACAATAAACACAAAAACCACGCATAATTCCAAACAAATGATATTAAATACGTGTTTTGGTCTCGTTTTAGCCAGAATTAAGTGGTAAAAGGATGGGTGTTTACACACCTATCACATATCATCAAGAGCACTAGTACCTTTTATGAACTTTTCCAATTTAATGGAGGTGCTCTTGAGATCATCATTCTCTAATCTAAGTTTCTCACAACTTAAGCAACCTAAATCAACCTCTTTGTTTTTCTCAAGTTTAGCCAATTTCACCCTAAGTTCATTGATCTCATTTTCAAGCTTCGTTTTGGTTGATTTTAAGGTTTTATTCTTTTCTATGAATTTAAGACTAAGTTTGTGTAAGCTATCATATTTGCCTTCAAATTCAAGATCATCTAAAGTGGAACTATCATTGCTATAATATTCGGTTTCGAAATGTACCTCTTTAGAAGTGTGAGCCATAAGACATTTCTCCTCTTTGGGGTTGTCATCATCATCTTCACCGCTATCGCTCCAAGCTCCACTAAAGAATGCCGTGTGGTTCTTATCACGAGCGGGCTTTGGACAATCACCAATGAAGTGATTTGGATCACCACATCTAAAGCAACTCCTATCACCTTTTTCGTTCGTGACAAACTGATTCTTTGACAATGGTTTCTTGTCATAGTTTGGTTGCCTAACGTGTTGACCTCGTCTCTTGAAGAACTTCTTGAAATCTCTCATCGCCAATGCATACTCCTCGTCATCACTTTCCAAGGAACTATCATGGTCACTTTGTGCCTTCTTGGCTTTAAGTGCAAGAGATTTCCTTTCACTCTTGGTTTTTACTAATTCCGAGTCCTTCAAAATTATCATCTCATGAACCTTCAAGTTTCCTATGAGTTCATCGAGTGATAAAGTTGAGAGATCTTTCGACTCTTCAATAGCCGTGACTTTTGCTCTCCACTTTGGATGTAAGGCCCTTAGAAACTTCCTAACATTGTTCTTGCTAGAAAAACCTTCATCAAGTGCTTTTAGACTAGTAATAATGGTGTTAAACCTAGCAAATGCACTATCAATAGTTTCATCTTCTAAGATGACAAATTGTTCATATTGTTGGACAAGAAGATCGATTTTACTTTCTTTGACTTGGCTATTACCTAGGTGGGTTACTAAAAGAGTGTTCCAAATTGTTAGGACCATTGTAATAGTTATATGTAATAGGTAGACTAGAAGGTATGTAGTTCCTCCTGGTCCTAGTCGTAGTAGGAGCAAGTCCTGCTCCTGGTCCTAGTCGAAGTCAAACTTTATTATTTACTTAATATTCTGTTAGGATATGCATGAGATATCTTAGGAAAGGATATGCATATCAGTTCTACACGTTTTCATTAATGATGTATTAGGGTTTCCTTGTAGTATAAAAGGAACCTTAGGCAGAAGGGTTATACACACCTTGACAAAACGTAGTTTTAGTCTTTATCAATATTAGAAATCCTTAGAAAGGATCAAGTCTTTATAGTTATTCTGTTTCTCTTGTTTATATTTATACTCTACATTCATATTGTGTATAGAGTCTCTTTGTGATTTGACTTGTGATTACAGAAGTCATTCACCGGTCCGGATAGGCTGCAAGATCTACATCTAGTAGACCCAACAAGTGGTATCAGAGCCTGGGAGGGTCTCTATACAAGCAGAATCAAATTCTCTTATTACTAACAATCTGTTTATCATGTCTGCCTCAACTTCTACTCAAACAGGAGAAGAAGGCACTCCTAAAATTGTGCAACCTCAGCAGATCCTGGCTACGGTCTCCAACACGAATGGAAAATTCCCTCTTCTGAAGAAGGGTGAATATGATAACTGGGCAATGAAGATGGAATGGTGGATCACCAACACTGATCAAGATCTTTGGAAGATCATTCTGAATGGAAACAGCAGGAAGCTTACTGGACGAGACAAGAACGGTAAGATTACTCTTCTTGACCCTAAAACTCATGAGGAAATCATCGCTATTCAGAAGGAGGTAAAAGCAAAAACAATTTTGCTTCAATCTCTTCCTGAAGATCACATGGGTGACTTCTACCATTTGGATGATGCCAGAGAGATCTGGAATGGCATAAAAGCAAGGTTCGGCGGGAATGAGGAGTCAAAGAAAATGCGGAGGTCCATGCTGAGAGATGAATTTACCGAGTTCAAAATCTCAGAAACTGAAGGTCTAAATCAAGGGTATGATAGGTTCCAGAAGATCTTGAGCCAATTGAATCAACTACGGTCAAAACCTAATGATGGTGACATTAATGCAAGGTTTCTTAAAGCCTTACCCTACTCATGGAACCAGGTGGTGATCTCTCTCAAAGCCAAAGGTGGGCTTGATTATCTCACCTTTGATGATTTGTTTCATAGGCTCAGAACATTCGAACCTCATGTGAGAGGATATCCGAGTGACTCTTTTCCCACTCCTGCTAATTCAGCCTTTGTGAGCTCTATGGCATCTAGTCCCATGTCATATGTAAGTAGCCCGAGCAATACTGTCTCTCCCCAGCATACTATCCAGCGTACTATTCAGCATACTGGTCCCATGTCATATGCATCTAGTCCCATGTCTTCTGCTTCTGATCCTGCTGCCAAGTCTGGTAGTATGGTAGAAGCTGTTCTTCATTCTTTTGTGGCTGATGTTACTGCTGAACAACAACTTGCTTTTGATGACTTCAAACAGATCGATAAACTTGATCTGGATGAGATAGATCTTAAATGGCAGATGGCCATGCTTACTCTTAGGGTTCACAAGTTTGAGAAGAAAGCAGGAAGGAAATTTAATTACAACCCTCGGGAGCCAGCAAGATTTGATAGAAGCAAGGTACGGTGCTACAACTGCCAGCAATAGGGTCACTTTGCAAGAGAGTGCCCTAGCAAGAATGATCAGGAGAAGAGCAGGTACTCCGCTTTCAAGGTTCAGGAGGTTAAAGATGACAGGAAGGCATTGGTATCTGTTGACTCTATGGTCAACTGGAATGATCATCAGGCTTCTACTCTGGAATCAGCGGAATCCACGACTGATGTGTTGGCAATGATTGCTGGGAATCTCTCTGATGCAGAGGAAGCAGAATAGTTTGCTCTTATGGGCATCTCACCTCAGGTACAACATTGTCCTCTTGGTTGTCATGATAAATACACAGAACTGTTGTCCCAATTTAATGAAGTAAATGATCAAAATGATAAGTATTTTTTAGAGGTACAAGCCTATAAAGCTTCATTAAACACATTGGAACAACAAAAGAAGTGGTTACAAGATACACAACGTGCGTATGAGGATAAAATCAGGATACTAAGCATTGATTTAGGAAACACCACAAATATGCTTAAATATACAGAAACTGAAAGAGATGCTAGTATCAAAGAAAAAGAGGAGATGCAAGCTAAATTAGATGCTACAATGTTAAGATTTGACAAATGGCAAAAGGCACCTAAAAATCTTTCAAAATTAATTGATAGTAGCATGTCTGGCAGAACTAAAAGAGGCTTAGGATTTGAAAAATATATTGATTCTGAAGATGTATTTGATTTATCTTTCTCAAGCGTCTTTGATGCCGACAAAGAGGATGAGGGCAAACCTAGTTACAATAGGTTTAAACCAGAAGCAGAAATGCATGCTGTCCCTCCTCCTCTTACTGGAACTTTCATGCCCACCTCATGGCATAATGACTCGGATGGATCATAGATGCTTGAGTCCCCAACAAGTTCTTCTAATACTAACGACTTTGTCTCATGTAATTTCAGTGACAAAGCCGGTGACTCTGCATCTAATGGTTCAAGTGAAGAGTCAAGACCTACGAGTTCCAAGTCGAATGAACATGCTGCTACTGGTGCTAGGAAGTGTGAAGAAAAAGTTGCTGTCAAGTCAAGTGTGTCTGGTCCTTGTTTATTGAGTCCTAGGAAGAATGTTTTTCCTAGAAATGTGTGTAATAAAGTAGGCAGTATGAAACCGTCTCATTCTAATAAAAGGTCTTTCAAAACATGTTTTGTTTGTGGCAGTTCCTTTCATTTAATTAAAGATTGTGATTATTATGACACACATGCATCTGTTAATTATGCTTTACTTGCTCCTGGTTCACTAGGAGCTGCTTCATATGCATCTAGAAGACTTAATCCTAGTGCTCTAATGTTTCATACTTCTAGAGTATCCTCTCCTTTCACGTCTGATTATTGGAGAGAAAATGGATTCCAAACAACTAGTAATTATTTTCCAAATTATAATCCAAACTATGCGCATCATTTTGACCACACGTATTTTGGTTTGGGAAATTTGGGAACTGCTGTTAAGCCCTCAGCAGGTTGTTCCTGGTCAAATAATAATACCCATATGATGAATAGGCAACCAAGGAACAATGGTGGATCTCATCAATCTTCTTGGCATTCTTCTAATGATCCACAAGGCAGGCTCAAACCTGAAAAGGTTTGGGTCCCCTTAAGACACTAACTTTTGCATTCTATTATCTTGTTGTTGTAGGTTACTCCATACCAGGATTCTAGTCTAGGCATTGTTGATAGCGGTTGCTCCAGGAGCATGACTGGAAATAAAAGCCTTCTGTCTAACTTTGTACCGTTTTATGGAGGCAAGGTCTGTTTTGGTGGAGGTGAAGGCAGAATCACTGGCAAAGGAACGATAAAGACTCCAAATCTTAACTTTGAGCAGGTCTACTATGTGGAAGCACTTCAACACTTCAACTTGATATCGGTCTCTCAGATTTGTGACAAGAAGCAGTTTGTACTCTTCACCGATACTGATGCACTTGTGCTTTCCAAAGATTTTCAGCTTCCAGATGACTCACAAGTTCTACTCAGAATTCCTAGAAGACACAATCTATATAGTATCAAGTTGAATGAAGTCAACCCTACTGGTCAACTAGCATGCCTGGTTGCAAAAGCCTCAGAAGATGAAGCCACTAAATGGCACCGAAGGATGGGACATGTGAACTTCAAGACCATTCACAAACTTGCCAATATGAATCTGGTCTCTGGTCTCTGGTCTACCTCCCAAGACGTTTCGAAATGATATAAATTGTATTGCCTGCAGCAAAGGCAAACAACACAAAGCATCCTTCAAGGCCATTACTGCTTTAAGTCTCATTACTGAACCATTGCAGCTTCTACACATGGACTTATTTGGTCCTACGTCCATCAGAAGCATTGACCACAAGCAATTTTGTTTGGTGGTGACGGATGGTTATAGCAGGTTTGCGTGGGTGTTCTTCATGGCTGCCAAAAGTGAGACCTACTCAATTCTTCGAGATTTTCTTACCTTGATAGAGAATCAGTTGTCCAAGAAAGTTAAAGGTATTCGATGCGACAATGGAACCGAGTTTAAAAATAGAGACCTCATCGCACTTTGCAATGCTAAGGGCATCAAAAGAGATTATAGTGCTGCTAGGACTCCTCAACAGAATGGTGTGGCAGAAAGAAATAACCGGACACTAATAGAAGCAGCAAGAACTATGCTTGCCGATTCCAAGCTTCCGACCATGTTCTGGACAGAAGCTGTTAATACTGCAAGTTATGTTTTGAATAGGGTGTCTATTACCAATCCACACAAGAAAACACCTTATGAGCTGCTCACGGGCAAAGTTCCAAATATTGCTCATTTGAAGCCTTTTGGGTGTCCAGTCACCATTCTGAATACTAGTGACTATTTGGGGAAGTTTGATGGCAAGGCTGATGAAGGATATATTGTAGGATATTCAGCTCATTCTCGGGCGTATCGTGTCTACAATCTTCAAGCAAAACGGATAATTGAAACTATTAATCTCAGGTATTTTGAGGAGAAGACAAACATACAAGGAACAGGTCCAGAATGGTATTTTGATCTTGATTATCTTAGTGATTCGTTAGGATATTTTCGTTTCAAAACTAACCATGATGCAGGACCACAAGTGTTTGCAACTTCAAGTACTGGTGTTCCTTCTAGTCTTTCTGATTTAGATGATGAGGATGACATTTTTGTGGTTCCATCCTATTCCACCATGGTTTCTCCTACTCCTCCTAGTGATGAAACTCCATTGGAAGTACAGGATTCCCAAGCAGCTCTTGATACTCTTCTCAAGCAACAACAAGAAGCTACTAAAGCAGCGGCTCAAGGTAGTTTTGAGTTTCCATTGGTTGCGCCTACTGACAAAGTTGCTCCTGGTACTCCAGCTTCTGCTCCTAGTGCTAGTCACCCAACTACTGGTACTCCGGCTAGTGAGTCTGCTTCCAATACACGTTTCTCCAGTCCTTCTGATTTGGGGAACCATGAAAAGAAGTCTTCTACCAAGCTGGATGATATTCATAAACAACCGGTAGACGGGATTTTCCAAAATGCTTCATATGATGCTGATTTTGTTGGTGATCTCAATAACTTGGCACCAGAAGTGGAGGTTTCTTCCAATCCAGTCTTGCAACCACATAAAGACCATCCTACCACTCAAATTATTGGAGATCCTGGTTCTTCCGTCAAGACACGCAGAATGCAGCAGAAGGCCTCGTCTTATCATCATGCTCTTGTGGGCTATATTGAGGATCAAAAGCGTAATAATCATACGGACTTTCAACACTGTTTGTTTGCTTGTTTTCTTTCACAGGTGGAACCTAGGTCTGTTTCTCATGCTCTTGAGGATCAAAGTTGGGTGGAGGCTATGCAGGAGGAAATGCAGCAATTCTTGTTTCAGAATGTTTGGGTTCTGGTTGACTTACCAGATGGGAAGACAGCTATCAATACCAAATGGATTCTCAAAAACAAGAAGGATGCACGGGGAATTGTTGTCAGGAATAAAGCTAGGCTTGTCGCACAAGGACACACTCAAATTGAGGGCATTGATTATACTGAAGTCTTTGCGCCTGTTGCCAGGATCGAGGCCATTCGTCTGTTTTTGGCCTTTGCTTCGTATGTTGGCTTTACGGTGTTCCAGATGGATGTCAAGAGTGCATTTCTCTATGGAAAAATTGACGAGGAAGTGTATGTTACTCAACCTAAGGGGTTCGTAGATCCACTTCATCCCAAGAAAGTTTACAAGGTGGTCAAGGCTCTTTATGGGTTACATCAGGCTCCTAGAGCTTGGTATGAGCGGCTCTCCGCTTTCTTGTTAAAGAATGGCTATAGAAGAGGTACTATTGACAAAACACTATTTCTTCGGCGGAATTCCAAGGATATTATCCTTGTTCAGGTTTATGTGGACGATGTTATCTTTGGTTCTACAAGGAAGGAGTGGTGTGATGAGTTTGAAAACTTGATGAAAGGCGAATTTCAGATGAGCGCCATGGGAGAACTGTTATTTTTCCTTGGTCTTCAAGTCAAGCAACAATCGGATGGGATTTTCATCAGTCAAGACAAGTATGTTCATGAGATTCTTCAGAAGTTTGACATGGATCCTCTTAGACCAGCAGCAACTCCTTATGAAGTTGCTAAAATCAAACTTAAGAATGAGCCAGATCCACCGGTAAATGTTCATATGTACAGGTCTATGATTGGCTCTCTCATGTATTTGACTGCATCACGTCCAGACATTATGTTTGCAGTAAGTGCTTGTTCTAGACACCAGGTGACTCCAACGGTTTCGAACTTAAATGCAGTGAAGAAGATTTTCAAGTATATCAAGGCTCAACCTAAATTGGGTCTATGGTATCCTAGAGAATCTCCCTTTGTTCCTGAAGCATATAGTGATAGTGATTATGCTGGTGCTAATAATGATAGGAAGTCTACTACTGGTGGTTGTCAATTTTTGGGTCGTCGGCTTATTTCATGGCAATGTAAGAAACAGACAATCGTACCTACTTCTTCCACAGAAGCTGAATATGTAGCTGCTGCTAGTTGCTGTGGTCAAGTTTTATGGATCCAAAATCAGATGTTGGACTATGGGTTCAATTTTATGAACACCAAAATTTTTATTGACAATCAAAGCACTATTTGTATTGTGAAGAATCCTGTATTTCATCAGCGGACGAAACATATTGAGATTCGGCATCATTTTATACGCGATGCGAATGAGAAGAAGCTGATACAGGTTCTTAAAGTTCATACGGATGACAATGTTGCTGATTTGCTGACTAAAGCTTTTGATGGTCCTCGGTTTAACCACTTGGTGGTTCATATTGGGATGGTCAATCCGTGAGGTCTAGGATTGAGGGGAGGCAAAGCCTAAGGGGAGGCTTTGTGTTCATATTAGGTCAGTCTAACGTATTCATAGTATTTAACAACATAATTTCTTGGTTATGGTGGTGTGTGGTGCTTCTGATGGAGGATTTTTGCTCTCTTCTGGTGGATATGGCCTTATATGACTGGCTTCTGGTCCTCTTTGGTCAGCTTCTAGTTATGCTTGGTTGCCTTCTGGTGGTTTAAAATCCTTCCATGTATATTGGTGTTTGATTCTTGGTACTGGTACTGGTCTGACTATTGTGCACTTTGACTTTTGGTCAACGCTTCCAATACTGGTATTTACAAGTTTGAATTCAGCAAATAAATCGGGGGTAAGTTATTATGTTAAAAAGGGCAAGTGGTTAGTATGCCATTATGGTTTAATTTGAAAGGGCAACCCCCCATTAATAGGGGTCAATGAACAGTTACTACTTTCTTCCTATATGGTCAACATACACCCTTGACTTACTCATTACAATTAAAACACACACAAAACCGCTTCTACTCTTTGCATCCCAATCCAAATTCTTCTTCAATCCATTCATCAAGATCCATGGCTGCTCTTGCTTACCAACCTGCTCATAATCGTGTTGCTTATCTGGGTGATGGTCCTAATCGTGAACATTTTGCTGATATCTTAGAGTTTATTGAAGCTTCAAACTTAAGGTTTGCATTTACTGTTTGTCCTACCATATATGATAGTGTGGTACGTCAATTTTGGGCGTCTGCTGAGCTTGTGAATGTGGCTGGACGTCCACGAGCACTCCATGCTACCATAGATGGACGTGCTTATGTGGTCACTGAAGCATCTATTCGCTCTTCTCTTCATCTTCAGGATGAGGGGGGTGTTGTATCACTTCCCAATTCGGAAGTATTAGAGGGTATGGCTGCCATAGGTTATGAACATGGGGGGAAGTTTAACTTCCAAAAGAATAGGTTTTCCCCTCAGTGGAAGCTTCTGGTTCACTATTTAATCCATTGTATGAGTCCCAAGTCGGGGAGTTGGGATGCGTTCCCTACTCCCTTGGCTACTGGTCTTATATGTTTAGCCCAGGGTAGAGTGTTTAATTTTTCACGTTATTTATTTGAGGGGATGGCTAGTAATTTGTCAACTGCTGGTTCTAGGAAGATATTTCTTATGTACCCTAGGTTTATTCAACAAATACTTGTTTGCATTCCACGTGATAGGGCTGAGCATGTACCATCTAAACTAACAGTGAAAGTGTATTACAATATGATGAATGGGTTTACTGGGGATTGGAGGCCCCTGACTGAAGCCATTATGGGGTTGGCTCAGGGTCCTATAGGTCAGGAGGAGGAGGATCCTGAGTTGGTTGTGTTAGATGATGACCCCATGGAGGAGGAGGAGGCTCCTAATGGTGGTGACATTCCTGTGGTAGACGAGGAGCTAGTTGAGGAAGTGGTGGTTGAGAAACCATCCCCTTCCAAGGCTGGTCCTTCCTCCATTCCACACCAGTCTCCATTTGTGGAGACTCCACCTCCTAGCCCTGCCCCACACTCGACTGATATCCCGTTTGCTGCTAGTTCTCCACAGGTTGACCCAAATGTTGCTTTGGGCTCTCGTGATGCTTTCCCTGAACCAAGTTCTCTTGGTGGGCAGGCGGAGGAGCCTACTACACTGACATCTTTGTTAGATCTTATGCACAGGTACCATGAGAGGATGACTTGTTTGGAAGCTGACTTGAACCAACATCGGAAGCTCACAAGGGAGTTTGTTCTTCCTCTGGCCGATCGTATAAAAGTATTGGAGAATCAACAGCGTCGTCGCAAGAAGCATGTGGTTCTTTCAGATTCTGAGGATGAGGGCGCGGAGAATGTTGAGGATGGCTTGACGTTGCTGGCAAAGGCTGCCTTTGCTGATAAAGTTTATGATGATCTGCCTGGTCCTACAATGTCCTCCAATGCTCCTTCTTCTAGTGCTATTCCCCCTTCTATGGGTGGTGATTCTGATGCTGCTGCTGGTTCTCATGCTGGTCCCTCTCATGATCCGAAGGGAAAAGCTCTAATGACTGATTCTCCATCTCCCACCCGCAAGCGCACTCGTCGACAGCTTGAAGAAGAAAGACTTGGTGAAGAGGCTGCTCGTCGGGTTCAGGCTGAGATTGATGAGGAGGATAGGGCTGCTGAGGAAGAGCTCCGAGAGCGAAGGCGTGCGCAAATTCAGCATGATGCTATGCACTGGACTGATGGTGAATGGATGCAAGTGTTGACTGTTCTCACTCGGGATTATGCTCAGTTTAAAGATCTGTTGGGTGATGATGTTGATGAACACAATTGTATTCCGCGTGCTATGGTGATGATGCGTAAGCATCAGTTGACTCTTGCTGAAGAACTCAAGAAACAGCGAAGGAACAGACCTCTGTCTCGGACTGAGCAGTGCCAGCAGATGCAACGTTATGTAAAATATCAATCTGCTGCTCATTTCAATGCTCCGTGGTCTTGGGCTCGTGTGAGAGCTTTGACATTTGATGAGCTTAAGGTTCTTTATGAGAAGATAGTGAAGCGTCAGAGTCAACCCATTCCGGAAAGATTTATTTACCATCCTCGTGGTGTGACTGCTTCTATGCCTGCTGATTCTACTGGTCCTTCGTCTGTACCCACTCCTGGTTCTGATGGTAGTCCTTATGGTTCTATTGCTACTTCTGTTGGTCCTTCTACTACACCCTTGGTTGCTCCTATTGGTTCTACTGCTGGTCCTACTGCTACCATCTTTGTTACTACCACCACCACTCATGCTTCCACCACCACACCTGTTACTCCTACCACCACCCATGTTCCTGCAAGCACGTTTGTTGATCCCCCCATACCTACTGCTGCTACATCTGATGTGCCATCTTCATCACCACAAGTTCCTGCAACACAACCTAATCCTACTTCTGATGCAGCTCCTAGTGGTTCTTTGGGTGGACATGTTCATGAGTCTACTTCTACTGCTCCTCCTGCTGTTGCTGAAGTTACGGTGAAGGTTGAATCCACTCCTTCGGCTCCCACGCCTCGACGTTCCACTCGCCAGAAACTTACTCGTCGTGTTCGCCGCGGTAAATCAGTTCCTTTTGAGAAGCGTGATCCTGAGAACTTAATTGATGCAGCTTCGGATAGCGATTCTGACTTACCTTTGGGCAATGGAAGCATTACGGGTTATGCGGTTGAGCGGTCTACAACACTTCCTGGTGGCGTCTCCTATAGGATTACCTTGAGTGATGGGACTGTGCGAATGGTCACGGGTTTGCAGGGTGTGTTATCGTGGGCTGACCGTATGGATCTTATGGCGTTGTTTGGGCTTGTTGATTCCAGTATGCCGTTTAACCCCATGGCGGTGTCTACCTGGCCTGGTATCCGTCTTTGGGCCGACCTCAAGCTTATGTTGTATCCTCCTCCATCTGCTACTCCTTTGGGCGTATGGAAGGATCAAATGCAATGGGAGATTGTTCGCTGGAAGCTTTATGCTGGATGTGGAGTTCATGTGTTGGAGTTAGGTTCTGGTCATGTGGTGTTTATGTTGACGGATGTTGTGTATCCTTTGACTATTTCTTCCATGGAAGCAATGCTGGCAAGTCACTTGCAGATTTCTACTGCTCCTTCTGGGAATGAGTCGAGTATGGCTACATCTTTGGTGGAGGGTATTCAAGCACGGTTGCTAGCGGATAAGAAGGCAGCTTCTGGTATGTAAGGTGAATGGGTTGTAAGTATTTATACTTTGAATTTTTGTTCTTATTTTGATTCTTTTCACCAATAGGTATAGTGATTGGTGACTTTTATTCTTTATTAGTTAAAAAAAAAACAAATATTTTTTATATAATATCTGCTTATACTTTAACACAGTTTAGATTTTATCCTTGTACATAATATCCCTTGGCTGGTTCAAAATGTGGTTCCTGGTTTGAGTTTGTTCTGGTACTTGGTTTCACTTGGTGTTGGACGTGGTCCACACAACAAATGGTTCTCAACTTACCATGTCTCATCGACAAGAAAAAGTTGATTCACCTTGAGGGTACGGCTCCTGGTGCGATTATCAAATCCGTTGATGGTTGCCAGGTTACCTAAAACTGGATGGTTTTCACTTGCCATAGTCTTGGACTGAAAAGTGGCTAATCCAAGGGGGTACGGCTCTTGGTAAAGATCTTATCAAATCCGTTGATAGCTGTAATAGCTTGCTTAAAGCTATAGGGTGTTCAACTCACCGATGCTTCATTGCTAAGAGTTGGCGAGTCCAGAGGGGTACGGCTTCTGGTAAAGACGCATCAAATCCGTTGACGGCTGTGATTGTGACAAATCTAACATTTTCAGGTAGTTAAATATTTTCTCGTATAATATTTTGAAACTTATTTTTATGTTGGTTGACGAACTCACAATTTACGGATTTAAATTTGGGCTTACGTGCATAATTTGGCGTCTTTTACGACTAAACCGGAAACCTTAGGATTACGTATTTACGTTTTTGAACTCCGTTTTTGATGAGACAATTTTTATTGGATTCGTTTTGTGACGGTGATTCATAATTTATAAAAACGTTTTTCGTAAAACGACCCGAGGGCACGCAAATCGAGAAAACTAGAATCGAGAAATACCCGTAAACTAGTGAGATGGGACAAAACACATTGCCCCATCCCACTAGCTACTAAGGGACGGCCAAAAACACCTCACCACCATAGGTGGCACTAACTTAACTTGTTTAGTAACAAGTGTAAGCCTTAGCTTACACTTTAGGCTAAACTACCACCAAACTTATCAAAACCAACAAATGGTTTCACTTAACCATTTTCATCCATGCATTTCACTCTCAAACTCTCTCTACTTCACCCTATATGCCGTCCCATATCAAGCTACAAACATCATTTTTGATCTCTTCCAACTATAAACCACATGTTTACTAGTCATATTAAGGTGTTTCCTTGAAACCTTGATCATTTGGTGGCCATATAACCAACTTTGGAGGTGATTTGCTTGTGTCCTAGGGCTGATTTTCCAACATATGATCTTGCTATTTGATGGTCTTGGAGATACTTGTTGTGTTCATCAAGTTCTTGCCTTCTTAAAACAAGAAATTCACTTGGATTGGTAAAGAAGATCATCCTCTACATTTTTCTCTTATTATTTTGTAAAGAACAAATGTATTTTCTTTCATTCTGTATATGTATATGATGTATATATGATGATAAAAATGTTGTGTGGGGATCAAGTGTTGATAAACATGCTTAAAAATGATGATAACCATAAGAAATGAAGCTAAAATCATGTCTAAATAGTTGGCTGTATAAAAACAGTAGATAACTAAATAAAGAACTGATAAAAATGCATGGTTTAATCTATTTACAGTAAAGTAGATGATGTTATACACATGTGAGAGTTGGCCATGCAATGGAATCAAAATAATGAGTGAGATATGATCAAAACAAGTTAGGTGGTACAATCTGAATAAGCAGTTTTGTAGGGACTGTTAAGGCAACTTAAGTTTAAAATGGACAGTAGCTATAACTAAGTTATATTTAGCACATATCATGAAGAAGTTGTCATTTAAAAATGAGCTTCTAAGTCATTATAGAACTCTAGATATGATAAAAATGGTGAATGTGAAGTTAAAAATCAGATTTTTGGAAATAATGTTTATTATTATTATATAAGCACTCACTTTATAATTTATAAAATGTAAAGTATAAACCCACTAACTTGTAAAACTTAATTATATAAATGTATAAAAGGTTAATTAAATGGGTAAAATGTATAAATGGTGGTAAAAGTAATATTTATAAGTAATAAAAACTATAAACTTTATTTTTACGACTTTTTCGGCTATCGCCGTGAAATTAACGTTTTTCATCAAATAAAACTTAGACGACCAAACCCGTCTAATGTAAAGTTTATAAAAGATATATACTGATGTATAAGTAACTAAGACAAGTAAAAACCGATAAAACCCGAACTATAAGAATTACGGACAATTACGAGCTAACTAAACCTATTAGACTAATAATTGGACTTAATAAGAAAAATACTTGTAAAAAGAATTATTTGGGCTTAACCCAATAGGGCCCAACATGAAAAGTATATATACTGATCATATAAGTATAAAATGGGTAAAAACAAGTAAAAGAACTTATAAAAGACTTAATGAACTTAAAATAGGTAAAATCGGTAAAACTAGTGAACTAGTAAGACGATACTAAAACGTAAACACTAAAATGAGTAAATAATGATTTATAAACCCACTTGATCATCATCATATGTACAATAATCATATATATGTATATTGTTATTTTGACAAAAGTCATTGGACCGAGTCTAAGACCGATTATTATTTATATAGGTTTCCGTGACCGAAGCACGCCCGTAGCCGATAATCCGCCTTTCATTAACAACGTGAGTTCATAGCCTCGCACTCTTTTAAATGTTTTATAAAATGATTTGTAAACCCGCGAGGGAGATAACATGCTAGATTTTTATAAAAATAGAACACAAGTAGTCCCGATTGTATGCTTAATGAG
Organism: Glebionis coronaria; assembly: GCA_025667525.1. Lineage (NCBI taxonomy): Eukaryota > Viridiplantae > Streptophyta > Magnoliopsida > Asterales > Asteraceae > Glebionis > Glebionis coronaria. The sequence continues at coordinate 3,166,099 of JANFOE010000138.1, forward strand.
ATGGACCCGAATGATGCTATGACCCTATATTCGAGACTAAAAGGATTATTAGTAGTTAGGTTATGTCACTTAAAGTCCCATTAGCATGAATTGTGAACTACCGGGTTTTGGTAGACGCTTATGCATTTGATAGTACTATTTGGGGACGATCACCCCAGTTCGCGCCTTGACGGTTGATCCCCGTCGTACCACATTGATTGGTAAGCGAATTTATGTATGAGAAGATTCCATAGCGTGATTTTTGTGACGACACGCTAACTTAGATGGGCAAATTGTTTGTCGGGTTCGCGGCCCGCTGTTTTCACAGTAAGGTAACAATGTCATGCGGCTAATAATAATCCTATACAAATAATACAATATAAGACATAAATAAACGATAACGACGCTATTACGATGAATATATTACCTATCATGGTAATATAGAGACTACGGTCTCATGGACGGTTTCAGATGTATGCTTGATTTATATATTGCCTGACTAGCAATATGTGGACTTACTTCCGATATTATACTTGTGTTCTGATTTTAAATGATTGTAAATGATTGTTTTATATAACGGTTTTCATTAAACTCTATGAATTCACTCGGCATTCGCTGATATGATTTTTGCATGTTTTCTATCTCAGGTGCTTGAAGGTAATCCGGATGGAGATCGACTCTGATGGCCCACTGATGAGATGGCATTTATACATGATCTCATCGTTCTTTTCGGGCTTTAAATGCATTAAAATGTCATAAAATACCATATATATGCTTGTGTTTGTTTACTTGTGTATTTTAGGTATGGAAATCGTGAAAAAGACAAAAGATCACAAGATACAAGGAAAAACGGACACGAGAAACGAAGCCGTACAAAGAACCGGGCCCTAATCATGGAATTTTCATCAAATACCCTTGAAGACTTGAAGACAAGCAAGATTGATCATCATTTATTGAAGAAATGACACTTAAAACCCTTGTATATTCATAATTACAAGTTTGGTCCCTTAAGTTTGTCAAAATTGCAAAAAGGTCCTTAAAGATTGAAGAAATGGCAAGATTAGTCCCTCAACAATTTCAAATTGCCAATAATGGTCCCTCATAAAGTGGAAGACTCATTGAAGACCTTTGAAGATCAACATTGTCCAAGATTAGTCCTTGAAAAATCACCAAATGACAAAAATCGCCTTTGAAACATCTTTATGGAAAGTTTGTGCCAAAATTGTCAAGTGATGAAACTTAAATACAAAGGGGATGCAAGTTTTAGGCTGGAAATCTTTAAAGGCCAAAAAAACCAAAAACCAAGGACCAAAAGTGACAAAACTGAAACATTTAAAAAAAAGAGGCGCCTAACACCCACACCACCCCCAAAAAACGGATCAAAGGAGCACTATTCACCTTCTTACCACCCCAGATTTTACCTTCACTTTTCCTTGGGTAAAACTCAATTAAACCTTCACACACTTAATTCACACACTCAAAAACCCTTCCCACTCCTAAAAACCTGCATCCCACTCATGTGCACCAAACCCCCAATTCCCCAATCCACCAATCACATCATTCCTTAGCCCCCAAGCACATGACGTGGCTTAAATCAATGGCCAAGATTATTTGCTTCCTCCCAAAGCAAAATAAACGTCCAAGATCAAATGAGAGGACAAAATGCACTCAAGGGCACATTTGGGATTTTCTATGTATTAGGGTTTTATGTTTTTATGCTTCTAGGATGTTCTATAGGCTCTATAAAAGGAGACCCAAGTTGTGGTGATCCCTTTGTTCCAGTTTCTAGTCTCTCACATGTAATTCCTTTTTAAAGAAATAAAAAGTTTGGTTTTTGAAATATTCAAGTGTAATTCCTTTTTTATTGTTTTTAAAAGTTTGTGTGTTGTGAGGAGATTGATTCTGAGTTCCACTTTTATTTGGTTAAGCAACTTTGATTTTCAAAGTTGTTTAAGGTTTTGAGATTTTGAGAGATTTTGGTAAAATCTTCTCAAAAGGTTTTTGTTGTTAGGAGTTCATGTTTGTTGGTGATTTAAGTGTTATAGAAACATTTTAAGAAGATTAAAAAGGTTTTGAAAGTATTTTGGAAAGAAGAAAAAGGAAACATAAAAAAATATATATTGTTATATTATTTTGTTGTTTTCTTGTTTTGTGATTACAATAGGTTGAAGGTTTGTTGATTTGGTTCAGCTCCAACCCGGGTTGGATTGGAGGAGGATTTTCATCCTCTAGGTTCTTGGATGTAAGAACCTAAGGTATCTTCCTTTTACCTTGAAAAGTTCATTAAAGTGCTAGTTTATATGATCTCATGTGATTTTGTTACTAAGTGTGTTTATATTGCATGATTTGTGTTCTAGTGTGTATGTTTACATGTTAGATGCACTTGGAATCAATTTGGTAGCTTTTGTAAGCATGTTGGTATGTTAAAAGTTGGTTTTTAGATTTTAAAAGGGTGTTTGGCAACAGGTTTAAGCAGGACATCTAGATTTGTTTTGATAATTAAAAGGTGTTAGATTGCTTGTTTAGGGTTGATTAAGGTTATTAGTAAGTAGTTAATTAGTTTGGAACAAGATTTGAACAAGTTTGTTGAGTTTAAAAAGTAAAAAGGGTGTTAAAAATCTGCATATTGCTAATTTGCTTGATTTGTGATGAACTTTGTGCATGATCTTTGATTGTTGATCTTTGATTCTTGTTGTTATTTGTGTGTTACTTGACTCCTTGAGCTTCAATAAGCTCAAGGGTGCCCTCTTGTACCAAAAAGCATACCAAAATAAGCCAAGGTCAAGTCCTCTTGGCCAAACTCATAAACACACAAGTTCAACCTGCTGGTGCAATAGTTCATAACCAGGTTCGTCATACAAGTTGCGGCGCAAGACACCATGTTGCGGCGCAACTGAAGTACCTGCAGATTTTGGTATTCCCGTTACACTAGTTGCGGCGCAAGACCCCACTAGTTGCGGCGCAACTAGTGACTTTTATTTTTTTTTTGGAGTGTTTTAATATTATTTTATTAATTAATTTTCAAAATTTTATTTTTCTTTCTTTTTCATTTTTCCTAGGTTCTTTGGCATTAATTGGGACTATTTCCATTTTTAGATTATTTTTATAACTTTTAGATTTATTTTTATAATTATTTTAAGTTTAATTAGTTTTTAATTACTTTTAATCATTTTTAGAGTTTTAAAAATAGTTTTAATAAGTTTTAATTTTTAGAAAATTACTTTTTATTCTTCTAATAATATAAGTTAAGTAATTATTCAATAAAATCATATTTTAGACTTTTGAATTAGTTAAATTTAATTTTAGGGCTTTAATTAGCATTTAAAATTAATTATTTAATTAATAAAAGGTTTTAAAATATCTTTATTGGATTTTTGTCTTTATTTATATTATTTTAGACTTGTTTTAGTCTTTTTAATCTTTTTCTTGATTTTGTTTTTGGTTTTATTAATTTTTAATTTTTGTGTTTTTCTACGGTTTTACGTTTTCATTTTTTACGTCATAGTGTAATTTCCAAGAAACCGTCATTCCATCTTCTCAATATTAATCTCAAAGAAATACAAATTAATTCACAACACCATACCTCCTTGGGAAACGAATCTTTCATCTTTTTAAGTGATTGAGGGTCATTAGTGCACGGTTTTCCTAAACCGTCACTCGATACTTACCGCTCATATACGTTCTTTTTGTTTTCCTAAACAAGAGACGTGTTTTTACCTACAATCATTTTGGCGCCGCTGCCGGGGAGGCGTGTTGTGTTTTGATTGAACATTGTTGTTTTTTATATATTAGCCATAAATATAATTGTATTAATAGCACTCTATTAATACGTATTATCGTTTTTCGGTTTTTGTGTGAATACTATTAGTATATTGTATACGTAGAACAATAAATTCACAAGTACTCCAAATACGTGAGAAATCACAACCTTGACTCGGGATTTCATCACTCGATCATTGTATTCGAATCTCAAACCAAAGAAAAAGGCAAAAATAGATAAATACTTTCGTGAAGCTTAATCTTGATAATACAAACTATAAGGTGGGTATAAGGCGGTTGTATTTCACAACCTAAAGGAAAAAGGCTCTTAAGTGCTTCGCGCCGCCTCGTTTCCTCCGCTTGCTTGTGCGTATTTGATTTTGAGAGTGAATCGAGGGTTTTGCCGCCCAAAGTATTACTACATATCATATATATTTTCTTGGTTTTCATTTGATTAAACCCTCTTGAACGATTTGGTGTTCCACCATCGTTCTAAAGTCATCGAAGGCGTTCACTCCACGTGTTCGTTTTCATTCTTTGAGGCTTCGTTAATCAAGAGATTTGATTAGTGAGGAGATTTGTGGACTCATTGTCTACTCAATATATTCACCAATTCCAAAAAGGTTAATACAATCAAAAACCACAAAAAAATTGAAAAAACACAAAACAACCAAAAAGAATCTTCTTTGCTCACCTCCCATTCTTCGTGAAGTTTATGATCACTCGTAACCAAGCTAAACGAGCTCGTAAACGACTTCAAAAGCAAGCCAATCAATCGTTGATTGTTGAAGAACCTCCAATTGTTGAACCTATTATAGAACAAGAAGTCGTAATGGCTAATCGTACTATGATGGAGTTGCTACAAGCACCCACCGAGGGTTTTAGAGAAGCCATTGTTATTCCCGCCATCCTTGCGGAGAATTTCGAAATTAAGACGGGTTTAATGTCGATGCTACAAGCAAACAAATTTCGAGGTCACGAGAAAGACAACCCGCATTACCACATTAGGAATTTCAACCGTCTCACCGCCACTAGCAAATTCAAAGATGTTCCGCATGACGCCATTAAGATGATGTTGTTTCCATATTCGTTGGATGGACCCGCTAAAATTTGGCTCGAGAAAGAACCGCCAAATTCGATTTTGACATGGGCCGATCTCGTTTCTAAGTTTGTGAACAAGTTTTTTCCACCATCGAAAACAACACACTTAAAAAATGAGATTTCACGATTTGTGCAACGTAACAATGAAAGTTTTTCAATGGCATGGGAACGATTTAAGGAGATGTTACATGAATGTCCTCATCATGATTTTTCGGAATTGCATGAAATAGATACTTTTTATAATGGGCTTAATGATCATGAACGAGATTATTTGAATGCCGCCGCGGGTGGTAATTTTTTGTGCAAGACGACAAATGAGGCTTTACAAATCATTGAAAATCGATCTAAGGTTTATAGCCCTCGTAACACACCGAGTGTTGCCAATATGGGTTCGTCATCGTCATCACAATCGTCTCGTGGCATTAATGCCTTACATGATGAAGCTAATGAGGAAAATCGGTTTTTTGATAGATTTGCTAATCTAATGTCCCATTGGAAGGCTCAAGAAGCTTCCAATTCCGCTTCGGTTAAAGCGGTTGCTAAGAGTTGTTTATCGTGTGGAGGAGCTCATGATTTATCCGAGTGCATTACCGCGGATGGTAACACTTCGAGTGCTTATGTAGCAACGGGAACTTACAACCAAAACGGCCAAGGTTCCCGCCAAAATCAAGCTCCACCAAATCAAAATGTTAACAATTATCGAAACAACAACCAAGGTAATTACCAAGGCAACACACGCAATTACAACAAAGGGAATTATCAAAGTGGGAATGGACAAATCTCTAATCAAAACCAAAACCGTGATTTTCAAAATACTACACAAGGTTTTCAAAATGCTCACACGAAAAATTTGCAAGGAGAATTTTTAGATTATGCAAAAGCAAATGATGCAAAATTTGATAATATGCAACGTGAGATGATTAGCTTAAGGTCCGAGTTGAAAAACGAGCTTAAAAATGAACTTGCTAATGAACTTAAAACTCATGCTAATAAAATGGAAGGAAACGTCCAACGTCTTCAACAAAACCAACAAAAGATGGAATTAGGACAACATGAGATTAAGCAAGAGTTATTGAAAGCGGATGCTAGGCAATCTAAATTTGAGGACCGTATGGCTAAGATGTTCGAAGCTATCATGTGTAAACCCTCTTCTTCGGGTGGTCTTCCTAGTGATACCATTGCAAACCCGAAGGGAGAAATGAAGGTTATTACTACACGAAGTGGTAAAACTTTCAAGGAACCAATCTCTCGTCCAAGTACTTCTACGGAGAAGGAAATCGAGAAAGAACCCGAGGTGATGGTCGAAAAGGAGCACATTACAATCCCACGAAGTACCGCTCAAACCACACCTACGGTTACACCAATACCAATTGTGGAACCCGAGATTCCAAGGCCGTTGCCTAATGACCAACCCACACCACCTTTACCCTACCCTTCGAGACGAAACAAAGAAAAGGCACAAGAAAGGAACAATTATCAATTTGAGCTATTTATGAAAATGTTTCGTGATTTGCACTTTAACATAAGTTTTGCCGATGCTTTAATCATGATGCCTCGATTCGCCGCAAACTTCAAAAGTATGCTTAACAACAAAGAGAAGTTACAACAAACGTCTAGTTGTTCATCGGTTTTTCTAAGCCGCATACCACAAAAAGTCGGTGATCCCGGTAAATTTTTGATTCCGTGTGCTATACAAGATATGGAGGAATGCTACGCCTTGGCCGATCTTGGCGCTAGTATTAATTTAATGCCTCTCGAGATTTTCAAATCGCTTTCGCTTCCGGCTCTTACTCCTTCGAACATGTCCATCGAGATGGCCGATCATTCTACGATCATGGCATGTGGAGTAGCCGAGGACGTTTTCGTTAAAGTCGGAAAGTTTTACTATCCCGTTGACTTTATCGTTGTAGACATTCCCATCGATCGAAAAGTTCCTCTCATTTTGGGTCGTTCATTTTTGGATACATCAAGAGCACTTATCGATGTTCATGCTCGTAAAATCACCCTTCGTTTCAATGAAGAAGAACTTGTCATCAATGCAACACAAAACTCCAATCTTTCTCATGTATATTCTATTACAACTTTAAACCATGGTGACTCGACCAATGTCGTTTGCAAGGAATTTTCACCAAGAGTTTTAGGGAATGTCTCCAAAAACAATTTACCATTTCCTCCGCCGGTGGAGGTTATGAGTGTAAAGCCTACAAAGAAGAAACCATCAATACTTGAATCGAAAAATCCTTCACATTCGTTCTTGAAAAGTGTTGATAAGTTGCCGGTTTCTACGGAAGATCTTTCGGATGATGAATATATGGACCCCGATGGGGAGGTTTTCTTCGTCGATAAACGTTTTGAGAACTTGCCACCACCAAAACCAAAACGGTTTCAAAATGTGAGAATTTTTAGTGTAACTAACATCGTCTTAGAAACACCGAATATTTTCGACATAATCAACAAGGGTTTTCATAAGGAGAGTTCAAAAGATAAAAAAGGAAAAGATCTTAAATGTGATTTAATTGATTTTTCTACAAATCTAACTCCGTCATCACCGCGTGTTTTGAGTGCTACAAACTCGTCTACTCCTTTTGACGATGTTTTGTGTGGTTCTAGTATGGGGGAAGCCCCTAATGTTCCCTCATCCTTGTCCACCGAGGACGAGATATTCGATCCCGGAATTTCATGTAAAGGGAAATCTCGGTCTTCCACCGATGCAATAAATGGAAACTATATCTATTTGCTTGGTGCGAGTCTACCTCGAGTAGCTCAAACGTTTGTCTTACCAATTGTCTCACCCTTCTATTTCTCATCTATTTTCTTCAAACTCTTTGAGTTTATGGCACATGTTGGAGTGGTGTTAATTTGTTTTCCCAATGGAAACGAGAACGCCATCTTCGACCCCGGTATTTTGTATCACTTAAGGACTTAGTCCGTTTTACCGGTTGCTTTTTGGGCCTTGTTTATCATGTAAGCCCCATCAAAAATTGACCACACCATGATATCCCTAAATGTTCACATTTTGAGGGGATCGAGTCGAGCTCATGACTCGGTAATCAAAAACGAGGTGCCTCGTGGGGGAGATCCCATGCTTATCTTTATGCTTTATGTTCACTAATAAGGGGACTTGTACCCTTCCAACTCGTTGTCTCGTGGTTGTTTGTGATTGTGTTATCTAGATCATCATCATCGTCTACGATTGAAGACTCTCGTGTTCGTTTACGTGAGCCTCCATCGTTCGTTTGAAGAAGTTTTTCACGATTCCATGACATATCCTTTATTGTTCTAACAATTATCTTTTAGCATAATTAATAAACGGCTTTAGATACATTGTTGATCACCCTTTCCATGCTAGATCCTAAGCATTCGATTCTTCGTCTCTAGTATGGGGGTGCTCCACCTTTAGACTCGAAACATTGAGGACAATGTTTACTTTTAGTATGGGGGGGTGAATAGGTACTTGCTTTGCCACGCCCTCACGTTTTCCAATTTTCAATGTTTTGTTTTGCTAATAAGGCTAAAAATGGCCAAATTTTAAAATTTTTCTTAGTTTTCATAAGTGTTTTTAAGACACGAATGTATATTTTCCGATGGGTAGAATAAGAGTTAATTTTTGACTTGATGGGCATTTGGAGCCATTTACATTCCTTAACCCGCTCAATTCAAGTTTTGCTAGACTTTTATATAGGGAGCTTTAAAACGCGAAAGTCTTAATTCATTCGGGTTAAGAACAAGAACTTTTCGCAAGTTCCTATAATTGATTCTAGAAAGTCACTTATCAAGGGAACTATAAAACGCATTCTCTAAACTTGAAAAAGTCCAAGAAAGTGCAAGATCCTATAGGTGGCTTGAAAACCCAAAACTTTGATTTGATATAGTCTTAATGAAAGCTAATCCAAATTTGGCTTAATTTTGACTTGCATGGCTAAGTATTCACGAGTCTCTTTAATTAGAGGTCTTTAAATAGTGAAGAACGAGAAATGATAGAGTTAGACAAGTGATCATGCTAAACGTAGAACATGAAAGTGTTCTTTCAAAAACTCATATGTTTTTAATTGTGGCTTTTTCTTCCCATAAGATCAATGCATTAGGAATAAAACATAATTGCAATAAGTAAGGTCATACGGTTTGAAAAGTTACTTAGCCTCTAGCGCAAGATCGTTTAAAAGTTGCTCGGGGTTGAATAGAGTTCATAGCCAAGGCATAACTTATTGAAACGGGACGCGAAGATTGGCGATCATCCAAAAAGGCCCTAACAAGGCATGAGGAGCTCTATTTTTGCTAAAGATCCAAAGATGATGTGAAGTATCATTGTTCCAAAATCAATATGAAGGATCGAGACACACGACGAGAAGCAATTACTCCCCTAAAGAATGGAGAAAGTCTATCCAAAAAGACCCTAACAAGGTATGAGGATAAATATATCCAAGTCCGAAAAGGAGGCGGATCGTTGTATATCAAAATCCAAAGTAAAGATTGAAGAAAAATGATGAAGTCGTGGTCCTATATGAAGAATCTCTCAAAAACGTCAAGTGAAGAAATTCCAAATATATGAAGAGAAGACCATAATTTCGAGAACGTCTTCCCAAGATTTGAAGTATGAAGTACATGCCAAATATCGGTCCGAGAAAGGTCTCAAATCGTGAAACGAGTTATGCCAAGATATGAACTTAAGGAGATACACGAGAAGCCGTTTTAAAAGATTTTGTCCTTCGGCTAACTATTGATCAAATCGTGCTACTTTACTTTCGGACTAATAACTACTTAAATAAGTCAATATGAATCACTTGTGATCCATGACAAATAGATAAAAAATGCTAGTAACCCATTTCCTTTTATAATAACTAGGATTGCGGGGAGAAAAAGTATTACACAATTTGAACGTATGAGTAGTGTTAGCATTGTGACTTGTACCAACAATGATCTTGTTTTTGCACTTAGCATGGAATGTATGACAATCAAGGATGACGAAATTTACTCTAAGGGACATTAACTTGTTTCTATTCTTTGACCTTAAAAGTCACATTTTGGTGATGAAAATCATACATTATGTCTTTACACAATCTCGTAGTATGTTGCAAGTCTTTTACTCTTCAATAAAGGTTAATAAAATTGAACTTTGGTGATGCTTAGATACTTTATTCTAGCATTGCGTGAGGGCACGGCAATGGCTTAGTATGGGGGAGTGATGAGATGGCATTTATACATGATCTCATCGTTCTTTTCGGGCTTTAAATGCATTAAAATGTCATAAAATACCATATATATGCTTGTGTTTGTTTACTTGTGTATTTTAGGTATGGATATCGTGAAAAAGACAAAAGATCACAAGATACAAGGAAAAACGGACACGAGAAACGAAGCCGTACAAAGAACCGGGCCCTAATCATGGAATTTTCATCAAATACCCTTGAAGACTTGAAGACAAGCAAGATTGATCATCATTTATTGAAGAAATGACACTTAAAACCCTTGTATATTCATAATTACAAGTTTGGTCCCTTAAGTTTGTCAAAATTGCAAAAAGGTCCTTAAAGATTGAAGAAATGGCAAGATTAGTCCCTCAACAATTTCAAATTGCCAATAATGGTCCCTCATAAAGTGGAAGACTCATTGAAGACCTTTGAAGATCAACATTGTCCAAGATTAGTCCTTGAAAAATCACCAAATGACAAAAATCGCCTTTGAAACATCTTTATGGAAAGTTTGTGCCAAAATTGTCAAGTGATGAAACTTAAATACAAAGGGGATGCAAGTTTTAGGCTGGAAATCTTTAAAGGCCAAAAAAACCAAAAACCAAGGACCAAAAGTGACAAAACTGAAACATTTAAAAAAAAGAGGCGCCTAACACCCACACCACCCCCAAAAAACGGATCAAAGGAGCACTATTCACCTTCTTACCACCCCAGATTTTACCTTCACTTTTCCTTGGGTAAAACTCAATTAAACCTTCACACACTTAATTCACACACTCAAAAACCCTTCCCACTCCTAAAAACCTGCATCCCACTCATGTGCACCAAACCCCCAATTCCCCAATCCACCAATCACATCATTCCTTAGCCCCCAAGCACATGACGTGGCTTAAATCAATGGCCAAGATTATTTGCTTCCTCCCAAAGCAAAATAAACGTCCAAGATCAAATGAGAGGACAAAATGCACTCAAGGGCACATTTGGGATTTTCTATGTATTAGGGTTTTATGTTTTTATGCTTCTAGGATGTTCTATAGGCTCTATAAAAGGAGACCCAAGTTGTGGTGATCCCTTTGTTCCAGTTTCTAGTCTCTCACATGTAATTCCTTTTTAAAGAAATAAAAAGTTTGGTTTTTGAAATATTCAAGTGTAATTCCTTTTTTATTGTTTTTAAAAGTTTGTGTGTTGTGAGGAGATTGATTCTGAGTTCCACTTTTATTTGGTTAAGCAACTTTGATTTTCAAAGTTGTTTAAGGTTTTGAGATTTTGAGAGATTTTGGTAAAATCTTCTCAAAAGGTTTTTGTTGTTAGGAGTTCATGTTTGTTGGTGATTTAAGTGTTATAGAAACATTTTAAGAAGATTAAAAAGGTTTTGAAAGTATTTTGGAAAGAAGAAAAAGGAAACATAAAAAAATATATATTGTTATATTATTTTGTTGTTTTCTTGTTTTGTGATTACAATAGGTTGAAGGTTTGTTGATTTGGTTCAGCTCCAACCCGGGTTGGATTGGAGGAGGATTTTCATCCTCTAGGTTCTTGGATGTAAGAACCTAAGGTATCTTCCTTTTACCTTGAAAAGTTCATTAAAGTGCTAGTTTATATGATCTCATGTGATTTTGTTACTAAGTGTGTTTATATTGCATGATTTGTGTTCTAGTGTGTATGTTTACATGTTAGATGCACTTGGAATCAATTTGGTAGCTTTTGTAAGCATGTTGGTATGTTAAAAGTTGGTTTTTAGATTTTAAAAGGGTGTTTGGCAACAGGTTTAAGCAGGACATCTAGATTTGTTTTGATAATTAAAAGGTGTTAGATTGCTTGTTTAGGGTTGATTAAGGTTATTAGTAAGTAGTTAATTAGTTTGGAACAAGATTTGAACAAGTTTGTTGAGTTTAAAAAGTAAAAAGGGTGTTAAAAATCTGCATATTGCTAATTTGCTTGATTTGTGATGAACTTTGTGCATGATCTTTGATTGTTGATCTTTGATTCTTGTTGTTATTTGTGTGTTACTTGACTCCTTGAGCTTCAATAAGCTCAAGGGTGCCCTCTTGTACCAAAAAGCATACCAAAATAAGCCAAGGTCAAGTCCTCTTGGCCAAACTCATAAACACACAAGTTCAACCTGCTGGTGCAATAGTTCATAACCAGGTTCGTCATACAAGTTGCGGCGCAAGACACCATGTTGCGGCGCAACTGAAGTACCTGCAGATTTTGGTATTCCCGTTACACTAGTTGCGGCGCAAGACCCCACTAGTTGCGGCGCAACTAGTGACTTTTATTTTTTTTTTGGAGTGTTTTAATATTATTTTATTAATTAATTTTCAAAATTTTATTTTTCTTTCTTTTTCATTTTTCCTAGGTTCTTTGGCATTAATTGGGACTATTTCCATTTTTAGATTATTTTTATAACTTTTAGATTTATTTTTATAATTATTTTAAGTTTAATTAGTTTTTAATTACTTTTAATCATTTTTAGAGTTTTAAAAATAGTTTTAATAAGTTTTAATTTTTAGAAAATTACTTTTTATTCTTCTAATAATATAAGTTAAGTAATTATTCAATAAAATCATATTTTAGACTTTTGAATTAGTTAAATTTAATTTTAGGGCTTTAATTAGCATTTAAAATTAATTATTTAATTAATAAAAGGTTTTAAAATATCTTTATTGGATTTTTGTCTTTATTTATATTATTTTAGACTTGTTTTAGTCTTTTTAATCTTTTTCTTGATTTTGTTTTTGGTTTTATTAATTTTTAATTTTTGTGTTTTTCTACGGTTTTACGTTTTCATTTTTTACGTCATAGTGTAATTTCCAAGAAACCGTCATTCCATCTTCTCAATATTAATCTCAAAGAAATACAAATTAATTCACAACACCATACCTCCTTGGGAAACGAATCTTTCATCTTTTTAAGTGATTGAGGGTCATTAGTGCACGGTTTTCCTAAACCGTCACTCGATACTTACCGCTCATATACGTTCTTTTTGTTTTCCTAAACAAGAGACGTGTTTTTACCTACAATCACCCACACTTAATATTAAAAATGTTCATTCGATCTGTGTTTTGTAAACTTAATGACCTGTATAATTTGGGACCTGTTGTACACTTTTAAACCTTTTTATCGAATGAATGTTTGTTAAACCTTGTACAACCATTTTTATGTGTTGTCTATGATTGGAGTTATTGTGCTATCCCGTAACACTCTGAAAGACCCTTCCGCTGTACCGATACGAAAAATGAGAGTGTTACAGTTTGGTACCAGAGCTCTCGTTGTAGAGAACAAAAGATTTTTAAAAAATCAAGGTTTTGAACAAAACTTTTCAAAATCTTTTGACAATGAACATTTGAGAAAATATTTGAAAAATCTTTTGACTATAACGGTGCCAGAGATCTCCGACGTTACCAACAAGCCTTATTGAGAAGATATATATTTTGATATATATAATTTAATTTATATATATGTATATATCGTGATTTCATTATGTAATTGTTTAACTAGTATGTTATCCTAATACGAGATAAATATATATAAATGCAGATTGTCATGGCTGACCCTAATATTCCTGTAGAAAACCATGCTATTCCCGAACCTAATATAGAAGATGATCCTTATTTAGACTTAGTAGATTTTGATATTGATGACGAGGAGGAACCATTTGAGGATCCCGAGCCCGAGTTAGGACTAGGAGATCAGATTGCCCCTCAGGAAGACTTAGTAGAGAATGTGGATATTGAGAATGTGGGTAATGAGGACGTGGATATTGAGAATGCTGATATTGAGAATGAGAATGAGATTGGGTTAGATGAGTTAGATGATGAGATTGACGACGAGGATGTCGAGGAGGATGTAGGTATAGATGTTGAGGTTGATGACGATGAGGAAGCTGAGCTTATATATCCGTATGATGTTCCAGAGGGCGAGCCTTTGCCCCCACCAGTTTGTTTGTCTGATTCCGAGGATGAGTTACCTAGGGATGAAATGTCTGAATCGTCTGAATCTGATTCTGAATCAGAGGAGGATGAGGATGACGATGCACCTGACGGTACCGACGGTATTGCTGCTCGTAGACGTGAGATAGGAGAGTCGTCTAGTACTCGAGAGGCTACTCATATTGATGGTCTTGCACCATGGGCCTTGAGACGTGATCTAGATGCTTCCCGTGTTAAGAGTTGTGTGACAGAGGTTGGATTAGGTGTTGTTCGGACTCAGGTTGCTTATTTGGAGTCGAAGGCAAAGATTGGAGAGAAAGAGCGAGAGTTGCTTAGTTTGGATTTGAGTGATGTAGAACGTGGTTTGAATGAGGCTTTTAGGAGGTTATCGGTATTGGAAAGTGGTGAGTATGCTGCTATGAAGAGAAAGGTGAATTCTTTGGAGATTCAGTTGAGTGTGGCTCGTGCGATGCGTGAGAAAGCCGAAAAGGAGTTGAATGTATCCGTGGGTTGGAACAGTAGATTTTATGCCGACATGGTTGAAAGAGGAGTAATCCGTAAGCGCCCAGCTGAAGATGAGTCTAGTGATCGTCCGGCGAAGATTCAGAAGACGATGGATGATGGACCATCTGGCGGTTCTCAGTAAACCAGTCTGTATTTAGTAGTGACCTTTAGATCTTTTGTGTTTATAGCTTTGGCTGAACCGACTTGTTAGTAGTAGATTTGGCACGAATTTTGAGTGTATATAGTGTTAGAACTTGATATGGATGTACTAAGACAATACTTTTGTTTCAGATCGAATGAAATATGTATCTTGTCTTGAATTCCATATTGTGCCTTATTTGTATCTTGATTATGAATTCGATCCATATTATATGAATCCTTTGTTGGATGAATGCTTAATGCTTTGAAATTGTGGAATTATAGAACTATGCCGCCCAAGAAGGCTGTGACTGAGGATGATGTACGTAGGATTATTACGGAGCAAGTTACCGCATCTATGACTGAATTCATGGCAAATGCTAGAAATGAAGCTGGCGGTAGTGGAGCTGGCGGTAGTGGAGCTGGCGGTAGTGGAGCTGGCGGTAGTGGAATTGGCGGTACTAATGTGAATGTGAATGCTAATAATGTGAATGCTAATGCTGGAGGAAATGTAGGAGGACTTGGAACTAATGCACCTAAAGTTGGTGGTTGTACTTATGTGACGTTCATGAAGTGTGAACCTCTACCTTTTAATGGAACTGAAGGTGCTGTAGGATTAAGTCAGTGGATTGAAAAGATTGAATCGGTGTTTAGGATTAGTAAGTGTAAGGAGGAAGATAAGGTGACTTTCGCTATGGCTACTCTTAAAGGTCGTGCGTTGACTTGGTGGAACGGGAGAATTGCTTTCATGGGTCTTGATGCTGCTAATGCTACTCCTTGGGCTGAAATTAAGAAGTGGATGACTTTGGAGTTTTGTCCTCGTAGTGTGATCATTAGGTTAGAACAGGAGTTGATTCATCTGAGAATGAAAGGTGTGGACATTGATAGTTACACGAATCGATTCCATGAGTTGGCCTTGCTATGTCCTCGATTGGTTGAACCCGAAGAGATCCGAATTGAACAATATGTGAAAGGGTTGACCAGGAATATCCAGGGGGGACGTGATATCATCGAAACCACTTACCATTGATGATGCTGTTCGAGTGGCTTACCAACTCATTGGACAGATAATTCAGGATAAGGAAGATGAAGCCCGTGTTGGTGAGAAAAGAAAGGGAGACGGTGATCGTGTAGATAGAGGTGATAATAGGAAGAATTTCAATCGCCGTCAGAACCAGAGAAAGGGGAATGCAAATGCTATTACCAACAATGCACCGCGCAACGATGATAGATGTCCTAAGTGTGGCAACAAGAGGCATCCTGGCGACTGCTGGAAGTGCCGAAATTGCGGAAAGCTTGGACACAAGGTTGAAAGGTGTAAGAAGGGAACGATTTGCTTCAACTGTAGTGAAGAAGGTCATAGGAAATCGGAATGCCCCAAGTTGAAAGCGATTGTACCTGGAAGAAACCCCCAGGGTGGTATCTACCAACTTGGAACAATTGAGGTGAAGAAAGAGGATCCGAATGTCGTTACCGGTACGTTTTTACTCAACAATCATTATGCTGTCGCTTTATTCGATTCGGGTGCCGATAGGAGCTTTGTATCCACTAAATTTAGTGCCCTTATTGATATTGAACCTGTTGAGATAAGTACCAGTTACGAGGTGGAATTGGCTGATGGTAAATTAGTGAAAACTAATAAGCTATTAGAAGGATGCTCTCTAAATCTCTTGAACCATTCCTTTCCGATTGATTTGATGTTGATAGAATTAGGTAGTTTCGATATTATTATTGGCATGGATTGGTTGTCGTTGAATAATGCTACTATTTTATGTGGAGAGAAGAAGGTTAAGATTCCTCTTAGGAATAGAACGTTAGTAATTGATGGTAGTCGAGGTGAATCCCGTTTGAAAATCGTTTCATGTATTAAAGTCCAAAAGTACATCAGGAACGGTTGTGAGTTATTCTTAGCTCAAGTGACCGGGAATGAGTCTAGGGAGAAACGATTGGAAGATGTACCTATTATTTGTGAATTTCCTGAGGTATTTCCTAAAGATTTACCGGGACTTCCACCGATAAGGCAAGTAGAGTTTCGAATCGATTTAATTCCTGGTGCTGCACCGGTGGCACGTGCGCCTTACCGATTAGCCCCTTCTGAATTAAAGGAGTTATCTGAGCAACTTAAGGAGTTGTCTGATAAAGGTTTTATTCGACCGAGCTCGTCGCCTTGGGGAGCTCCAGTCTTGTTCGTTAAGAAGAAGGATGGATCTTTTCGTATGTGCATTGATTATAGGGAACTGAATAAGTTGACAATTAAGAATCGATATCCTTTACCTAGGATTGATGATTTGTTTGATCAACTGCAAGGATCTAGTGTGTATTCTAAGATAGATTTGCGGTCAGGATATCACCAACTTCGCGTCCGTGAAGAAGATATTCCTATAACTGCATTTAGAACTCGTTATGGACACTATGAATTTCAAGTAATGCCATTTGGGTTAACTAACGCACCTGCGGTTTTCATGGATTTAATGAATCGAGTGTGCAAGCCCTACTTGGATAAATTTGTGATTGTGTTTATTGACGATATTCTAATCTATTCTAAGAATGAAGATGAGCATAGAGAACATTTGAGGATTGTTTTGAAGTTGCTGAAGGATGAAAGGTTGTATGCTAAGTTTTCGAAGTGTGATTTCTGGTTGGATTCTGTGCAATTTCTTGGTCATGTGATTAACAGAGATGGAATTCATGTTGATCCTGCAAAGGTTGAAGCTATTAAGAATTGGTCTGCACCGACAACGCCAACGGAAGTGCGACAGTTCTTAGGATTAGCTGGCTATTATAGGCGATTCATTAAAGAATTTTCTTTGATAGCTAAACCCTTGACTAAGCTTACTCAGAAGAATAAACCTTTCGTTTGGGGAAGTGATGAAGATGGAGCATTTCAGACATTGAAGCAAAAATTATGTAGTGCGCCAATCTTATCATTACCCGAAGGGAGTGAAGATTTTGTAGTGTATTGTGATGCATCTCTTAGAGGTTATGGAGCTGTGTTGATGCAGAGAGAGAAAGTGATAGCTTATGCTTCTAGGCAATTAAGGAAGAATGAGGAGAATTATACTACTCATGATCTTGAGTTAGGAGCTGTGGTCTTTGCTCTTAGGTTGTGGAGGCATTATCTGTATGGCACCAAGTGTACGGTATTCACCGATCACAAAAGCCTACAGTATATTCTCGACCAGAAAGAGTTGAACATGAGGCAACGAAGATGGATAGAGTTGTTAAGTGATTATGATTGTGATATAAAGTATCACCCAGGAAAAGCCAACGTTGTTGCTGATGCGTTGAGTAGGAAAGATAGAGAGCCTATCAGGGTGCGTTCTCTAGTCTTGACCGTGCACAATAATTTGCCTGAGCAAATTAGAAATGCGCAAATAGAAGCTTGTAAGAAGGAGAATTTTGTTAATGAAGGGTTCCGAGGAGAAGGAGATCCTTTAGAGGTTAGAGCTGATGGAGTGAAATGTTTAAGAGGTCGTATGTGGATACCTAAGTTTGGAGGCTTAAGAGATTTGATTATGTTAGAATCCCATAAATCTAAGTATTCCATTCATCCAGGATCTGATAAGATGTACCATGATTTGAAGAAGTTGTATTGGTGGCCGAATATGAAAGCTGACATAGCTATGTATGTTCTTCAATGCTTGACTTGTGCTAGAGTTAAAGCTGAACATCAAAAGCCATCAGGACTACTTCAACAACCAAAGATTCCTGAATGGAAGTGGGAGCGAATTACGATGGACTTTATCACCAAGCTTCCTAGAACATCATCTGGAAACAATTCGATTTGGGTTATTGTCGATAGACTGACCAAATCAGCACACTTCATTCCGGTTAAGGAGCAGTTCTCACTGGAGAAGCTGACTCGAATATACATGGATAATGTTGTATGCAAGCATGGAGTGCCTGTATCGATCATTTCAGATCGAGATCCTAGATTCGCATCGAATTTTTGGAAATCTCTCCAAAGATCTTTGGGAACGAATCTCGATATAAGCACTGCTTATCACCCCCAGACTGATGGGCAGAGTGAAAGGACGATACAAACACTGGAAGATATGTTGAGAGCTTGTGTGTTAGATTTTGGTAAGAATTGGGATAAACATTTGTCGTTAGCAGAGTTTTCGTATAACAATAGTTACCATTCTAGTATTAAGGCTGCACCGTTTGAAGCTTTGTATGGTAGGAAGTGTAGATCTCCTGTATGTTGGAGTGAAGTTGGGGATACCCAGCTCACGGGACCGGAATTGATCCGGGAGACTACGGAGATGATAGTTCAAATTAAGAAGAGGTTGTTGACTGCCCGTAGTAGACAGAAAAGTTACGCGGATGTGCGGCGGAAGCCAATGGAGTTTGAAGTGGGTGACCGAGTAATGTTGAAAGTATCGCCATGGAAAGGCGTTATAAGATTTGGAAAACGAGGAAAATTGAATCCCCGTTATATTGGACCCTTTAAGATCCTATCTAGAGTAGGTCCGGTGGCTTACAAACTAGAGTTACCCCCAGAACTTCATGGTGTTCACAACACATTCCATGTATCTAATCTGAAGAAATGTTTAGCAGTGAGTGATGAGAAAATTCCGTTAGGTAAGGTTCGAATAGATGGGAAGTTGCATTTTATCGAAGAGCCCGTAGAAGTTATGGACCGTGAGGTAAAGCAACTGAAACAAAGTCGGATACCTATTGTCAAGATCCGATGGAATTCAAAACATGGACCGGAGTATACTTGGGAACGAGAGGATGAAATGTGGAAGAAATATCCGCACCTCTTCGATTTCAATAAGAAACGGACATCCAAATGAAATGGATCACGAGGACGTTGATCCCTTTTAGGAGGAAAAGCTGTGACAAATCTAACATTTTCAGGTAGTTAAATATTTTCTCGTATAATATTTTGAAACTTATTTTTATGTTGGTTGACGAACTCACAATTTACGGATTTAAATTTGGGCTTACGTGCATAATTTGGCGTCTTTTACGACTAAACCGGAAACCTTAGGATTACGTATTTACGTTTTTGAACTCCGTTTTTGATGAGACAATTTTTATTGGATTCGTTTTGTGACGGTGATTCATAATTTATAAAAACGTTTTTCGTAAAACGACCCGAGGGCACGCAAATCGAGAAAACTAGAATCGAGAAATACCCGTAAACTAGTGAGATGGGACAAAACACATTGCCCCATCCCACTAGCTACTAAGGGACGGCCAAAAACACCTCACCACCATAGGTGGCACTAACTTAACTTGTTTAGTAACAAGTGTAAGCCTTAGCTTACACTTTAGGCTAAACTACCACCAAACTTATCAAAACCAACAAATGGTTTCACTTAACCATTTTCATCCATGCATTTCACTCTCAAACTCTCTCTACTTCACCCTATATGCCGTCCCATATCAAGCTACAAACATCATTTTTGATCTCTTCCAACTACAAACCACATGTTTACTAGTCATATTAAGGTGTTTCCTTGAAACCTTGATCATTTGGTGGCCATATAACCAACTTTGGAGGTGATTTGCTTGTGTCCTAGGGCTGATTTTCCAACATATGATCTTGCTATTTGATGGTCTTGGAGATACTTGTTGTGTTCATCAAGTTCTTGCCTTCTTAAAACAAGAAATCCACTTGGATTGGTAAAGAAGATCATCCTCTACATTTTTCTCTTATTATTTTGTAAAGAACAAATGTATTTTCTTTCATTCTGTATATGTATATGATGTATATATGATGATAAAAATGTTGTGTGGGGATCAAGTGTTGATAAACATGCTTAAAAATGATGATAACCATAAGAAATGAAGCTAAAATCATGTCTAAATAGTTGGCTGTATAAAAACAGTAGATAACTAAATAAAGAACTGATAAAAATGCATGGTTTAATCTATTTACTGTA
The DNA here is from genome assembly GCA_025667525.1 of Glebionis coronaria. Taxonomy (NCBI): domain Eukaryota; kingdom Viridiplantae; phylum Streptophyta; class Magnoliopsida; order Asterales; family Asteraceae; genus Glebionis; species Glebionis coronaria. The sequence goes on from JANFOE010000138.1 coordinate 3,186,595, forward strand.
AAGTAGATGATGTTATACACATGTGAGAGTTGGCCATGCAATGGAATCAAAATAATGAGTGAGATATGATCAAAACAAGTTAGGTGGTACAATCTGAATAAGCAGTTTTGTAGGGACTGTTAAGGCAACTTAAGTTTAAAATGGACAGTAGCTATAACTAAGTTATATTTAGCACATATCATGAAGAAGTTGTCATTTAAAAATGAGCTTCTAAGTCATTATAGAACTCTAGATATGATAAAAATGGTGAATGTGAAGTTAAAAATCAGATTTTTGGAAATAATGTTTATTATTATTATATAAGCACTCACTTTATAATTTATAAAATGTAAAGTATAAACCCACTAACTTGTAAAACTTAATTATATAAATGTATAAAAGGTTAATTAAATGGGTAAAATGTATAAATGGTGGTAAAAGTAATATTTATAAGTAATAAAAACTATAAACTTTATTTTTACGACTTTTTCGGCTATCGCCGTGAAATTAACGTTTTTCATCAAATAAAACTTAGACGACCAAACCCGTCTAATGTAAAGTTTATAAAAGATATATACTGATGTATAAGTAACTAAGACAAGTAAAAACCAATAAAACCCGAACTATAAGAATTACGGACAATTACGAGCTAACTAAACCTATTAGACTAATAATTGGACTTAATAAGAAAAATACTTGTAAAAAGAATTATTTGGGCTTAACCCAATAGGGCCCAACATGAAAAGTATATATACTGATCATATAAGTATAAAATGGGTAAAAACAAGTAAAAGAACTTATAAAAGACTTAATGAACTTAAAATAGGTAAAATCGGTAAAACTAGTGAACTAGTAAGACGATACTAAAACATAAACACTAAAATGAGTAAATAAGGATTTATAAACCCACTTGATCATCATCATATGTACAATAATCATATATATGTATATTGTTATTTTGACAAAAGTCATTGGACCGAGTCTAAGACCGATTATTATTTATATAGGTTTCCGTGACCGAAGCACGCCCGTAGCCGATAATCCGCCTTTCATTAACAACGTGAGTTCATAGCCTCGCACTCTTTTAAATGTTTTATAAAATGATTTGTAAACCCGCGAGGGAGATAACATGCTAGATTTTTATAAAAATAGAACACAAGTAGTCCCGATTGTATGCTTAATGAGATGGACCCGAATGATGCTATGACCCTATATTCGAGACTAAAAGGATTATTAGTAGTTAGGTTATGTCACTTAAAGTCCCATTAGCATGAATTGTGAACTACCGGGTTTTGGTAGACGCTTATGCATTTGATAGTACTATTTGGGGACGATCACCCCAGTTCGCGCCTTGACGGTTGATCCCCGTCGTACCACATTGATTGGTAAGCGAATTTATGTATGAGAAGATTCCATAGCGTGATTTTTGTGACGACACGCTAACTTAGATGGGCAAATTGTTTGTCGGGTTCGCGGCCCGCTGTTTTCACAGTAAGGTAACAATGTCATGCGGCTAATAATAATCCTATACAAATAATACAATATAAGACATAAATAAACGATAACGACGCTATTACGATGAATATATTACCTATCATGGTAATATAGAGACTACGGTCTCATGGACGGTTTCAGATGTATGCTTGATTTATATATTGCCTGACTAGCAATATGTGGACTTACTTCCGATATTATACTTGTGTTCTGATTTTAAATGATTGTAAATGATTGTTTTATATAACGGTTTTCATTAAACTCTATGAATTCACTCGGCATTCGCTGATATGATTTTTGCATGTTTTCTATCTCAGGTGCTTGAAGGTAATCCGGATGGAGATCGACTCTGATGGCCCACACTTAATATTAAAAATGTTCATTCGATCTGTGTTTTGTAAACTTAATGACCTGTATAATTTGGGACCTGTTGTACACTTTTAAACCTTTTTATCGAATGAATGTTTGTTAAACCTTGTACAACCATTTTTATGTGTTGTCTATGATTGGAGTTATTGTGCTATCCCGTAACACTCTGAAAGACCCTTCCGCTGTACCGATACGAAAAATGAGAGTGTTACAGTGATGGTTTGCCTAAAATCATCAGGGTACTCCCACTCACCATTGATTCACGTTCTAAGAGTTGGGCTGGGTTCTAGTCTCCCAGGGTGATGCTTATTCCACCAGAATGACTGGCTAGCCCAAGAGCGAGCAGCTACTTGGTAAAGGCTCATCAAATCTGCTCATGTTGCTGAAAAGATTCAACCTGATGCTGATTTGTTACAAGCTTTGGAGAAGCTTCTAGTGTTTCATGCGGCTGTTCTTCTGATTCTTATCTTGTTGATGCTGCTATTTGTTTTGCTGATACAATCCTCGGGTTTTCTTTGCACGTTTTCCAGGAAACTTGAACTCAACAGGTCAAATTCAAGTTTAGGGGAGGATTGTTAGGACCATTGTAATAGTTATATGTAATAGGTAGACTAGGAGGTATGTAGTTCCTCCTGGTCCTAGTCGTAGTAGGAGCAAGTCCTGCTCCTGGTCCTAGTCGAAGTCAAACTTTATTATTTACTTAATATTCTGTTAGGATATGCATGAGATATGTTAGGAAAGGATATGCATATCAGTTCTACACGTTTTCATTAATGATGTATTAGGGTTTCCTTGTAGTATAAAAGGAACCTTAGGCAGAAGGGTTATACACACCTTGACAAAACGTAGTTTTAGTCTTTATCAATATTAGAAATCCTTAGAAAGGATCAAGTCTTTATAGTTATTCTGTTTCTCTTGTTTATATTTATACTCTACATTCATATTGTGTATAGAGTCTCTTTGTGATTTGACTTGTGATTACAGAAGTCATTCACCGGTCCGGACAGGCTGCAAGATCTACATCTAGTAAACCCAACACAAATATCTTTAGCGGTTTCACACATAAAAATTCTTTGATACTCTTTCTTAGGCAAAGCATTATAAATCAACATTTTAGCCACATTATTTTTTGAAAGTTTCTTTTTAGTATCATCATTAACTTTGTCAAAAGTGACTAATTCTTTTGTTTTAGAAACTTCATTAAATTGAAAGGGTAAAAAATCACCATTGGTAATAACATGCCAAAGATCTAAATCTTTTGATTTCACATAATTTTCAAATCTATTTTTCCAATAAATAAAACTATCGGTTTCAAAAGTGGTGGTCTTTGCATAGATTGCCCATCTAGGTACTTGTTGGAATCCATAGATCGATTCAAGTTTTAAAATACAATATACTTTAAAAAATCTTGAAGAACCCGCTCTGATACCAATTGTAGAAACTAGAAGGGGGGTTGAATAGTTTCTTATAATTTACTTGTTAAAATATGGTTTCCAAAAATCCTTTTTCAAAAAACTTAGGCTTGAGGAAATATGTGAAATCTTCTTATGCACAATATGAACAATGATAGTGTAGCTAAACTAATACTAACAAAAATATATCCACAAAGAATAAAGAATGATAGTGTAGCTAATCTAATATTAACACATGTATATGCAAAAAGAATAAAGAATGTAAAGAGTTAAGGTTAAAGAAAGATCAAACCGAACACCAAGGATTTATAGTGGTTCGGAAACGAAGCTCACTCCTCGTTCCTACTCCACTCCTCGAGTACTCCTTACTCGAGAGTTCACTAGACAACAAGCTCCTTATGGTGGAGAAAACCGTACACGTCGCTTAACCAATTTCCGACTCTAAGCTAAAAGTCGAGCCCTAATCGTAGCTAGGACCAATCTACACAACTATACTTAGTACATACACAACTTCCAAATAGAAACAATACTTGGATCCACAACTATGACACAACTACAAGTATATAAAAATTGATCTTCAATGGATCTTTGGTGATGGACTCAACACTTCACTAGGATAGTGTTCTTCTCTTTGCACTTGGAGAGGAAGGGATGGAAGAACAAGATTCACTTCTTAAACAAGTAATAATCAAACAAATGATCAAAGATTTGAGTGATTAAAGAAGGGGTTTGAATCTGGAAATAATTGTGCAAAAGAGGTGAGGTGAAAAGCTGAGAATGGTCCACTATTTAAAGGATAAAGGAGCCAACGGCTATATCTGCCCGCGGTACCTTATCACAGCCCGCGATACCTTATCGATAAGGTACCGCCTAGGCGCTAAGGTACCGCCGGACTAGACTCCGCTCCTTTTTGTCCTTTAGTGGTGGAGGTCTTATCTGGTTATATAAAAAATATCCTGAAAGGATATTCTTAACATAATAAGAATATGCCATTTTCAAATTTCAAATAATTAATTTAATAAAACATTTTCTTAAAAATAAAGTTTAATAAAAACTTGTCACATTTAATAAAAAGTGAGTTTTAAGAAAAGATTAAATCACTTGATCACTTGATTAAGGTTATTACTTGTTTATCCATACCTTAAGTGAAAATGGGTAAAATGAAAAATACTTGAACTCACGAATTCGTTTTTTGTTGTTTTCGTAAATGCTTGTTTTTACATATTGTCGTAATCAAAACTAAGCGAGACCGAAAAATGCAAGTAACGTTTTTAGTCATTATTGCATTAACAGGCCTTTTCGGATAGACTTCTCCATGACTTTTGGGGAGTTTTTGCTTTTCGTCGTGTGTCTCGATCCTTATATTGATTTTCGATAAATGATTCTTCACATCACTTTTGGATCTTTAGCAACAAAATATAGCACTCATGCCTTGTTAGGGCCTTTTCGGACTCGCCAATCTTCGCATCCCGCTTTAATAAGTTATGCATTGGCTATGAACTCTAATTAATACCGAGCAACTTTTAAACGATCTTGGGCTATAAGCTAAGTAACTTTTCAAATCGTACAACCTTATTTATTGCAGATAAATTTATTAACAAGCGATGGGAGAATAGGCTTATAATTAACTCACATAAATTCACGAAAGAATACCAAACTTATAATTGACTCTATCATCTCTCGTTCTCCACAGTTTAAAATCTCAAGGAATGAGACTCGTGGATGCTTAGCCTATTAAATCAAAGTTTTGGGTTTTCGAGTCGCCTATAGGATCTTGCAAATTCTTAGACTTTTTCAAGTTTAGAAATCGCATTTTAAAGTTCCCTTGATAAACGACTCTCTAGGATCAATTATAGGAACTTGCGAAAAGTTCTTGTCCTTAACCCGTGAGAGTTAAGACTTTCACGTTTTATAGCTCCCTATATAAAGGCCTAGCAAAACTTGACTTAAACACGTTAAGGATACTAGCTAGAGTAAACTTAGATAAGGAAACTCGGGTTGAGTCAAAATATTCACAACGTTTGAAAATTAAAACCACTTTATTAAAAACTTATTCTAGCAATGCAATAAAATAACTAAAATAAAGGGAAAACTAATAGGCCAAAATAGATAAAAAAAATTTTGAAAAATGTCGAAAAATTGATTTTTCGGTTAAAATGAGGACAAATACAAGGAAAAGGCCACTTAACTTCGATAGAAGTCCCCCTACACTTAATATAAACATTGCCCTCAATGTTTAAGCATGTGGGAGTAAACTCCCCTACACTTAGGACATTGTGCACGTTGTTTAAATCTTGCTAAGGAAGAGACAACTAAAGAGATTCCTATTTTAATATAGAGAAATATAAAATAGTGAATCGAAAATAGTTTAGGATAGAACCAGGAAGACGAAAACACGGAATCACGGGTCGTCAAAAATCATCAAGAGTGGATCATTTAGCGCTCGAATCCCTGAATATAAGAAGAGAGGGGGTAGCAAACACCAACGGGTCTCCCCTACACTTAGGATAAAGAAAGCTAAAAGATAGATACATGGGTTACCTCCCAAGAAGCGCTTGATTTTTGTTCACCGAGTCGTGATCCTGACTCGACCTTGATTAGCATAGGAAGAAGCTTGAAACATATCCACCGGGATAAAAGACATAGTTTTCGTCCATCAAATAGCACAAGCTTAAGGCAAACAAGGCAAGACAAAGAAGAGTAGGCAAGGTCCCTTAAGCAAAGATGGAGCATGGTGGAAGCAAGGGTGATGAGGTGCAAGCATATCTTCATAAGTTCCAAAAATCTTTCCTTTTATTTCATCAGACGGATACTGAGATGGCTTAAAAAATGTAATACCGGGATCGAACACCTTTTCCTTTAGGGGAAAATAACACTCAGGCTCAGCAGAATTTCAAGATGATCCGCGAAGAAAATGCACAACCTCGTCCTCAGAAGGCGGACAAAGAGGTGTCAAATCATACGTGCTGCGGATGTTGGTGTCGTCTGGTTGCTTCTCCTTTGAAAGATTTTTTTCAAATCCAAAGTAGGATCAAGACCATAATCATCAAAGTCTAAAGGAGGAGCATCACTCTCATGAGGGAAGTATGTATTGAGAAAAGTAGAAAAGTCTTCTTCAAGTGAGTAGTCATCCAAAGTAGGATTAAGCATAGATGGCGGAGGATCTTCATCATGAGAAGAATCACTCGAAAGAGTATCGACCTCATCAAAATCATCATACGTGGGCATGTCGGGATACTCGGAAGTAAAAGCATCATAATCATCTCCATCAAAGCTAGAATCATCATCATAAGCATCAAAGATCGGTGGAGAATCATATATGGGTGAAGGTTCCAAATTGGAGAGAGAATCATCCACATCATCTTGAAAAAGTGGATTATCAATGCAAGAATCGAATAGAGGATTGTTGTAGATGACAAAGTCATCAAGCACATTAATCATATTCACGGATTCTCTTCCAAAGGATTTGCTTGTAAGCTTCCCCATTTCAAAAACTTGTGCATCACCCCGACTCTTAAGATGAGCTCACATTTATCCACATCAATTAAAGCTCTACCGGTTCTCAAAAATGGGCGTTCAAGTATTAACGGAATACGAGGGTCCATTTCATAATCAACAACGACAAAGTCGACCGGGAAAGTGAATGTGCCAACTTTGATGAACACATCTTCGGCAATACCAACGGGGTAAGCGAGAGTGCGATTGGCTAGCTCAAGAGTCATTTTGGTGGGTGTAAGGTCGGGCAATGATAACTTTTTCCAAACACTTAAAGGCATCAAATTTATACTTGCCCCGAGATCGGCTAAGGCAGTAAATTTGTCGGTTTGGTTAAAAGTACAAGGTAGCACAAAACGACCGGGATCTCCAAGTTTCTCCGGAAGTTCTTTAAGAAGGATGGCAGAACAATTTTCATTCAATTGAGTATTAACAAACTCGGCCATCTTCTTCTTCTTATTGAGCAATTTCTTAAACATCTTAACAAATTTAGGCATTCGTGCTAGAGATTTGTCGAGGCTAAAAGTAATGGTCATTTCCGAAACTTTCTTCAAATAGTTTGACACTTGAATGTCATCCTAGGTGTGCATTTTGGCCTTGCCTAAGCGAGATGGATAAGGAATATTGGGTTTGGGTGGTGAAGGTGTAGGTGTAGCAGGTAAAGGTTGAGATGTTGAAGGTTTAAAGGTGGGAGGTGGGGTTGGTGGAGGATTCTTGGTGGGTACTTCATCATGACGAGGTGGAGAAGGTAATGGTGTACTAATACTATGTGTAGGAGTAGTAGGGATAAATGGTGGTGGAGGAGGTGTAGATGATGGGGGCGGGATAGGTGGTCCTACTAAAGTAACTCCACTACGGGTAGTAATAGCACTCACATTCGCTCGCGGGTTAGTGACGGTGTTTGAAGGTAGAGAACTCGAAGTAGAAGGTTGAGTGGTTGGTAAGAAACTGACCAGCATATTCTTCAAATCATTCGTTTGATTGCTGAAGGAGGATTGTATATTATCTCGAAGCTCGGATCTAATGTCATTTCCTTGCTTGGTGATATCCCCTTTCAAATTGATAATTTGGCTCTGCAGATTCTTAATTTGCTCTCCTTGGGTTCTCATTGATGCTTCAACATCTTGATTGATGGGTGGGGCTTGTTGAGCGGGTGGGTGATAAGGATTAGAAGCTCTAGGTGGGATTTGGTTACTTCTAGTGTAATTGTTGTTGGGGTTTTGGTTTTGAGGAGAAAAACCGGGTGAAAGATAGTTGTTGGACCGGTAACTCAGCAAATTTCGATCCCCTTGAGGTCGGGCTTGGTAATTTTCCGGTGAATAATTACCATAAGCCGCATACACATTTTCCGGATTTCCTTGAGTAGAAGGACAATCAGTGTATGAGTGTGGACCGCCGCATGTCTCACAAGTATTGGCTACCGCTTTAACTTGTTGTTGGTTTGTAGCGAGAAGCAAGATATTTTTGTTCATTTCGGCCATCATGCGGGTGAATTCGGTCATATCAGGGTTTGCTGAAGTCGAAGAAACATTGACTCTCAGGTTGTTCCTTGAAGAAGCGGAGGAATCCCAGTTTTTATGCTGAGTAGTCAAGTTTTCAATAAGCTCTCTACACTCCTCGGGTCTTCTTTTCATAAATGTGCCACCGGCGGCTGCATTAATCGTATCACGATCACGAAAAGTCAAACCGTTGTAGAAAGTATCAATTAAGGTCACAGAGAGCATGTTGTGGTTTGGACAACGATCCATCAAAACATTATATCTTTGCCAAGCATCAAAGAGAGATTCATCGGGTTCTTGCATGAAACCGCTGATTTGATTGCGAAGCCTCATGACCATGGATGGTGGAAAGTAGCGCGACAAAAAGCGTTGAGTCATGTCATCCCAAGTATGAATGGAATTCTTCGGGAGACGATCAAACCATTTCTCGGCGTGGTGTGATAAAGTATGTGGAAAGAGTTGAAGGCGTAGAACATCCATTGTGGCACCGGGCAACTTCATGCTTTCGGTAATAGTAATGAACTTGTCGAGGTGTTTGTTGGCATCATCATCAGGCAATCCATGGAATGGGTTAGTTTGCACTTGCTGGATCATGTGATGCTTAAACAAAAACTCCGGAGCCGTGATTTGCATCGGCGGAATCGGTCCTTGATACAAGCGTTTTCGTATAGGTTCGGATTAAGTTCTCGGTATCTCCTCGAATTGATCTCGGCTCTAAGTGGAATGATTTGTTCTTGGTTAATAAAAAGTTGTTGGTTTGTTTATCTATTTAAAACTAATGACAAATAAGTAAGTGTCGATGAGTAAAATTAAAGCTTTAAAAGATTAGACGAGTTTAAAAATAAATGCTTGAAAACTTAACGACAAATTTAGAAAAATAAATGAACATTCAATAAAAACTAACACTTGGAAAACTTTGTAAAAACATGAACTTAGTCGGAAATTACTAAAAGAAAGTAAGATCGTAATATCTTAAAAACGAGTACTGATCGGAATAATCAAACTAGGACCAATCGGAATATATTCCGATCGTCTGATCGGAATGTTGGAAAAAGAGTTGCAATCGGAATGTTTCAAAACTCACATTAATCAGAATACCCAAAAGCATCACAATCGGAATAAGCCAAGATTGAGCTGATCGGAATAATCAATAAAGGGCAGATCGGAATAATTATGAATTGAGTCAGATCGAAATATTGCCAAAGAAGCACAATCGGAATGATTGGAAATAAACCCAAATCGGAAAATAGTAAACCCTTTTCCGATCACTGCGATCGGAATGAGGGTGCTGGTACTCTGGTCGGAATGTCCCAATCAGAAAAGGGTTTTACCCTTCCCGATATCCCTTTGATCCGAAATTCAAGCAAGATCAATAAGCTATGGAATAAGCTTATTACCAAACTAGTACGAATCCAATAAGAAACAGGTTAAATAAGCACTAAAAACAACTTCTCTAACTTGAAATAAGCAAACTTTTAAATCAAATAATAAAAAGATAAACTTTTTATGAAAACTTTAAAAGGTAAATAAGCTAAACCAACAAATAAGCCAATAAGCACAAAGATCTTAAAGCTTATTCGTGTAGAAACTTAAGGAAACATAAAAAAATTAATTTTTTAAGCACAAAATCCATGATGAACAACACGGAGCATACGAGATTTGTACCAAAATAAATCAAAATCAAAGAAAGGTAGAATAAGATTAAAGGTTAAAAGCTTGAAACTAAACTTGATTAATGAAAAATAATACAAAGGTTTGATCTTGAAAGAGAAAAAGATGAAAACTAGTGAGAGAAAGTTTAGAACTTTCTCTCTCTAAAACTAGAGAGAATGAAAGAACTAAAAACTACTAAGACTAACTAAGTGTCCCAAATTTTTGAAGTAAAGTCCTATTTATAGGCATGTCTTGTGGGCTTTGTGAATGGGCTTGGTTTTGGGCTTCTTTTCTTCTTCCTTCTTTAGTCTTTACGTTTCTTTTAAATAAACGTTTCCGACTTTGGATTTTGAGAAGTGTCGGTGAATAATTCCAACTCGTCTTATAATCTTTTGTTTAATAGACTCGAGTTCTTCGACAGATATGAATCTTCCATCTTTGGCTCTATTCTTCGATAAATCTTCAAATAGGCACAATGACTTCAAATCTTTTGCATCTCTTGGACAATAGACTTCGTCTTAAGTCTTTTTCCTCAATAAAACCCGTGCAATCCCATGTTTTCTTCAATATTCTTTCGGTTGACTCTGAAAACACAATAAACACAAAAACCACGCATAATTCCAAACAAATGATATTAAATACGTGTTTTGGTCTCGTTTTAGCCAGAATTAAGTGGTAAAAGGATGGGTGTTTTCACACCTATCAAATCCCCTACACTTAACCATTGCCATGCCCTCATGCAATGCTTAGCGATAAAGCAAATTTACACTTTTCTCAAAACATTAAAGTAAACAAAAGGATGGAAATAACTTGCAAAGAGATCAAGGACTTACATTAGGGCTTCGGTGCTGCGAAGATTTATCACCCTCAAGTTTCACGTTCCCCAAACTAAGCTTAAAAACGAGATCATTGTTATTATAAGTTATCAATTCAAACACTTACACACATGGCTTAATTATATGCTTAAGCTCCCTTATTCCTAGGTGTATCTCTTATATTTTATTTTTGTCTTAGAATGATCATGAAGATACATTTTTGGACTTATTTCGATAGTTTATTTAGGCTGAAAGCAAAGTAGGACGATTTGATCAATAGTTAGCTAAAGGACAAAATCTCTTAAAACTGCTTCTCGGGATATCAAAAAGTTCATATCTTGGCATAACTCGGTTCACGATTTGAGACCTTTCTCGGGCCGATATTTGGCATGTACTTCATACTTCATATCTTCGAGAGACGTTCTTGAGATAATGGTCTTCTCATTGTTAATAGAGTTTCTTCACTTGGAGACTTTTGAGGGGTACTCCAACTTTGTTGACCACGACTTCATGATTATTTCTTCAATCTCTAATTGGGATTTTAAGATACAACGATCCGCCTCCTTTTCGGAATTGGATCTATTTATCCTCATACCTTGTTAGGGTCTTTTCGGATAGACTTCTCCATGATCTTTATGGGAGTTGATTGCTTTTCGTCGTGAGTCTTGATCCTTCATATTGATTTTGGGAATAATGCTTTTCACATCACCTTGGATCTTCAGCAATAAAATTGAATCCTCATGCCTTGTTAGGGCCTTTTCGGACTCGCCAATCTTCGCGCCCCACTTCATAAGTTATGCCTTGGCTATGAACTCTTATGATTACCGAACAACTTTTAAACGATCTTGGGCTAGAAGCTAAGTAACTTTCAAATCATACGGACTTACTTATTGCATATAATTTATTAGCAAGTGATGGGAGAATAGGCAAATAATTACACCAAGTGAGCTTGTGCAGGAATACCGACTTATAATTGACTCTATCATTTCTCGTTCTCCACAATTTAAAATCTCAAATAATGAGACTCGTGGATGCTTAGCCTAATAAACCAATTAAGGTCTACATGGTTAAGGATACTAGCTAGAATAAACTTAGATAAGTCTATTCGGGTTGAGTTAAAATAATCACAACGGGCCTAATATGTCAAAGACTTCTAAACTAGCTACACCACTTTATTAATATTTTAGACTTTATTGCGGGATATATACATATGAAAGCAACGATAAAAATTTTAAAATTACGACTAAATGGCCAAAGTTAATTAAAAATTTGAAAAATGTTGAAAAAGATGATTTTCTGGTTAAATGAAGGCATTTTCATGGAAAAGTCTACTTAAAACTTTGATAGAAGTCCCCCTACACTTAAGATAAACATTGTCATCAATGTTTAAGTATGTGGGAAAATTCTCCCCTATACTTATGACATTGTGCATGTTGGTTAAATCAAGTTAAGGAAGAGATGACTAAAGTGATCAATTTCAAATGTGAGTATGAAGAAAATTGAATCACGATAGGTGAGAGATAGAACCGGATTTCGGATAACACGGGAGCACGATTCTTCAAAGGTTCCAAAAGTGCATTCATCCCTGTAATCACATCACACACAAACACAAAGCACCTATATAGGTCCTCCTACACTTAGGAGGTTAAAACAGAAAAGGATAGATACTCGGGTTGCCTCCCGAGGAGCGCTTGTTTTTTATAACCGAGTCACGAGCCTGACTCGACCCAAAATTAGTTCATGGGGAACGTGGTGAGGGATGGAATCATCTCCTGAGAGATGTCCTCACCAAAGTACAACTTCACTCGTTGGCCATTCACCTTAAAATTCGGTCCATTAGGTTGAGCGAGCTCGAGAGTACCATATGGAAAAATTTGGGCAATGGTGAATGGGCCGGACCAACGAGATTTTAGCTTGCCCGAAAAGATTTTCAACCGAGAGTTAAAGAGTAAAACTTTGTCTCCAACTTGGAACTCTCGGTTCTTAATCTTAGAGTCGTGAATGAGCTTAGTCTTCTCCTTATAGATCAAAGAATTTTCATAAGCCTCATTACGGAGTTCATTCAGCTCATTGAGTTGGATCTTGTGTAGGTCACCGGCTATGTTGATATCAAAATTAGCCCACTTCAAGGCCCAGTAAGCCTTGTGCTCCAACTCAATGGGGAGGTGGCATGCTTTCCCGTACACGAGACGATATGGTGTACAACCAATCGGAGTCTTGTATGCGGTACGAAAAGCCCACAAAGCATCATCAAGTTTATCAGCCCATGAGGCACGATGCTCTCCCATGGTTCTTTCAAGAATTCGCTTTAATCCTCGTTTGGATATTTCAGCCTGGCCATTAGTTTGTGGGTGGTAGGCGGTGGAAAGACGATGATTTAGACCATACTTAGCCATGACTCTAGCAAATTGGTCGTTGCAAAATGAGTCCCGCGATCACTAATAATGGCACGAGGCACACCGAATCTAACGAATAGCGATTTCAAAAAGTTACAAACCACCCTTGCGTCATTAGTGGGTAAAGCTTTGGCTTCAACCCATTTGGAGACGTAGTCAACGGCTACAAGGATGTATTTGTTTCCTTTAGAAGAAGGGAATGGCCCCATAAAGTCGATACCCCAAACATCAAAGATTTCACATTCTTGAATGAAATTCTGAGGCATCTCGTCTTTATGTGTGATCTTGCCTTGTTTTTGGCAAGCATCACAATGTTTAACCATCTCGTGAGCGTCACGATAGATGGTGGGCCAATAAAATCTCGATTCAAATACTTTTTTGGCGGTGTAGTTGGGACCAAAGTGACCACCGGTGGGTCCTTTGTGGCAAGCGTCAAGGATTTCTAAAGCTGCCGGTCCATCAACACATCGGCGAATAATCAAATCAGCACACTGCTTGAATAGATACGGGTCATCCCAAAAGTAAGTCTTAATGTCGTTAAAGAACTTCTTATTTTTCTGAGATGTTAACCCGTCAACGAGAATTCCACCCGCCAAGTAGTTTGCAATGTCCGCAAACCACGGGGTTTCATCAGCAGTCGAGTTGATAGACATTAAGGTCTCCAAGGGAAAAGAATCATTGATTTATTTGGTCAGATGATCCCCTTGGTAAGGATCCTCAAGTCTACTGAGATGATCCGCGGCTAGGTTTTCAGCTCCTTTTTTATCGCGAATTTCGATTTTAAATTCTTGGAGTAGCAAAACCCAGCGAAGAAGTCTTGGTTTGGAATCTTGTTTAGTCAACAAGTACTTCAACGCGGAATGATCGGTATAAACGATTGTGGTGGAAAGGACAAGATAGGGGCGAAACTTTTCAAAAGCATAGACAACAGCTAAAAGCTCTTTCTCTGTTGTCGTGTAATGCAATTGAGCCCCCGTCATTGTCTTGCTAGCGTAATGGATCGGTTGGAAGTGTTTGTTCACTCTTTGGCCCAAAACCGCACCAATAGCATAGTCACTAGCATCGCACTTTAACACAAAGGGAAGCTCCCAATTAGGGGTAACCAAGACGGGTGCCTTAGTTAGCTTATCCTTAAGCGAGTTGAAGGCTTCAAGACACTCGTTGGAAAAGATAAAAGGAGTATCTTTTTCCAAGAGGTGGGTCATCGGGCGAGCGATTTGAGAAAAATCTTTGATGAATTGACGGTAAAAGCCCGCATGACCAAGGAAACTTCTCACACCCTTCACGGTTGAAGGTGGAGGCAACTTAGCGATAACATAGACTTTAGCACGGTCTACTTCAAGACCGGCTTTGGAGATCTTGTGTCCTAGCACGATGCCCTCTTTTACCATGAAATGGCATTTTTCCCAATTAAGAACAAGGCGAGTGTCTTCACATCGCTTAAGCATACGTTCTAAATTGGCAAGGCAAGCAGAGAAAGAATCGCCATAAACCGAGAAATCATCCATGAATACTTCCATAGTTTCTTCAACCATGTCATGGAAGATAGCCATCATACACCTTTGGAACATCCCAGGAGCATTGCATAAACCAAAAGGCATGCGTTTTTAAGCAAATGTTCCATAGGGACAAGTGAATGTGGTCTTTTCTTGGTCATTGGGATCGATGGGAATTTGAAAATACCCGGAGAAACCATCTAAAAAGCAGTAATAATCATTACCCGCAAGACGCTCGAGCATTTGATCCATGAAAGGAAGAGGAAAGCGGTCTTTTCTCGTGGCATCATTGAGTTTGCGATAATCAATACAACGGTTATTCCGCCCTTCTTGGGCACACAATGGACGGGACTTACCCATGGCGAATCCGAAATAGGGTAAATCAAGCCGGCATCAAGAAGTTTGATAACCTCTTGTTTGATGACGTCATGAATTCAAGGATTAACCCTTCTTTGGCTCTGGATTGCGGGTTTAAAGTCGTCTTCCATGAGAATCTTGTGAGTACAAAAGTTCGGATCAATTCCGCGGATATCGGAAATTTTCCAAGCAATTGCCTTCTTATGATCTTTAAGCACGACGATGAGGCGAGATTTTTCTTCTTCTTTCAAGTCCTTCGCGATGATGACAGGCGACTTCTTGTTTTCTTCAAGGAACACGTACTCGAGATGGGGCGGCAACTCCTTAAGTTCTAAATCCGGAGGATTTTCGATGGGAGGCGTTTTCAAAGTCGGAGCATCGATAGCAATAACCGTGGGAGATGGTGGAGAAAGATTGTGTTCTTTGAGAAGGTTTTCAAAGAAACGCATGTCGTCATCCCAATCGGTTGGAGAATCGTCGTTTGTTGAGTTCACATCTCCCATGGTGGCTTCAAGATCTTTCCAAAAGAAATCACTTTCTCCAAATAGAGACAGTGATGAATCAATAGAGGAAACGGTCTCAACATTGGGAAGAGAGGTAGGAATACTTTTACAAGCATCTTTGAAGTGTTCTTCACAAGCGTCATCAAGAACGTCAATACAATTAACACTCTCGTTGGAATAAGGTTGTTTAGACAACTTTCCCATGTTGAAGACGATTTTATCGTCACCCACTCTCATGATAAGCTCACTGGCTTCAACATCGATGAGAGTGCGACCGGTCCTCAGGAATGGAAGACCAAAAATTAATGGCACACGAGGGTCCATCTCGTAGTCGACGACGACGAAATCGGCAAGAAAAGTGAATTTGTCGACTCCTACAAAGACGTCTTCGGCTATCCCAACTGGATAAGCAACCGTATGGTTAGCTAATTCCAAAGTCATTTTGTTGGGGACTAGCTCAGGGAGAGATAATTGCTTCCAAACGCTTAGAGGCATTAGATTAATACTGGCACCTAGATCGGCTAGGGCCATGCAATTTTCTACTCCCGGGAAGTTACAAGGGATTAAGAAACGACCCGGATCACCAAGCTTGGTTGGCAATTTCCTTAAGAGCACTGCAGAGCAATTCTCATTAAGTTGCGTGTTAGCAATATCAAGAAGCTTCTCCTTGTCGCTAAGAAGATCTTTGAACATTTTCGCGTACTTAGGCATGTGAGCGAGAGACTCAGCGAAGGAGATGTTGAAATTCAATTGTTTAAACATTTTAAGAAAGTTCGAAACCTGAATATCATCCTTGCTTTTGAGCTTCTCTTTCCTCAACCTTGAGGGATAAGGTATATCGGAAGAAGAGGAAGGCTTTGGGAGAATAGGATCACTCACATCCTTGGGTGGAGGAGGGGTAGCAGTAAGAGGCGGAGAAATTGGGGAAGTAGAAGGATGAGGAATAGGAGCAGGTGACTCGTTTTCCTTAGTCACAATCACTGGTGGAGGTATAGGAAGCTCGGGTTCCTTGGTACCTTTGCCACTGTGAGTGGTGATTGCTTTCATCTCCCCTCTTGGATTCGCAACGGTGTTACTCGGAAGAGTACCCGAAGAAGAGGGTTGATTACCTTGGAAGAAACTAGCCATCATATTTTTTAAGTCATTCGTTTGACTATCCAAAGTGTTTCTCATATCAGCTCTAAGATCGTTCCCTTGTTTCACCAGGTCTGCTTTCAAGTTGAGCACTTCGCGCTGAAGATTTCCCGCGATCACATCGTTAGTCCTCATGTAGGTTTCCACTTCTTGGTGTAAAGTGGTGGGTTGGTTGGGAGGAGCATTGTATGCGGGTGGTTGATAAGCAGGTTGCTGGTAAACTTGGTTGTTTCTTTGAGGTGGTTGTTGTTGTTTGTGAGGTGGTATGTATGGTCCACGAGATTGTTGTTGTTGTTGAGGGCGGTTGAGGTTTTGTTGTTGGTTTGGGTTGCTAGGAGTAAAACCGGGTGGTGAGAGATAGTTGTTTGAGCGGTAGCTAAGCAAGTTGCGGTCACCTTGAGGACGAGCTTGATAAGCGGGTTGAGGATAGGTGCCATATGCTGCATTCACATTCTCAGAAGGGTAGTCTTGGGTGGCAGTACAAGTGGTGTAAGAGTGAGGACCCCCGCATATCTCACATGGTTGGCTAACAGCATTGACTTGAGCGTCTTTAGCGTTTTTAGCGTTGATGCTGTTGGTGTTGCTGGCGATTTGGGTAGCAAGCGATTCAAGAAGCGCAGTGATTTTGTCAAGTCGCTTATCGCTGTCACTAGTACTAGCACTAGCGACATTGGTCCGAACACTCTTGGTTTGCACACGAGACTTATTCTCAATGATATCCCAAGCAGCATTGGTAGTCTTAGCCAAAAGATTACCCCCCGAGGCACTGTTTAGTGAATCTTGGTCATTCATGTTTAAACCATTATAAGAAGTATTAATTTGGTGCACTTTGGTAAAACCATGTTGTGGGCATTTTCTCAAAAGGTCTTTGAAACGGTCCCAAGATTCACTAAACGACTCATCGTACTTTTGTTCAAAATTGATAATTTCAATCCGCAAAGCGGTAGTATGAGAGGGTGGGAAAAAGTAGTTGATAAACTTGGTCTCCAAGTCCGTCCACGAAAGAATACTCTGTGGCGGTTCCTTAGCAAGCCAATGCCGGGCTTGTCCCTCTAAAGAAAAGGGAAAAAGTTGTAAACGGATTACCTCTTGTGGAACACCATTGAATTTGACCGTATTGGTGAGTTGCAAGAATCTCTTGATGTGGTCATGTGGATCATCAATGGTACGCCCCAAGAATGGTTGAGCAGAGACCATCTGGATAAAACCGGATTTGAGCTCGAAGTTGTTGGCTGCAAACGCGGGTATGACAATTGGATCATTGTTACCATCTACATGTGCTTGCAGAAGTTCAATCATCGGACGATTATCCGGTAGAGGCTCATTGTTGTTGTTATTATTGTTGTTGAAAGGTGGATTGTTATTGTTATTATTATTGTTTTGAGGTGGGTTATTGTTGTTGTTTTGTACACCGGCCATGTCTAAGTCTTCGAGAGGCTCGGGCTCTTGATAAGACGTTGATCGTGTACGCATGCACCTACAAAAGAACTAACAAGGCAAAAACAAAGCAAAAATATTTTTGGTTTCTATGTTTTTTTTTTAATTTTTAGGATTTTTTGAAAATTTTATATTTTTTTGTGTTTTTGAAAATTTTTATGAAAAAGTAACGTTCACGGGGAACGGATCCCAAAATCCAAGTTCTCACAAAAAACTGTTGATCTTAACGAGAAGAGCCGGCAGCGCCGCCATTTGATACAAGCGTTTTCGTATAGGTTCGGATTAAGTTCTTGGTATCTCATCGAATTGATCTCGGCTCTAAGTGGAATGATTAGTTCTTGGTTAATAAAAAGTTGTTGGTTTGTTTATCTATTTAAAACTAATGACAAATAAGTAAGTGTCGATGAGTAAAATTAAAGCTTTAAAAGATTAGACGAGTTTAAAAATAAATGCTTGAAAACTTAACGACAAATTTAGAAAAATAAATGAACATTCAATAAAAACTAACACTTGGAAAACTTTGTAAAAACATGAACTTAGTCGGAAATTACTAAAAGAAAGTAAGATCATAATATCTTAAAAACGAGTACTGATAGGAATAATCGAACTAGGCCCAATCGGAATATATTCCGATCGTCTGATCGGAATGTTGGAAAAAGAGTTGCAATCGGAATGTTTCAAAACTCACATTAATCGGAATACCCAAAAGCATCACAATCGGAATAAGCCAAGATTGAGCTGATCGGAATAATAAATAAAGGGCAGATCGGAATAATTATGAATTGAGTCAGATCAGAATATTGCCAAAGAAGCACAATCGGAATGATTGGAAATAAGCCCAAATCGGAAAACAGAAAACCCTTTTCCGATCACTGCGATCGGAATGAGGGTGCTGGTACTCTGGTCGGAATGTCCCAATCAGAAAAGGGTTTTACCCTTTCCGATATCCCTTTGATCCGAAATTCAAGCAAGATCAATAAGCTATGGAATAAGCTTATTACCAAAACTAGTACGAATCCAATAAGAAACAGGTTAAATAAGCACTAAAAACAACTTCTCTAACTTGAAATGAGCAAAATTTCAAATCAAATAATAAAAAGATAAACTTTTTATGAAAACTTTAAAAGGTAAATAAGCTAAACCAACAAATAAGCCAATAAGCACAAAGATCTTAAAGCTTATTCGTGTAGAAACTTAAGGAAACATAAAAAGATTAATTTTTTAAGCACAAAATCCTTGATGAACAACACGGATCATACGAGATTTGTACCAAAATCAATCAAAATCAAAGAAAGGTAGAATAAGATTAAAGGTTAAAAGCTTGAAACTAAACTTGATTAATGAAAAATAATACAAAGGTTTGATCTTGAAAGAGAAAAAGATGAAAACTAGTGAGAGAAAGTTTAGAACTTTCTCTCTCTAAAACTAGAGAGCATGAAAAAACTAAAAACTACTAAGACTAAATAAGTTTCCCAAATTTGTGAAGTAAAGTCCTATTTATAGGCATGTCTTGTGGGCTTTGTGAATGGGCTTGGTTTTGGGCTTCTTTTCTTCTTCCTTCTTTAGTCTTTACGTTTCTTTTAAATAAACGTTTCTGACTTTGGATTTTGAGAAGTGTCGGTGAATAATTCCAACTCGTCTTATAATCTTTTGTTTAATAGACTCGAGTTCTTCGACATATATGAATCTTCCATCTTTGGCTCTATTCTTCTATAAATCTTCAAATAGGCACAATGACTTCAAATCTTTGCATCTCTTGGACAATAGACTTCGTATTGAGTCTTTTTCCTCAATAAAACCCGTGCAATCCGATGTTTTCTTAAATATTCATCCGGGTGACTCTAAAAACACAATAAACACAAAAACCACGCATAATTCCAAACAAACGATATTAAATACGTGTTTTGGTCTCATTTTAGCCAGAATTAAGTGGTAAAAGGATGGGTGTTTTCACACCTATCAGTTCTCCTCGTCCAAACATGGTTGGTTGACAAAGCTCCTCCATTGTCCGAAGATCGGGATGTGGAAGGACATTGTTGTTGTTATTATTAAGGTGCGGTGGATTATTGTTGTTGTTCACACCTACCATATCTAAATCTTCTCGAGTCTCGGGCTCTTGATAAGTAGAAGATCTAGTACGCATACACCTGCGAAAGCAAAAGAAAACAATACCAAACACAAAGAGAATATATATACACTGTGAAGAAAAATAAAATCTTTTTGGATTTTTGAAAATTTTTAATTTTTATGGGTTTTTAACAATTTTTAATTTATATGGATTTTTGGAAATTTTTTAAGCAATAAAATAACGTTCACAAGTGAACGAATCCTAAAAAGCAACGCGTCTCTTACAGAAAACCGTTTATCTTAACGAAAAGAGCCGGCAGCAGTGTCATTTGATAACTGGGTTTTTAACACCAAGAATAAAAATTTATTGTTCATTATAGTGGTCTAATCGAATTGATTATTGGTTAACGTGCGACTCAATTGTTTTTGGTGAGAACAAATAGTTTTGTCGTTGTAGTATATTAAATGTGCAAGACGTAAAGTAAATGGCGTTTAATAAAAAACTAAAACTAATTAAAGAGTAAATGGTGCAATATCAAAACTTTAAAAAGTAATTAATTAAATGACGAAAATTAAAGCTTAACAAAAAATTAAATAAAATAAATTCGACAAGTTAATTAAAATGAAAGTAAAAATTGACACTTTAATAAAAATAAAGGCTTTAAAAATAAAATTAAAAATTACTAGAACATTGTAAACTTAAAAATTAAACTAGACAAAATATAAAACAAACATACCGTCGGAATATATTCCGATGGGAATCCCAATCGGAATGTACCTTACCTTCCCTATCAGAATGTGATGTGGTCGGAATGAGGTACAATCGGAATGTGATCGGAATACTTGTAACCCCAAGTTGTCAGAATATCAACACAAACAACCCTAATCGGAATGATGATCGGAATCCCCGATCGGAATCAGGATCGGAATCCTGGTCACTAACCCCTAATCGGAATACCAAACAAAACCCTTTGATCGGAATGTCACTTTGGAATCCCAGTCGGAATATCAAAACACTTTTCCGACCAAGCAATAGGAGTGTTGATCGGAAAGTGAAACCCTTTTCCGATTGGCATGGTCGGAATACAGTAGAAATAAGGCAAAATAAGCACAACAAATAAGCTATTACTCAAATAAGCACACAACTAAAAACCTAATCAAACACGTATAAGAAAAACTAATAAGCTAAGATTTAAAGACTTTTGAAAAACTCTTAAACGAAAAAGATAAACGAAAAACAAATTTTATATAAAAATAACTTTTATAAAAACTTAAGAAACTTAAAGATAAACAGAAATAAGCTATAAAAATCAATAATCCAAGACAATCAAAAACATAAAAACATGAACATAAATCAAATAAGCAACATAATAAGCATATAAACAATAAGATTAAAGCATAGAAAGAAAGGTAGAATGAGAGATAAACAATAAAAAGTAAAGATTCAATTACATAAAGTAAACTTACTTGAAATTAAAGGTATTTAAGGTGCAAGACAAGTATTTAAATGACATGTAATTAAAGTGCAAGGTAATTAAAATGGAAGAACTAGTGTCACTCTAGCCAACAAAAAAAAATGAATATCCTTGTAGGATCTTGTTTTTCTAAGGATTAGACATTGTTTAATTACCTATTGATATGGATGGAGAAATGGTAGAACTTAGAGAGAGAAAGAAGAGAGAGAAAGGAGAGAATGAAAAGGAAGATGGAATTTTGAATGTAAAATGGAAGTGTTCAACAACAACCCCTCCTAACATGCTAGGAGGGGGGTTTATATAGCCCACCCTATATGTGGGCTATATGGGCTATACCTTAATACATTAGATCACGAGCCCAATACTTGTATCTATATTTGGAGTGACCGATCCTTTCTAAATACGTAAAAACGTATTTCCAACAATCTCCCCCAAAGGGAGGTCACTCCAAGTTACAATGTCCTAAATAGTCTAAAGCTCGTGATCTATGCTAATAATGATGTGACCGAGACATTCCTTGGAAAAACGTATTTCCAACAATCTCCCCCAAAGGGAGGTCACACCATTTTACAAAATCTTAAACCTAGCATACTATGCTTGAGTCTTCAATCTTGTTCTTGTGAATCTGCTGATGAGATCTTTGACTTTAGTCTTGAGCATGTTCTCTTGCCTTGACCTTGTGCATTTATCACTTGTGATATTTGCCTCCTTGTGACTTCATGTTCCACATACTTATACCTTCGTAAAGCTTCAGAGCTTGATACAGCGGAAGACTTGACTTTTAGACTTTCTAGAATTTGATGAAGTATTAAGTGCATATAGTATTAGCATGTGGTGACGACTTCTTCTGGATTGTACACCGCAATGCCACCTTCTTGTTACGCTGCATAAGACAGTTAGCAACAAAACATATACACGGATGAAATGGCTTTGAACATTTCATTCTAATTCGGTAGCATTTTACCTCCGGTCGGTGAAGACAGTTGGATGATATAACATATCGTACTTGTGGCATGTAGTTTCAATTAAGAACCTCCTTGACAAGATTTCGCGGGTAAACCCGTTCTCTTTATTCGACCGTCCAAAGCTGACTGCGAACATAAAGAGTGAATCATTTGGATAAAATTATCCGCATGATTGAAGTCGTCAATTATGTTCCTGGAACAAGTAAAATTCAATTAAGAACCGCACCATCGTTGCTTTCCAGTTGTCACGAGCTTGATTCGTATAGAATCTTGCAAGTTACCTACCAAGTGCTGTTTAAGGTTAACACTAGAAGGATTTCCACTCATCACTGTGAACACTACGGTATCACTCTGAGTGTTCTGGCAAGATCACTAAGATATTGCGTAGAGGCCTGGAACGTGTTTAAATTCATTTAAGAATTAAACCACTGTTGCTTTCCAGTTATCACAAGTTTGATTCATAAAGAATCGCACAAGTCACCTACCATGAGCTTTTTGATATTCGCTCTAGAAGGATTTCCATCTTCATTGTAAATACTTTCGTATTACTCGGATGTTCAGGCAAGATCATAAAGATTTTGCGTAGGACTCTTAAGATCTTTCTTACTTTTTCACAGTGTGTAAAGAAGCAAGGAAATATGAAAGTGTGTCCTAATGAGATATTTGATGATCTCAATTGGCTCTAGACTCGATCGTGCATTTTGGATTTTAGTGATCGGAGGCTGAAGAGGAGTGCCACCATTTCAATACCAATTTATTCGGAGTGAATAAATCAATAGATAATGCGTTGTCTCCGTGTGATTAAAACAAATATCTTTTGAGAGATATTTGAATTAGCTGGGATGGGTTGTGCATTGCATCACTGGGTCCATGATGGCTATCTTCAATATCAAGAATCATTAAAAATGATCTCAATAGCATATGTATTAACCCGGTTTCTGCCTAAGTTGTAAGGAGGGCTTCTTTCTTTACACCCTTTATCTTTACAATTCTTTTTCATTCTTCAACCCCTTCAATGCTTACCAATACGTCATCACTAGCACCTTGTTGTGATTGTTCCAGTGCTAACTTATGTACTTGGTCGACATTCAGGTACGTTCACAATCTTTCTCCATCTTTCCTAAGGACTACTATTTCTAGCTATGGAATGTCCTTGGGAAGATTCCTCCGGTTCTAGAGAAATCATTGGACTTTAACCTATCCTACCATCCTTATGTCACCACAATCTTCACCGTCGTGAATAGAGATGTTTTGGGTAAGTGTATGTCACCATGAAATCCATTTTGAAGTGCAAATCCATTTTGCTCCCCCTTAACATATGCCACGATATCCGAAAACATTTTGCACATGTCGGGATGAGATATCACGTTAAGTCAAACCATTTATGATTGATCATATCCCATATTAAATCACATTCTCTCCCCCATATTAAAAATATTAACCCAATCGATGTTTTTAATATCAATTGATTTAATAGCATTTTAAGAAAATTTGGGAAGAAAAATGCAAATCCAATTATCTTCATGAATTACACAAGCTCCCCCTCAAATTAATGAGGGTGTGCTGAAACGTAAATTAAATACCTTTTAAACACAAGTGTAAGGTATTTATCACGTGCAAAGATCATATATGATAATGTATTCACAAGATTAGCGATTTATGAGGTTGGACCTGAATGATAGAGAACATCATATGAAAGAAGTACATGGTTCTTGTTCACGAATGTTGGTCGCCTCATCACGTCTGAAGTTATCTCTTGACTCCATGTGTACGATTGATATCGTTGTCTTGACACCAACATGTGAACTTGGCACTTTCGGCGTCAATGATTCTGAATGCTGGACAATTGCTCCCCCTCAATTGTTGACCCGTGTTCTATTGAAAGAGCTGTAGTCACTGTTTGAGTAGTCGCATCGTCGAGTATGTAGATATCAATTGTAAATTGCTACGGTTTGGTGGAGATGATAACTTCATAAAAACAAGATTTCTCTTGTTTTAACAAATAAATGCACTGACACGTACATATATCCGTGTTAGATTGTGTTATAAAGTAAACACAATCCCTTATATGGTTGTAAAGTAAACCATGCCCGAGAAAATGAATTCCCGTTGTTGAGTCAAAGCTTTCCGGTGAAATGCTTGACTTGATTATGAAAAGCGGGTTACTATCTGAAATAATAGCAAACCATTTTGAGCATGTTTTAAAACATTTGAACTTCTGCTCGAACTTTATTTACAACCCTGTGTCATTATTGAATGACATTTCTAGTATCGTAAATATTATTGATTCCAGAAGACATGCTCTTTTTATCAAAACATTTTTTTGAACACACAATTTTGAAAGATTTAGAAAACCTTTTTGAGAAATTCTCGAAAAATTGTGTTCAACGTTTTGAAAACCAATTACTTGAGCTTAAGATGTTGAATATCTTGCAAAACGAGCTCAAGTCCGAGAAGTTGTAAGCTTCCCGTTGTTAAGGATAAGTTACCATCAGCGATAAACTTTCCTTTTAGCTGAAGAACGAGTCCTAAGTTGACATTTACTTAGAAGTCGTTTTCATGAGCTTGAAAAACTTTGAATGTTTTAACATAAAGCTCATGACCGAGAAAGATGAATTTCTCGTTAAGAAGAAAAGTTCTCTTATTTAAAAGATACACTTTCCTTTATGAACTTAAAACTTGGAATGTTTTAATACAAGCTCATGACCGAGAAAATTTAATTTCCCGTTACGAGGATTAGCTATCTTTAAAGATAAGCTCTCCTAAAATTGAAGTCCGAGTTACAGTCTGATATTTAACTGTAAGTCATTGTGCATGAGCTTAAAAACTTCGAATGTTTTTATTATTAGCTCATGCCCGAGAAATAACTAATTTCTCGTTGTAAGGATTAGTTATCATCGGCGATAACCTTTCCTTTATTTGAAGAACGGGTCAATGTCTGACATTTAACAATGAACCATTTTACATGAGCTTAAAACCGTTGAATAGTTTTTAACGTGTCCGAGAAAATTTAATTTCTCGTTTTTGAGGATAAGTTTATCATAGGCGATAAACTTTCCTTTATTTGAAGATCGGGTCATCATCTGGTATTTAATGAAGAGCCTTATACACGAGCTTAAAACCTTTGAATGGTTTTAGGATAAGCTCGTGTCCAAGAAAACTTAATTTCTTGTTAAGAGGGTAAGTTATCGTTGCGTGGATAAACTTCCCTGTCTCTGAAGTCCGGGTCGTCGTCTGTCATTTAACGAGGAGCCATTTACACGAGCTTAAAACCTTTAAATAGTTTAAATGTAAGCTCGTGTCCGAGAAAAATTAATTTCATGTTTTGAGGGTAAGTTATCGTTGACGAGATAAACTTCCCTTTCTCTGAAGTTCGGGTCACATACTGTGATTTGAATGTGAGCCATTGTGCATGAGCTTAAAAACTTGGAATGTTTTTGATATAAGCTCATGCCCGAGAAAAATAAATTTCTCGTTGTTAGGATAAGTTTACCATCAGCGATAAACTTTCATTTCTTTGAAGATCGAGTTATAGTCTGTGATGTGACTATAAGTCCTATGTATTAAGCTTAACCATGAATCCCCTGAGACACTTGTTTCTCTGATATCTGCTTCTTCAGCAACCAAACTCTGAGAGTATCCTTTGTTGAACGGTATACAATGATTAAACCGCTTCGTTCTTTTGGAACATCAACTTTGGTACCTGCATTCTCATTAGTAGTTTGTATACTTTGACCTGGGTTAGCGATATCTATCTTAAAAGCATGTGGGGGTTCACAATTTTCTTTTCTTGTGTCAGAGATGGCTTGAGGGATGATTCACTTGTCTTAGTTGGCAAACGTTTCCTTTTATAGAAAACCTTAAGTTCAGGCTTAAGTGATGTATCATCCTTTGCAATTTCCTCCCTAGTAGTCTTCGTAGAATCAGAGACTATCCTAGTTAAAGGGCACTCGTTTCCTACAAGAGTGAAAGTTCTACCAGTGGGGCGCCACATTTTGCCAACGGGTTTGATTTTAGCTACCCACTGGGATTTAAGTCTAGCACGGGAGTTCACCTCATTAAGTAGTTTCTTGATACAAAAATCATGATTTGCCGTAAAGACACATTTTCTACATGTTTTACAAGTAGCATATTTAATGTCCGAGTAAGATCTAGAATTCCTAGATGATTGATTGATGTTCTTAGGATGTGACATGCTACGGTTAGCAGTGTTGGGTAAACTAGAAGGCATCTGACTAGGTTTGAAATTCCTATCTCTTACTTGTGTCTTTTGCTTAGCTTCCCTTAGACCAAATGTATGGCGAACGTCATTTGAACTAGTTTAAGACGTATTCTTTGGACTATGTCTAGGGAAATTAGAGGCAATCATGTGATTAGGTCTTGCAAAAGCTGTTTTAGTCACATTGGGCCTAGATGGTGGAGTGACTGGTCTAGGAAAGTGAACCAAATCAACTTGGGAGGCGAACCGCGGTCTCGAGGATTGTGGTCGCTCGGATCAAAATGCAGTCGGTTGTCTAACGAACTGATTTGTAGGCGGTTTCCCCCAGATTGATGGTTTTTCAAGCTTAGTTTCCACACTAGTTCCTTTGGTTTTCCTCAATTCGTTTTTCAACGTAGCTATAACAAAGACCTTTTCCTGTACTTAAGCCTTTAAAATCTCATTCTCTTTGAGCAAGTTATCTTGGGATGCCAATTTAGATTCAAGCAACTTAATTTGTTTCAAAAGATTATCCTTTTCAGCTTTAGAATCTAGAGTAGTTTGATCCAATTTTCGTTCAAGAACAACGTTTGACTTTTCAAGTTTTTCAAAATATGTTTCAAATTTCTCCGTTTTCTTCGAAAATTCAATTTTGGCATCCTCAAGCTCTTTTGATTGTTGATCTAAAATCATTTCAAGCTCTTTAATCCTAGAAGCAGAATTGGTTAACGAAGCAGTCATAAGGCATATATCATGATTTTTAGCATTTTGATCATTCTCTCTCCCATTATGACGCACATCGGAAGAATCAGAAGTGGAATCGCCCTTTTCCAACCCATGTTGGTCATAGGTGGGTTCTGAGTTCTCAACATGCTGTAGATCATTGTGAGATTCAGTATTCAATTGTACCTCAACTATTGGCTCTTCGTCATGCATGCTTGAGTCACGTTGTCGTGATGCAATGACGCTGCTATCATCGTTAACCAAGGCGGTCTCCATTGAGTCATCCGTAAGACCATTTTTCTGCTGTGTCATCTGCATCGTAGATTCTTGTATACCATTAGGATGCTCTGGTTGAGGTTGTGAATTTGCATAAATCGAAAGTGCAATGGATTTCATGAACTCGAGCAATCTATCCCTAAAGTCTTTAACGTCGATTTGTGTGTCTTCAAGGAATGACTGGAAGATCATTGAAGCTTCAACCTTGGTAGGATCAAATTGAAAGAACCTCGAAAAATGTTGCACTAGAACTTGAAGTAAATGTGAGGATTCGATTTGATTAATGTCTTCTTTGTTGATCTGCTCTCGTAGTTGGTTAAATTTGAGGAGCATTTGGTTGACGAAAGTGGTACGATCTTGACCGAAGAGTGTCACAAATCCTCTTCCTTCTTTAAGTAGAGAAATGTTCGACAGATGGGACCGAAGTGGTAGAAATAAAGTCATTCTACTTTCTCTAGCTTTAACTTTCATTTGATGCGATTCTCCCTCGTGTGATTTGAAATTCAACGAGTCCATGGAAGGTCGATGAGAAATAATTGTGATTGTGGTTGAATTCGGGATTTTATGAGTCGTGAATAAACTTAGAAACAGAAATTCACGGAATATGACAAAGCCACCGAAAAATCCGTGAGTTTCTTTACGGCTCAAACGTTGATAAAACAAACCCGATCAAAAATCCGTAGCCACTAAAAAATAAAACCCGTCATTTTGACTCGTTACTTTTGACTTCACATCCGGCCACAAAAACTTTTAACCCGTCAAAGATTTTACCACTTTGGTTCTCTCGAAATACCCGCCTCAACACGATGTACCAAATCCAAATATATCGATTCACACAAATACAAAATTAACTAAACTAAGAAAAATAACTTTAAACTATATAAATATAAAAAATTAACTTAAAAAAAAACAACTTAACTAAAAAATAGAAAATAAAAACGCATATGTCATATATGTTATACACGGCCCTTGAGTAAAAAAAATTAATTTAATGACAACCTCTAAATCCAAGAGAATCTAGACATCATTTCTTCAAAACAACAATTTAGACATCATTTCTTTTTAATTTAATAGTCACTAAGCATTTATGATTTCTTTCTTTGCACCAGCAAAAAGCTTTACAGCAATTTTAATAATACCAAAAAAAATCCTATGCTTTTGGTTATTTTGAACAAAACAAAAAAAAACGTGGCATACAATATGTTGCTTTAGCAAGCAATTCGTGGCCTAGTAAAAAATTGAGAACCAAAATACGTGGCAGTCAACACTACTTTGGGGGATATAATACAATTGCCTTAAAAATGCTCACATTTGATACCTACTCATAAAAAGCTCCGTCCTTTTTTTTTCCTCTGAGAAAGTTGCTTTTATTCCAATCTCACTCATATCTCATCTAAATCTCTAACCAAATGCCAATCAATATCCATAGATCCAAAATTCATCTCGACCTTTACACCTCAGATCAACAATCACCAAAACCTTTACCACAAATTAGTTTATCTTAAATCAAACGAGTACACCACTTGATTATCCTTTCAGCCAAAGTCAAATAACGTCAGTTATAAGGTCGGGATTATACTTGTTCGAGTAATGATCACTTAAACAAAGAAGCGGCGTCAAGATCGTGTATACGGTCTCGGGTAGGTATATGTTTCTTATGTTTCTTGTTGAGAGGTCGAAAGAAATGATGTGTAAAGAATTTACACTGATCGATTCAGGTCTGTGTGTTTGTGTTTGTGGGTGAGTTTGGTTGTGTCTATCGGAGTCGAAGGAGTGTTAGACGAGGGTGTGTTTTGACCGAGAGTCTGTTTGGTTGTGTCAAGGTTGTTGTTTATGTTAAGTCGAGTCTAGTGAATGAGACGAGGGTCGGTGATTCGAGAGGTGAGAAGAGACGAGTGTGTTGTGTGAGAGTGAGTGGAGTGTTTTGTTTGAGGGTGTGTTTGTTTCTGGTCCTTCGAGAACTGTTAAAGAGTCCGAGAGTTGTCGAGTCTAGGTTCGAGTCTTGGGTTGAGTTTGTGGTCAGTCTAGATGTCGAGTCAAAAACTTGATCAAAACGAAAGAAAGAGTCAAGTCATCGCATTCTAGTCAAAATAATTTAGTCCATCGCAGTCACAATTACACTCCATTTCAGTCTTTGATCGAACTAAGATCGCACCCCGATCGCAACTAGGATCGTACTCAGATCGCACCTCGATCGCACTCCGATCGTAGCTTCGATCGCACTCGTGATCGCAGCTTCGATCGCACTCGTGATCGCAGCTTCGATCGTAGTGGAGATCGTAGTGGTGATCGTAACTTTGGATCGCAAGTAGAAACCCCCGGGGTTTATGCGATCACAAAATATCCCGATCGTAGCCAAAGTATCTGAAGGATCGCAACGAGGAAACCAGATTGAGACCAGATACTTGATAAGGATTATGATGGAACGCAACAAGATACGCCCAGAAAAAATTGAAATGAGACAAAATCAGATACAGTTATTTATATAACTGAATAAATAACTGAATCAAAATGATTTACAAAATCAGAAAAAGAGAAAAAAAAATTTTGAAAGAAAAGAAAAAGAAAAAAAATAAAACTGGATCAGATATAGTTATTCATATAGATGAGACAAAAGATTGTAGAAACGGAAAATAAAAGAAAAATGATATTAAAATTTGAGAAAAAAGAATGATATTGACAAATGATTTTTATCAACTTGATAACCACGCAACATAAAAAAGAAAGAGAAACGAGAAAATTTTTTAGAAAGAAAGGATTTTTATGACAAAATCAATAGAAAAAAACACATTAATCCGAAGAAACAACCATGCTCTTGATACCAATTGTAGGATCTTGTTTTCCTAAGGATTAGACATTGTTGAATTACCTATTGATATGGATGGGGAAATGGTAGAACTTAGAGAGAGAAAGAAGAGAGAGAAAGGAGAGAATGAAAAGGAATATGGAATGTTGAATGTAAAATGGAAGTGTTCAACAACAACCCCTCCTAACATGCTAGGAGGGGGTTTATATAGCCCACCCTACATGTGGGCTATATGGGCTATACCTTAATACATTAGATCACGAGCCCAATACTTGTATCTATATTTGGAGTGATCGATCCTTTCTAAATACGTAAAAACGTATTTCCAACAATCCTAATGATCTATTTATAGGAGGACTACGGAGGTGCTTAGGAAGCTTGCTCCCCTCTTTCTTCTTTCTTTAATTGCATGATTAAGTCCTTGTCTTCTTAATTCTTTGACTTTAACGACTTTGTCCCCGCTTTTAGTAAACTTCCGCCTTTTGACTTTTTCTTCGATAGATCTTCAGAATTGGTCTTGGACTTCCGTTCTTTTTGCACTCTTGATTTCTTGACTTCGTCTTTTGTCTTTTTCTTCGATAAAAGCCCGTGAATGCCCGTGTTTTCTCCCCTTTTCACAATTTCGTCCTAAATCACAACAAAAACATAAACCACGCATAATTCCGACATTTACGACATAAAATACACGTTTTGGCTTGGTTATTATTGTAGTTAAGTGGTAAAAAGGATGGGTGTTTACACACCTATCAACCAGTCACAGACATGAACAATAAGCAGTTATGAACTTATAAGTTGTCCAACCAAATTGCACCAAAAGCATACACAAGCTATAATAAACTCATTTGAACAAGTTTAAACAGGTTTCATGCAATGGTTCAAGGTCTAGATCAAGATTCAAGCACAATAAGGTTACTGATGAACACTAACAAGCAGATTTTTTACTTTTGCTGATATACTTGACCAACAAGCCAAATTCAAACACTTAGATCTCTTAGATAGGTTATGAAAACTTTGATTTAACATCTTTTATCCCTAATCATGCATATACTCTAAGTATCACTAAAAATTTAGGTCAAAAACAGTCAAAATCAATAAGTTATAGCACAATCTTTGATTCAAGGTTTTAAACCCAATAACTTGCAGGTTTTAGTTCTCAACCAAGTAAATAACAGATAACAAGCATAAACAACAACTTTCAACAACACAATAGCAACATATGATCTTAAACAGATAATCCCAAACACCCCTTATCTTTTTTAAATCAAATTTAAACAAGTATAATTGTATTCCAAGACTACCTAAGCCCAATCAAGCACATAAACAGATGTAATATACAGTATTGAACAAGATTAGACCATAAATTCTACAAGAACACAAGTAACACATAAAATCACAAAAAATCAAGATTTTAAGCAGATTTTGAGTAGAAAGGTGCAAACCTCATGGATGTACATCCACACCCACGAATTTTGAGCTTATGTGCTAGCAAGAACAAGCACAAGCTTCCACAAACAACCCTGCTAAGATTCAACAAGGTTAGAAGCAAAAATTCATTAACAAAAAGTGACCTTTTGGAAAATAAACTTGATTAATGCAACTCTTGTACCCCACACTTGATTATCCCAAGTTATAAGCTTCACCACACCTTGATATCACAATATCAGTGTGCTATGATCAGCTTATAGCCCAAAAATTCCAAGGTGTAACAAGAACTTAGCAAAATATCAAATTTTGATCATTTGTGCAATTTCTTGCACAAGGTTTAAAAACACGTTTTAGGATTCAAGATTAGTTAACATTAAACATAAACAAGCAATAAAAATGATTGGCACTTGACTTTTCTTCAAAGATTCAAAGACAATTCATTCAATATGAAACTGGATTTACAGAACTTGAACTAGGAAAAAATCAAGAGCAAAAAACAAATGTAGTATCCTAAGGCCTTTAAATAAGCTTACAAGTGAACTAGGAAAGCTAAAAAACGTGAAACCCTAACTATTAAAGTTCCAGATATGCCCTTACGTAGCTTGAACTTGCTTGAACATGTGACTTTGTTTTGGCAGGTTATGTGAGTTGGCAGTGGTGACAATGTATCCAAGGGCTCCAAATAAGCTTAAAAAGTAAGCTTGAATACTAGGCGTTGGTTGACTGGTGGAGTTTTGGTAGTTTCTTCATCCTTGCAGCAGGGGAATCTTGTGTGGGTCTTTTGGGTGAGTTGGCAGGTTTATTAAGAGTTGGGTTATGATTAAGGATACCTTAATCATAAATTTGGAGCATATTAGGGCCTAATTACAACAAAATTAAGAAAACCCAAATGTGTTCTTGAGATGAATAGTGGGTGAGTTTAATCCGTTTTGGGTGGATTAATGTTTAAAAATGTGTTTAGGCGCCAAGGTTATTTAATAAATAAACCGGTTAGTGGAGAGCTGAGGTGGATGAATGGTGTGTTATGATTGGTTGTAAGGGGTGAGTGGGACACGTGTAAGGGGATGGTTGGTCTATGTAACTTTCCTTGTCTGCCCAATTTAGTCCCCAACCTTTCTTCTTTCTTTCACTTGTAAATAAATAAGCCAAAACTCGTTTTCATTTGTAATTGAAGTTTCCAACTTCACACTTTTTCCCCAAAAAGTTTTGTGAAGTATTTTCAGGGGTATTTCTTGCTATTTTATGATTCTTGAAGGGTTGTTTTGGCATATTCTTCATTGATAATGGTCTTGACTTGTTTGTTTGACTTCTTGGAGGACTGAATTTGCCAAGTCATGATTAATGAGGGACCATTTTTGCCATTTCTTAAAAGTCAAGGGTCCTTTTGGTAATTTTGACTTCAAATCCGGCCTCAAAAACTTTTAACCAGTCAAAGATTTTACCACTTTGGTTCTCTCGAAATACCCGCCTCAACACGATGTACCAAATCCAAATATATCGATTCACACAAATACAAAATTAACTAAACTAAGAAAAATAACTTTAAACTATATAAATATAAAAAATTAACTTAAAAAAAAACAACTTAACTAAAAAATAGAAAATAAAAACGCATATGTCATATATGTTATACACGGCCCTTGAGTAAAAAAATTAATTTAATGACAACCTCTAAATCCAAGAGAATCTAGACATCATTTCTTCAAAACAACAATTTAGACATCATTTCTTTTTAATTTAATAGTCACTAAGCATTTATGATTTCTTTCTTTGCACCAGCAAAAAGCTTTACAACAATTTTAATAATACCAAAAAAAATCCTATGCTTTTGGTTATTTTGAACAAAACAAAAAAGAAAAAACGTGGCATACAATATGTTGCTTTAGCAAGCAATTCGTGGCCTAGTAAAAAATTGAGAACCAAAATACGTGGCAGTCAACACTACTTTGGGGGATATAATACAATTGCCTTAAAAATGCTCACATTTGATACCCACTCATAAAAAGCTCCGTCCTTTTTTTTTTCCTCTGATAAAGTTGCTTTTATTCCAATCTCACTCAGATCTCATCTAAATCTCTAACCAAATGCCAATCAATATCCATAGATCCAAAATTCATCTCGACCTTTACACCTCAGATCAACAATCACCAAAACCTTTACCACAAATTAGTTTATCTTAAATCAAACGAGTACACCACTTGATTATCCTTTCAATCAAAGTCAAATAACGTCAGTTATAAGGTCGGGATTATACTTGTTCGAGTAATGATCACTTAAACAAAGAAGCGGCGTCAAGATCGTGTATACGGTCTCGGGTAGGTATATGTTTCTTATGTTTCTTGTTGAGAGGTCGAAAGAAATGGTGTGTAAAGAATTTACACTGATCGATTCAGGTCTGTGTGTTTGTGTTTGTGGGTGAGTTTGGTTGTGTCTATCGGAGTCGAAGGAGTGTTAGACGAGGGTGTGTTTTGACCGAGAGTCTGTTTGATTGTGTCAAGGTTGTTGTTTATGTTAAGTCGAGTCTACTGAATGAGACGAGGGTCGGTGATTCGAGAGGTGAGAAGAGACGAGTGTGTTGTGTGAGAGTGAGTGGAGTGTTTTGTTTGAGGGTGTGTTTGTTTCTGGTCCTTCGAGAACTGTTAAAGAGTCCGAGAGTTGTCGAGTCTAGGTTCGAGTCTTGGGTTGAGTTTGTGGTCAGTCTAGATGTCGAGTAAAAAACTTGATCAAAACGAAAGAAAGAATCAAGTCATCGCATTCTAGTCAAAATAATTTAGTCCATCGCAGTCACAATTACACTCCATTTCAGTCTTTGATCGAACTAAGATCGCACCCCGATCGCAACTAGGATCGTACTCAGATCGCACCTCGATCGCACTCCGATCGTAGCTTCGATCGCACTCGTGATCGCAGCTTCGATCGCACTCGTGATCGCAGCTTCGATCGTAGTGGAGATCGTAGTGGTGATCGTAACTTTGGATCGCAAGTAGAAACCCCCGGGGTTTATGCGATCACAAAATATCCCGATCGTAGCCAGAGTATCTGAAGGATCGCAACGAGGAAACCAGATTGAGACCAGATACTTGATAAGGATTATGATGGAACGCAACAAGATACGCCCAGAAAAAATTGAAATGAGACAAAATCAGATACAGTTATTTATATAACTGAATAAATAACTGAATCAAAATGATTTACAAAATCAGAAAAAGAGAAAAAAAATTTTTGAAAGAAAAGAAAAAGAAAAAAAATAAAACTGAATCAGATATAGTTATTCATATAGATGAGACAAAAGATTGTAGAAACGGAAAATAAAAGAAAAATGATATTAAAATTTGATAAAAAATAATGATATTGACAAATGATTTTTATCAACTTGATAACCACGCAACATAAAAAAGAAAGAGAAACGAGAATTTTTTTTAGAAAGAAAGGATTTTTATGACCAAATCAATAGAAAAAAAACACATTAATCCGAAGAAACAACCATGCTCTTGATACCAATTGTAGGATCTTGTTTTCCTAAGGATTAGACATTGTTGAATTACCTATTGATATGGATGGGGAAATGGTAGAACTTAGAGAGAGAAAGAAGAGAGAGAAATGAGAGAATGAAAAGGAAGATGGAATGTTGAATGTAAAATGGAAGTGTTCAACAACAACCCCTCCTAACATGCTAGGAGGGGGTTTATATAGCCCACCCTACATGTGGGCTATATGGGCTATACCTTAATACATTAGATCACGAGCCCAATACTTGTATCTATATTTGGAGTGATCGATCCTTTCTAAATACGTAAAAACGTATTTCCAATAATCCAAATGATCTATTTATAGGAGGACTAGGGAGGTGCTTAGGAAGCTTCCTCCCCTCTTTCTTCTTTCTTTAATTGCATGATTAAGTCCTTGTCTTCTTAATTCTTTGACTTTAACGACTTTGTCCCCGCTTTTAGTAGACTTTCGTCTTTTGACTTTTTCTTCGATAGATCTTTAGAATTGGTCTTGGACTTCCGTTCTTTTTGCACTCTTGATTTCTTGATTTCGTCTTTTGTCTTTTTCTTCGATAAAAGCCCGTGAATGCCCGTGTTTTCTCCCCTTTTCACAATTTCGTCCTAAATCACAACAAAAACATAAACCACGCATAATTCCGACATTTACGACATAAAATACACGTTTTGGCTTGGTTATTATTGTAGTTAAGTGGTAAAAAGGATGGGTGTTTACAACCTATCAATCAGTGACAGACATGAACAATAAGCAGTTATGAACTTATAAGTTGTCCAACCAAATTGCACCAAAAGCATACACAAGCTATAATAAACTCAAATGAACAAGTTTAAACAGATTTCATGCAATGGTTCAAGGTCTAGATCAAGATTCAAGCACAATAAGGTTACTGATGAACACTAACAAGCAGATTTTTTACTTTTGCTGATATACTTGACCAACAAGCCAAATTCAAACACTTAGATCTCTTAGATAGGTTATGAAAACTTTGATTTAACATCTTTTATCCCTAATCATGCATATACTCTAAGTATCACTAAAAATTTAGGTCAAAAACAGTCAAAATCAATAAGTTATAGCACAATCTTTGATTCAAGGTTTTAAACCCAATAACTTGCAGGTTTTAGTTCTCAACCAAGTAAATAGCAGATAACAAGCATAAACAACAACTTTCAACAACACAATAGCAACATATGATCTTAAACAGATAATCCCAAACACCCCTTATCTTTTTCAAATCAAATTTAAACAAGTATAATTGTATTACAAGACTACCCAAGCCCAATCAAGCATATAAACAGATGTAATATACAGTATTGAACAAGATTAGACCATAAATTCTACAAGAACACAAGTAACACATAAAATCACAAAAAATCAAGATTTTAAGCAGATTTTGAGTAGAAAGGTGCAAAACTCATGGATGTACATCCACACCCACGAATTTTGAGCTTATGTGCTAGCAAGAACAAGCACAAGCTTCCACAAATAACCCTGCTAAGATTCAACAAGGTTAGAAGCAAAAATTCATTAACAGAAAGTGACCTTTTGGAAAATAAACTTGATTAATGCAACTCTTGTACCCCACACTTGATTATCCCAAGTTATAAGCTTCACCACACCTTGATATCACAATATCAGTGTGCTATGATCAGCTTATAGTCCAAAAATTCCAAGGTGTAACAAGAACTTAGCAAAATATCAAATTTTGATCATTTGTGCAATTTCTTGCACAAGGTTTAAAAACACGTTTTAGGATTCAAGATTAGTTAACATTAAACATAAACAAGCATTAAAAATGATTGGCACTTGACTTTTCTTCAAATATTCAAAGACAATTCATTCAATATGAAACCGGATTTACAGAACTCGAACTAGGAAAAAATCAAGAGCAAAAAACAAATGTAGTATCCTAAGGCCTTTAAATAGGCTTACAAGTGAACTAGGAAAGCTAAAAAACGTGAAACCCTAACTATTAAAGTTCCAGATATGCCCTTACGTAGCTTGAACTTGCTTGAACATGTGACTTTGTTTTGGCAGGTTATGTGAGTTGGAAGTGGTGACAATGTATCCAAGGGCTCCAAATAAGCTTAAAAAGTAAGCTTGAATACTAGGCGTTGGATGACTGGTGGAGTTTTGGTAGTTTCTTCATCCTTGCAGCAGGGGAATCTTGTGTGGGTCTTTTGGGTGAGTTGGCAGGTTTATTGAGAGTTGGGTTATGATTAAGGACACCTTAATCATAAATTTGGAGCATATTAGGGCCTAATTACAACTAAATTAAGAAAACCCAAATGTGTTCTTGAGATGAATAGTGGGTGAGTTTAATCCGTTTTGGGTGGATTAATGTTTAAAAATGTGTTTAGGCGCCAAGGTTATTTAATAAATAAACCGGTTAGTGGAGAGCTGAGGTGGATGAATGGTGTGTTATGATTGGTTGTAAGGGGTGAGTGGGACACATGTAAGGGGATGGTTGGTCTATGTAACTTTCCTTGTCTGCCCAATTTAGTCCCCAACCTTTCTTCTTTCTTTCACTTGTAAATAAATAAGCCAAAACTCGTTTTCATTTGTAATTGAAGTTTCCAACTTCACACTTTTGCCCCAAAAAGTTTTGTGAAGTATTTTCTGGGGTATTTCTTGTTATTTTATGATTCTTGAAGGGTTGTTTTGGCATATTCTTCATTGATAATGGTCTTGACTTGTTTGTTTGACTTCTTGGAGGACTGAATTTGCCAAGTCATGATTAATGAGGGACCATTTTTGCCATTTCTTAAAAGTCAAGGGTCCTTTTGGTAATTTTGACATTTTTAAAGGACCAAACTTGTACTTTCTTGTAACTTGAAGTCCTTCATGGTATGTTTGACTTTGAGGAGGACTAATATTGACAATTTAGTTTTGTTGAGGGACTAAAATTGCCAATTCTTCAAAGTGGAGGGCCCTTTTTCTAATATTGACAAACTTTAGGGACCAATCTTGTAATTATGAAGATACAAGGGTTTAAAGTGTCAATTCTTCAATATTGGAGGACCCTTCTTGCATAATCTTCAAATCTTCAAGGGTTTGTCTTGGAAAATTCTTCATTAGGGCTTGGTTCATTGTGCGGCTTCGTTTCCCGTGTTCGTTTTTGTATGATTCTTGTGATCTTTTGTCATTTTCTCAATATCCGTACTTAAAATACACAAGCAACAAACACAGGAATATATTTGGCTATTTTAATGATATTTAATGCATTTAAAGCCCTTTTTGGACGATGAGACTATGTATAAAAGCAGTTTCATCACTCCCCCATACTAAACCATTGTCATGCCCTTACGCAATGCTAGAATAAAGTATCGTAGCACCTCCAAAATTCATTTTTATTCACTTTTATTGAATGATAAACTAGCTACACTACTACTATTACTACTACTTGCGTTTTAGACATAATGTATGATTTTCATCGCAAAATGGGACGTTTAGGTTCATAGAATAAGAACACGTGAATGCTTCGTTGGAAATAATTTCATCGTCCTCGATTTTCACCCAAATTCCATGCCAAGCGTGCAACGAGATCATTGTCATTATAAGTTAGTAATCCTAACACTACTCATATGCCCTAATCACGTACTTATCCTCCCATTTTCCTAAGTTGTATCTCTTATATTTTATTTTGTCTTGAATGTTTCACGAGGATACATTGTTGACTTATGCGATGATAGAGATTTAGGTCTAAAAATAGAGTCCCAACGGTGTAACCAAGACCATCGAATTAATAACCCCTCCTAATAGACAACGATGTCAAAAAATTAAGTCAACAAGAAGGATCGATAAACACGGTTTTATAACGGTTTTGAACATGAGACTTATTACCAAGACTTTTATACACCCCCTAACGGAAGGGCCTTATTATCATAGGTTTACCTCCATCTTTTATTCAACTTCGCCATGAAGCTTTTATTATGACTTCGGTCTTTCCTTGCCTTTTATTATCCGCCTCATCGGTGGTTTTATTATGGCCAAAGACGTATATCCTCACGCTAAGGCGAATTTTGGATCTTTAAAGCTTCAAAGATTAAAGCTTGATTCACTTTCAATTTTGCATAGATTTTTCGGCCTTGTGAGCTTCAAATTGTTTGCTTGATTTAGGTGAGCACTTGAAATCTTATTATTGGGTGAAGCTTTCGATTATTCGGGTTGCCAATACTTCAAAACTGTGACGCTGGCGATACCTTAATGTCTTCCCAATTTCATTACATGGAAGCTACTAGAAAAGACTAGAAACCAATAATCAAGACTAAACCGCTAAGTCAATATTTATTAATCAAAAAATATTTACAAGCGAAGGGAGAATAAGCAAACAACGAGAACACATGAGTTTTTGAAAGAATACGAGTACTCTACGTTTAGCATAGTAACTTATAATTAACTCTATCATTTCTCGTCCTCATTTAAGAGACTTAGCCTAATAGAAAGTTAAGGAATCGAAGCTAAGTGCTCAACACGCACGATCAAGTCAAAAATTACTCTTATTCTCGCCATCGGAAAACCTACATTCGTGTCTTCAAACACTTATAAAACATGAGAAAAAATTTAAAATTTGGCCATTTTTAGCCTTATTTTGCAACAAAAACGATAAACAAAAAGATAAACTTTGGAAAGTGTGAAGGTTTGGCAAGTCAAGTATCTATTCACCCCCCCATACTAAAGTTAAACATTGTCCTCAATGTTTCGAGTCTAGGGGTGCAAACACCCCCATACTAGAGACGTAGTCAAATGCCTAATCTAGCATGGAAAGGGTGTAACCGTTAAATTTAAAGCCGTTTAGAAGTGTGTTATAAACCTAAGGTTAGAACATCAAAGGATATATCATGGATATTGAGAAAGTCTTCAAAGCAAACGATCGAGTGCTCCCATAAAACGAACACGAGAGGCTCCAATCGCGAAGATCATGATCATCTAAAATCTGCATATCATAAACAACCACGGAACAAAGGTTGGAAGGGCACAAATACCCACACGTTACTACATTAGAAAGCGATAATATGTACATAGGATAAGCATGGGAATCCCCCATGAGGCACCTCGTTTTTTAATTACCGAGTCATGAGCTCGACTTGATTTCCTCAATACTAATTATCATCGGGGAAGGTGATTTGGTCGAGGTAGTTCAAGGATGGAACTTCCCCGCCAAAGTAGTGCTTCAATCTATGTCCATTCACCTTGAAATTGGGGCCATCATCTTGAGCTAGCTCAATGGTCCCATATGGAAATACTTGAGTCACGGTGAATGGACCGGACCAACGGGATTTCAACTTACCGGAAAAGATTTTCAAACGAGAGTTAAAAAGCAAAACTTGATCCCCAATGTTAAAAACCCGGTTTTTAATTTTTGAATCATGAAACTTTTTAGTCTTTTCTTTATAAATCAATGAATTTTCATAATCAATATCCCTTAATTCATCCAATTCATTTAATTGCATTTTCCGGTATTTTCCCGCGGTCTCCATATCATCATTACAATGCTTTAGGGCCCAATAAGCCTTGTGTTCGAGTTTAATTGGCAAGTGACAATTCTTCCCATACACTAGCTTATAAGGAGGGCACCCGATGGGCGTCTTATGAGAGGTCCTAAAGGCCCATAAAGCATCGTACAACTTATCCGACCAAGATTGTCGGTTTTCCCCAATTGATCTCTCCAAGATCCTTCTCAAAGCTCGGTTTGAAACCTCGACTTGCCCACTCGTTTGTGGGTGATAAGCCGTTGAAAGCCGATGTGTAACCCCATATTTCCTTAGGACCCTTTCGAATTGGTCGTTACAAAAATGGGTTCCACGATCACTTATGATCGCACGAGGGGTTCCAAACCGAGAAAACAAGCTTTTCAAAAACTTGACTATCACACGAGCATCATTGGTTGGCAAATCCTTAGCTTCCACCCACTTAGATAGGTAGTCAACGGAGACAAGGATGTACATATTACCATGAGATGATGGGAACGGCCCCAAAAAGTCGATTCCTCTAACGTCAAAGATCTCACACACTTGTATGATATTTTGTGGCATTTCATCTTTTTGTGAGGCTTTTCCTTGTCGTTGGCATGAGTCACACAACTTCACAAGCTCATGTGCATCTCGGTAAATAGTAGGCCAAAAGAAACCGGCATCAAAAACCTTCTTAGCCGTGAGATTAGCACCCTGGTGACCACCCGTGGGTCCCTCGTGACAAGCTCTAAGGATGTTAGAAGCTTCGGTACCAAAGACACAACTTCGAATATTTTGATCCGCACAAGTTTGAGAAAAGTAAGGGTCGTTCCAAAAGTAGAACTTGACGTCCCGAAAGAATTTTCGTTTTTCTTGAGTCGTCATACCCTTGATGATGAAGTTGCCCGCATGGTAATTTGCGATGTCCGCAAACCATGAGGTGGAAGAATCAAGCTTAGAACTCACTACACCAAGTGTCCCGAGAGGAAATGTTTCGGTGATTTCCTTGGGCTCGTAAACACTTTGGTGAGGATCTTCTAAACGAGAAAGATGATCGACCGTTAGATTCTCGGATCCTTTTTTGTCAACGATTTTGTGATCAAATTCTTGAAGGAGGAGAATCCAACAAAGTAATCTTGGCTTTGCATCTTGTTTAGCCATAAGATACTTGATAGCCGAATGATCCGTATACACTATGTATGTAGTCAAGATGAGGTAAGGTCGGAATTTCTCAAATGCATACACCACAGCAAGGAATTCCTTCTCCGTTGTAGTGTATTTTAGTTGAGCCTCGGTCATCGTCTTGCTAGCATAGTGAATAGGCAAGAAGTGCTTTTCATGACGTTGCCCCAATACGGCCCCAATAGCGTAGTCACTAGCATCACACATGAGCTCAAAGGGGAGGTTCCAACTGGGAGCAACAATAATGGGAGCTTCGGTAAGTTTCCTCTTAAGGATTTCAAAGGCTCGTACACAATCTTCGTCAAAGA
Source organism: Glebionis coronaria (assembly GCA_025667525.1). Lineage (NCBI taxonomy): Eukaryota > Viridiplantae > Streptophyta > Magnoliopsida > Asterales > Asteraceae > Glebionis > Glebionis coronaria. The sequence goes on from JANFOE010000138.1 coordinate 3,229,019, forward strand.
CAAAACGTTCATCTTTTTCAAGGAGGTGTGTAACAGGTCGAGAGATCTTTGAAAAATCCTTGATGAATCGACGATAAAATACCGCGTGGCCTAGGAAACTCCTAACTCCCTTAACGGTTTTGGGATGAGGTAATTTGGCGATGACGTCTACCTTAGCTTGATCGACCTTAATCCCCGCTTTCGAAACCTTGTGCCCTAAGACGATTCCACTTTTAACCATAAAATGACATTTTTCCCAATTAAGCACAAGGTTGGTTTCCTCACAACGTTTCAACAATATCTCAAGATTCGACAAACACGAAGTGAACGAACTACCAAACACGGAAAAGTCATCCATGAAGACTTCCATCGTCTTCTCAATCATATCATGAAAAATAACCATCATGCACCTTTGAAAGGTTCCCGGTGCATTGCAAAGTCCGAATGGCATTCTACGATAGGCAAACTTTCCATATGCACACGTAAACGTAGTTTTTTCTTGGTCACGAGGATCGATGGGGATTTGGAAGTAACCGGAAAAACCATCTAAAAAGCAATAGAAATCGTTTCCCGCAAGACGCTCCAACATGTGGTCCATGAAGGGCAAGGGAAAATGGTCTTTTCTGTTGGGAATAAAATGTAGCCAGGACACTTGGACGCTGACAAGAGTAATCGGGACGTTGATAAGAAGAAAACAAGCTTTGAAAAAACAAGCGTTGATAAGATGTCAAGCGTTGATAGGATGAAGTCAAGCACTGATAGAAGACTTAGTCTACACATATTATGTTTCTAGTTTGTTTCTAGTAAAGATATGATCAACAATGTATTTTCTATATTTATCTTTACCTATAATAGCTGATACGTAGACTCTTGTACAAGGCTTCTTAGTCTATAAAAGGATACCTTTACGTTTTGTTTCAAAATAAGTTTTCATACGTTTAACACTTTCATTGTAAGCATGTTTGTTCTAATCAATCAAAGTGAAAGTTTGGTTTACATTGTTTGTGTGTTCTTATTTGAGTATTAATTCCGCATAATACTTTAATTGTTTTATACACAACAAAGTTTCTCTACGTGATTAACTTGATTTAATATCGTTTACACAAGCTAAATCAATCGAAGTTTAGGATCAACAAGTGGTATCAGAGCTTGTTGAGAAACTTTGATCTAAAGAACACAAGAACCCTAAATCTCCAAAAACCCTAGTTTTCACAATACCCTAAAAACAACATGTCTACCCCAGAAGTAAACTCCTCCTCCTCCTGAACCCCCAACATCAAGATTCCCATGCTAGACCCAGACATTTTTGAGCTGTGGAAGTTTAACTTTGAACAGTATCTACAAATCCATGATTACACCCTATGGGAAATTATTGAATATCGAAACACATTCAATAAAGCTCAAAAGATTACAGCTGCCATCTTACAAAGAACAAATGTTCAAGGCTCTACTGAAGAGGATCGAGAGAAAAACCTGAAGATGGTAGAGCTATCTCAACTGAGGACATAGCAAAGAAGATGTGACATGAAAACCCTAATTATTCTTAAACTCTCTTTGGGAAAAGAAAATCAGCACAAATATAGAAGCTATGAGTCTGCAAAAGATCTTTGGGCAGCTCTTTAAGTTGCTTATGGTGGTAATGCTGATACTGTACAAGAGAAAAAGAAGCAACTCTTGCATGAGTATGCTGTTTTTAAAGCTCAACCCAATGAGAAGCTAATTAGTGTGAGAAGAAGACTTCTTGACATTACAAGCAAGCTGTCCTTCATGGGAACAGTGCTTGGTGATGTTAATATTATCACCACTTTTCTTAAAAGCCTTGATGATGCATGGAAGATTGAAGCAAGGTCTATAATTGCTAATAACACTCGGAAAAGTTCTACTTTTGATGATGTTTACAATAAACTGAGGCTAATAGAGAATGAAACTCTTTTGGATCAAGGAAGCAAGTCTACCAATGGAAATATGGCTTTTTTCTCACATAGTGAAGGTCAATTTGATCAAAAGAAATCATACATGCACCCCGTTACTGGATCAACTTGTGTCAACGCTGGATCAAAACCTGTCAACGCCTCTTATTCAGACGCTGACACATACAAAGTTGACTCACCAAGAGTTAAGCTTGCTGGTATTGATCTGGATACTGTGTGTGCATACATTGCTTCATTGCCCAATGGTTTAGTGATTACATATGAGGACCTTGAGCAAATTAGTGATGGGCATCTGGAGGAGATGGACATAAAGTGGAATATGGCCCTTGCAAGCATAAGGGCAAATAGATGGAATAGAAGATTTAAGAAGAAGATAACTTTTAATGCCAAGGACACTGTTGGATTTGATAAATCCAAGGTTGAGTGTTTGTCATCGTATGGGATACTTTATGAGAGAATGTAGATCTCCAAGAAGATCTGATGTTGGGAAACCCTCAAGCCAAATCATTAAGGCTTAGGATTCCAAAGCCATGGTTGCAATGCAAGAAATTGATGGTGTTGGATGGGATTGGAGCTACTTGGCTAAGGATGAGGAAGAGAACAAAGCTTTAGTTGCAGAAAAAGAAGAAGAAGAGCATGTTCACTATGCTCTCATGTCACACTCATCTTCATCAGACAATGAGGTATATGATGTTGCATTTTGTAGTAAGGTTTGTCGTCTAAACACTAAAAAACTTAACAAAGAAGTTTTAAAATTGACAACAGATGTGGTTAATGAAAGATGCAAGTTGTCTAACTATCAACTTGCTCTTACTCAAACTGAGAAGACTGTAGCTGAGTATAAGAAAATGGAGCTTGACCTAAAAGATCAAATCAATATTTTAAAACATGATTTAAATTCTAGTATTGATATTAGAAACATCATGGAGAGAGTCAATGCTGAATTACAGGCTAAGTTAGATGAGGCTATCAAAAATAAGGATAATGTAGACCTTAAAATTCAGAGATTTGATAAAGCCTCACAAACCCTAGAAAAATATGTTATTGAACAAAAGGATTATAGGGATATGACTGGGATTGGGATGAAAGAGTATGCTGGTGTTCCACCACCTACTAGGGACTTCTATGGTGTCCAAAGAAAGGACTTATCTTAGACTGATTTACCAGAACTCCAAGAAGAGGAAATTATTCCTCTACCAAGAGTTCTTACCCCAGTAGAGGAATATAGGCAGAAGTTGACTGATTTGGACCAATGGAAGAAAGCTAACCCTACCTTGTTTGTTAAGGGTGATGATAGGTGTGAAAACACCCATCCTTTTACCACTTATTTCTTGCTAAAAACAAGACCAAAATGCGTATTTAATGTCATTTGTTTGGAATTATGCGTGGTTTGTGTGTTTGTTGTGTTTTCACAGCCAACCGGATAAATATCAAAGAAAACATGGGATTGCACGGGTTTTATCGAAGAAAAAGACGAAAAGACGAAGTCTATAGTCCAAGAGATGCAAAAGATTTGAAGTCAATGGGCCTATTTGAAGATTTATCGAAGAAAAGGACCAAAGATGGAAGATTTACCTATGTCGAAGAAACTCAAGTCTATTAAATGAAGAAATTAAAAGACGAGTTGAATTTATTCGTCGACAAATCTCGAATCGAAATCGAAAACGTCAACTTTTCTGAAAAGACGAGAAGACAAAAAGAAAGGGAGAAAAGCCCACTCACCAACCAAGGGAGAAGCTATAAATACTCCTCCCATTCACAAATTTCAACTAGTCTTTTTATGTTATATTCTTCTCCGAGTTCTTAGGAAGAACCATCTCCCTTAAGGAGTGGTTTTCATTTTTCTTTGATTTCTTCTTGAATCTTGTAAGTTTAATCTTTCCATTTTGTTTGTTGAATCTTAAATCGTTAATACAAGTTTACTTTTAATCTTTCTATCATCTTGTTCTTCATTTCTTTGTGATTCAAAGTTCTTCAAGTTTCATTTTTATTGGTTTGATGATCAAAAACATGTGGGTTTTGCGTTTTTGGTGTTTTGGATTAATGTTTACCTTAGGTAAATGATCAGTGGTGAAATTGGTTTAAGTTTTGATTAAAAACTTGCTGAAATTTTGTGTTAAATCTGCGTTTCAGTCGATCCCCTGTTCTTCACATTATTTTACTGTTTTCGCCCAGATTCCGGATAAGGGTCTCTGTGGTTTTGTTGTCTATTCGGAATATCTAAATATTCCGAGTAGGAGCCTTTATTCCGCATTAGGCATTTCATTCCGAGTAGGGGATAATATTCAGCATAGCCAAAATATTCCGCGTAGGCTCATTATTCCGCATAGGGTTTCTGTTCAAAATATTCCGCATAGGGTTTCTCTAACAAACATTCCGCATAGGAACAATTATTCCGGGTAGAGTAGTGGTTTTATTGTCTGTTCGAAATAACCAAATATTCCGAGTAGAGCACTATATTCCGTATAGCCAAACATTCCGGATAGGGATTTTTTCCGAGTAGAACAATTATTCAGGATAGGCTACTATTCCGCATAGGGTTATTATTCCTCGTAGGGTTATTATTCCGCATAGAAAAAATTTTCCGGATAGACTAAAACATTCCGAGTAGCTTACTTTATTCCGAGTAAGAGCAAATATTCTGGATTGCATAATATTCCGCATAAGAAGAGATATTCCGAATAAGGTAAATTTCCAGATTTATTCCAGTTTTCCAGTTTTAAATTCTAGCTTTATTTAAATTCCATTTTTATTGCTTTTAGTTTAATTTTATTACTTCTAGCACTTACCATTTTAGTAGATTTAGACGAAAGCTCCCCCTTTTTAGTCACTAATTACAACGATTCCACTTTTGACCGTGATCGATTCGAGAAGATACCGAGAACGAAACAACGACATATATCAATTGGGTACGAGAAACGCAAAGAAAGATCTTGCAAGCAAACCTTTTTCTTAACCAACCAAAAAGCAGTATTAAATGGCGCCGCTGCCGGCTCTTTTCGTAAGGATCAACGGTTTTTTGTGAGAAAAATTGGATTTTGGGATCCGTTCTTTCGGGAACGTTATTTTCAAGCACAAAAATTTTCAAAAAACCCATAAAAATATAAAAGTTTCAAAAATACAAAAACATTAAAAAACCTATAAAAACCAAAAATATTTTCTCTTGGATTTTCTTTTTAGTGTATGCGTACTCGATCAACGTCTTATTCAGAGCCCGAGACTCTTGAAGATTCAGACATGGCCGGTGTACACAACAACAACAATAATAATCCACCCCTCCCAAACAACAACAATAATAATCCACCCCACCAAAACATGAATAATCCACCCTTACCCGACCTATGAACCATGGAGGAGCTATGCCAACCTACGATGAACGGACATGGAGGCCCGATTGCGCCAATGCATGTCACGGCTCAGGAGTTTTCGTTGAAGCATCACATGATCCAACAAGTGCAAACTAACCCATTTCGCGGAATTCCGGATGATGATGCCAACAAACACCTCGACAAATTCATTACCATTACCCAAAGCATGAAGTCCCCTGGTGTTTCTATGGATGACCTTCGCCTCCAACTCTTTCCCCACTCGCTTTCTCACCATGCCGAAAAATGGTTTGACCGTCTCCCAAAGAACTCTATTCATACTTGGGACGACATGACTCAACGCTTTTTGTCGCGCTACTTCCCATCATCCATGGTCACGAGTCTTCGTAACCAAATTAGTGGATTCATGCAAGACAATGATGAATCGCTCTTTGATGCTTGGGAACGATACAATGATTTGATCGACCGCTGTCCAAATCACAACATGCTCCCTGTCACTCTCATTGATACTTTCTACAATGGTCTCACTTTTAGTGATCGTGACACGATCAACGCCGCCGCCGGTGGTACATTTATGAAAAGGAGACCGGAGGAATGTAGAGAGTTGATTGAAAACATTACTACTCACCACAAGAATTGGGATTCATCCGCATCCTCAAGATCTAACTCGAGAGTCAATGTTTCTTCTACTACTTCCAATCCCGAGATGACTGAAATTTCTCGACAACTCGCTGAGATGAACAAGAATTTCATGACCATGGCCACAAACCACTTTCAACAAGCTAAAGCCGTTGCTATTTCTTGTGACACATGTGGTGGTCCTCATTCTTACAATGATTGTCCTTCCACTCAAGGCAATTTTTCTGAAAACGTTAACGCGGCATACGGTACTTATCCCACGGGAGGCTATCAAGCCCGTACTCAAAGAGACCGTAGCTTGCTAAGTTATCGTTCAAACAACTATCTTGCTCCACCCGGTTTCCCTCCTCCAAACCAAAACCAACCACAAAGCTATAACCGAAACAACCAATCCCAACCTCGTGCTAACAATCAATATCAATCCCAAAGAAACCCATACCCACCTCAAGGAAATTCTCAAGCTTACCAAGCTCCACCTCTCACTCAACCGATGGTATTGAATCAAGACGTCGAGACATTCATGAAGACTAATCGAGAGATGGTGACGAATCTTCAGAGTCAATTTGTCAACTTGAAGAATGACATGGCGAAACAAGGGAGAGATATTCGAGCCGAGCTAAGGAATGACATGGCAAAACAAAGCAATGAAATTCGCGCAGACATCAGAGACTCTTTCAGCACTCAAGCGCTTAACATACGTGATATGATCGATTCGCTCATCCAAGGTAATCAACCCTCTTCTTCGGGTACTCTTCCGAGTAACACCGTTGCGAACCCAAGAGGGGAGATGAAAGCAATCACCACTCGTAGTGGAAAAGGTTATACGGAACCCGAGCTTCCTACACCTCCACCTGTGATTGTGAACAAGGAAAAAAAGAAACTTTCCTCACCTCCTTTGCCTTCTACCCCCATTTCCCCACCTCCCGTGGTTGTGAGTGATCCTACCCCCCTAAAGCCTTCATCTTCATCCAATATACCTTATCCTTCAAGGTTGAGGAAAGAGAAGCAAAAGAGCAAGGATGATATTCAAGTTTCAAACTTTCTCAAAATTTTTAAACAACTTAATTTTAACATCTCCTTTGCCGAGGCTCTCGCTCACATGCCTAAATACGCTAAGATGTTTAAAGATCTTCTAAGTGACAAGGAGAAGCTTCTTGACATTGCTCAGACCCAACTTAATGAGAACTGCTCCGCAGTGCTCTTAAGGAAATTGCCCACCAAACTTGGTGATCCGGGTCGCTTCTTGATTCCTTGCAACTTCCCGGGAGTAGAGAATTGCATGGCCCTAGCCGATCTAGGTGCCAGTATAAACTTAATGCCTTTAAGTGTTTGGAAGCAATTATCTCTCCCCAAGCTAGTCCCCACCAAAATGACCTTGGAATTAGCTAACTGTACGGTTGCTTATCCAGTGGGGATAGCCGAAGATGTCTTTGTTGGCGTTGACAAATTCACCTTCCCGGCGGATTTTGTTGTCGTTGACTACGAGATGGACCCCCGTGTTCCATTAATCGTTGGACGTCCCTTCTTGAGGACCGGTCGCACTCTCATTGATGTAGCCGCGGGCGAAATAATCATGAGAGTTGGTGACGATAAAATTGTCTTCAACCTGGGTAAGATTTCTAAGCAACCTTATTCATATGAGAGTGTTAATGCTATTCATGTTCTCGATGAGGCTTGTGAAGAACATTTTCATGATGTTTGCAAAAGTACTCTCTCTTCTCTACCCAATGTTGAGACCGTTGCCTCAATTGCTCCGGCATTGACTCCTTTTGGAGAAAGTGACTTGGATGATTTCGAAGCTAGCTTGGGTCCTCTCGATATTAAGTATGATGATTCTTCCACTAATTGGGATGAAGACATTCGTACTATTGAGAGACTTCTCAATGAAGACCCGTTTCCTCCTCCCTCTCATAAAGAGGTGACTAATGATGATCCATCGTTAGTTACACCATCTATTGAGGATCCTCCTACTCTTGAGCTTAAAGACCTACCTCCTCATCTAGAGTACGTTTTTCTTGAAAACAACGAGAAGTTACTGGTCATCATCGTGAAGGACCTGAAAGAAGAAGAAAAGTCCCGACTTATCGCCGTGTTGAAGAAGCATAAAAAAGCTATCGCTTGGAAAATCTCCGACATTCGCGGAATTGATCCTCACTTTTGCACACATAAAATTCTCATGGAGGACGACTTCAAGCCCACAATTCAAAGCCAATGAAGGGTGAATCCTAAAATCCATGAAGTCATCAAAAAAGAGGTTCTCAAACTTCTTGATGCGGGTATGATTTACCCTATTTCGGATTCACCATGGGTTAGTGCAGTCCACTGTGTGCCTAAGAAAGGCGGAATCACCGTTGTGCCAAATGCCAACAACGAGTTGATTCCTACCCGTCTCGTTACTGGGTGGAGAGTTTGTATAGACTACCGCAAACTCAATGATGCCACGAGAAAGGATCATTTCCCTCTACCTTTTATGGACCAAATTCTTGAACGTTTAGCGGGTAATGAATATTACTGCTTTCTTGATGGTTTCTCGGGTTATTTCCAAATACCTATCGATCCCCAAGATCAAGAGAAGACAACATTCACTTGTCCCTATGGCACATTTGCCTACAAAAGGATGCCTTTTGGCTTATGCAATGCCCCGGGACATTCCAAAGGTGCATGTTGGCTATCTTCCATGACATGGTTGAGCAAACCATGGAAGTCTTCATGGATGATTTCTCGGTCTTTGGGGATTCCTTCTCGTCTTGCCTTGCCAATTTGGAACGTATGCTTTAGCGGTGCGAAGACACTCACCTTGTTCTGAAATGGGAAAAATGCCATTTTATGGTAAAAGAAGGCATTGTGCTAGGACACAAAATCTCTAAAGCCGGTCTTGAAGTCGAACGTGCTAAAGATGTCATAGCCAAATTACCTCCACCTTCAACCGTGAAGGGTGTGAGAAGTTTTCTTGGTCATGCGGGCTTCAATCGTCGATTCATTCAGGATTTCTCTAAAATCGCTCGCCCGATGACCCACCTCTTGGAAAAAGATACTCCTTTTATCTTTTCTAAAGAGTGTATCGAAGCCTTCAATCTTCTTAAGGATAAGCTAACTAAGGCACCGGTCTTGGTTACCCCTATTTAGGAGCTACCCTTTGAATTGATGTGCGATGCTAGCGACTTCGCTATTGGTGCGGTTTTGGGTCAAATAGTGAATAAACACTTCCAACCAATCCACTATGATAGCAAAACAATGACGGGGGCTCAATTGCATTATACGACAACCGAAAAAGAGCTTTTAGCTGTTGTCTATGCTTTTGAAAAATTTCGCCCCTATCTTGTTTTATCCACCACCATCGTATACACGGACCATTCCGCGTTGAAGTACTTGATGACTAAACACGACTCTAAGCCAAGAATTCTTCGCTGGGTTTTACTCCTTCAAGAATTCAACATTGAAATTCGTGACAAGAAGGGTGCTGAAAACCTAGCCGCGGATCATCTGAGTAGACTTGAGGATCCATATCAAGGGGATCATCTGAACAAAGAGATCAATGAATCTTTCCCCCTTGAGACCTTAATGTCTATAAATCTCAATATTGATGACACCCCGTGGTTTGCCGATATTGTAAACTACTTAACGGTTGGTGTTCTGATCAAAGGGTTAACATCCCAACAAAAGAAGAAGTTCTTGAAGGATGTTAAGACTTACTTTTGGGATGACCCTTTTCTATTCAAACAATGAGTTGACTTGATTATTCGCCGATGTGTTGACGGACCGGCCGCTTTGGACATTCTCCAGGCTTGCCACAAAGGACCCACCGGTGGTCACTTTGGTCCCAACTACACCGCCAAAAAAGTGTTTGACTCGGGATTCTATTGGCCCACCATTTATCGTGATGCTCACGAGATGGTTAAACATTGTGATGCTTGCCAAAAACAAGGCAAGATCACACACAAAGATGAGATGCCTCAAAATTTCATACAAGAATGTGAAATCTTTGATGTATGGGGCATCGACTTTATGGGGCCATTCCCTTCTTCTAAAGGCAACAAATACATCCTTGTCGCTGTCAACTACGTTTCTAAATGGGTTGAAGCTAAAGCTTTACCCACTAACGACACGAGGGTGGTTTGTAATTTCTTGAAACAACTATTTGCTCGATTCGGTGTTCCTCGTGCTATTATCAGTGACCGCGTCACTCATTTTTGCAACGATCAATTTGCAAGAGTCATGGCTAAGTATGGTGTCAATCACCGTCTTTCCACCGCTTATCATCCTCAAACCAACGGTCAAGCCGAGATATCCAACCGTGGATTGAATAGAATTTTGGAACGTACTGTGGGAGAGCATCGTGCCTCGTGGGCCGATAAACTTGATGATGCTCTGTGGGCTTTCCGTACCGCCTATAAGACACCGATTGGTTGTACACCTTATCGTCTTGTGTACGGGAAAGCCTGCCACCTCCCCATCGAGCTGGAACATAAGGCATACTGGGCCTTGAAGTGGGCTAACTTCGACATCAACAAAGTCGGTGATCTTCGAAAGATTCAACTCAACGAGATACAAGAATGAAGGAATGAAGCTTACGAGAACTCATTAATCTACAAGGAAAAGACCAAGATTATCCACGATGCTAAAATCAAGAACCGAGAGTTCCACGTTGGTGATCAAGTCTTACTTTTTAACTCTCGGTTGAAGATCTTCTCGGGCAAGTTGAAGAGCCGTTGGTCTGGTCCATTCACCATCGCCAATGTCTTTCCCTATGGCACCATTGAGCTTTCTCAGCCAAATGGGCCCAACTTTAAGGTGAATGGCCAGTGTTTGAAATTATTCTTTGGTGAGGACATCTCTCATGAGATGATTCCATCCCTCACCACGTTTCCCTTGAATTAGTTCGGGACCGAGTCAGGCTCGCGACTCGGTAAACAAAAACAAACGCTCCTCGGGAGGCAACCCGAGTATCTATCCCCCTTTCCTGTTTTTCATCCTAAGTGTAGGGGGAGCTATATAGGTTGCTTGTGTTTGTATGGTGATGTGATTACAGGGATAAGTGCACTCTTGGAATCTTTGAAGAACCGTGCTCCCATGTTATCCGCAATACCGGTTCTATCTCTCAACTATCATGATTCAATTATCTTCATACTCACATTTGAAATTGATCACTTTAGTCGTCCCCTCCTTAGCTTGATTTAACCAACGTGCACAATGTCATAAGTGTAGGGGAGTTTTTCCCACATGCTTAAACATTGAGGACAATGTTTATCTTAAGTGTAGGGGGGGCTTCTATCGAAGTTTTAAGTGGACTTTTCGATTAAAATGCCTTCATTTAACCGGAAAATCATCTTTTTCAGCATTTTTCAAATTTTTAATTAACTTTGGCCATCTAGTCGTAATTTTTAAATTTTTATCGTTGCTTTCATATGTATATATCCCGCAATTAAGTCAAAAATATTAATAAAGTGGTGTAGCTAGTTTTGAAATCTTTGACATATTAGGCCCGTTGCGATTATTTTGACTCAATCCGAATAGACTTATCCAAGTTTATTCTAGCTAGTATCCTTAACCATGTAGACCTTAATTGGTTTATTAGGCTAAGCATCCACGAGTCTCATTACTTGAGATTTTAAATTGTGGAGGACGAGAAATGATAGAGTCAATTGTAAGTCGGTATTCTTGCACAAGCTCACTTGGTGTAATTATTTGCCTATTCTCCCATCACTTGCTAATAATTTATCTGCAATAAGTAAGGTCGTACGATTTGAAAGGTTACTTAGCTTCTAGCCCAAGATCGTTTAAAAGTTACTCGGTAATGATAAGAGTTCATAGCCAAGGCATAACTTATGAAGCGGGGCGCGAAGATTGGCGAGTCCAAAAAGGCCCTAACAAGGCATGAGGATTCCATTTTATTGCTAAAGATCCAAGGTGATGTGAAAAGCATTATTCCCAAAATCAATATGAAGGATCAAGATTCACGACGAAAAGAAATCAACTCCCATAAAGATCATGGAGAAATCTATCCGAAAAGACCCTAACAAGGTATGAGGATAAATAGATCCAAGTCCGAAAAGGAGGCGGATCGTTTTATCTCAAAATCCCAGTTAGAGATTGAAGAAATAATCATGAAGTCGTGGTCAACAAAGTGGAGTATTTCTCAAAAATACTCCAAGTGAAGAACTCTATTAACGAAGAGAAGACCATTATCTCAAGCACGTCTCTCAAGATATGAAGTATGAAGTACATGCCAAATATCGGTCCGAGAAAGGTCTCAAATCGTGAACCAAGTTATGCCAAGATATGAACTTTTTGATATCCCAAGAAGCAGTTTTAAGAGATTTTGTCCTTTAGCTAACTATTAATCAAATCGTCCTACTTTGCTTTCAGCCTAAATAAACTATCGAAATAAGTCCAAAAATGCATCTTCATGATCATTCTAAGACAAAAATAAAATATAAGAGATACACCTAGGAATAAGGGAGTTTAAGCATATAATTAAGCCATGTGTGTAAGTGTTTGATTTGCTAACTTATAATAACAATGATCTCGTTTTTAAGCTTAGTTTGGGGAACGTGAAACTTGAGGATGATAAATTTTTGCAGCACCAAAGCCCTAATGTAAGTCCCTGATCTATTTGCAAGTTATTTCCATATAGCTATTTTCAAGTGAAAATGGTTTTCTATCCTTTTGTTTATTTTAAAGATTTTAATTTCTCTTAGTACTTTAATCTTTGTTTAGTAATGTTAATAACGCCAAGGTTGATTGATTATGAGAAAAGTGTATATTTGCTTTATCGCTAAGCATTGCATGAGGGCATGGCAATGGTTAAGTGTAGGGGATTTGATAGGTGTGAACACACCCATCCTTTTACCACTTATTTCTTGCTAAAAACAAGACCAAAACGCGTATTTAATGTCATTTGTTTGGAATTATGCGTGGTTTGTGTGTTTGTTGTGTTTTCCGAGCCAACCGGATAAATATCGAAGAAAACATGGGATTGCACGGGTTTTATCAAAGAAAAAGACGAAAAGACGAAGTCTATAGTCCAAGAGATGCAAAAGATTTGAAGTCAATGGGTCTATTTGAAGATTTATCGAAGAAAAGGACCAAAGACGGAAGATTTACCTATGTCGAAGAAACTCAAGTCTATTAAATAAAGAAATTAAAAGACGAGTTGAATTTATTCGTCGACAAATCCCGAATCGAAATCGAAAACGTCAACTTTTCTGAAAAGACGAGAAGACAAAAAGAAAGGGAGAAAAGCCCACTCGCCAACCAAGGGAGAAGCCTATAAATACTCCTCCCATTCACAAATTTTCACTAGTCTTTTTCTGTTATATTCTTCTCCGAGTTCTTAGGAAGAACCATCTCCCTTAAGGAGTGGTTTTCAGTTTTCTTTGATTTCTTCTTGAATCTTGTAAGTTTAATCTTTCCATTTTGTTTGTTGAATCTTAAATCATTAATACAAGTTTACTTTTAATCTTTCTATCATCTTGTTCTTCATCTCTTTGTGATTCAAAGTTCTTCAAGTTACATTTTTTTGGTTTGATCATAAAAAACATGTGGGTTTTGCGTTTTTGTTGTTTTGGATTGATGTTTACCTTAGGTAAATGATCAGTGGTGAAATTGGTTTAAGTTTTGATTAAAAACTTGGTGAAATTTTGTGTTAAATTTGCGTTTCAGTCGATCCCCTGTTCTTCGCATTATTTTACTGTGTTCGCCCAGATTCCGGATAAGGGTCTCTGTGGTTTCGTTGTCTATTCGGAATATATAAATATTCCGAGTAGGAGCCTTTATTCCGCATTAGGCATTTCATTCCGAGTAGGGGATAATATTCAGCATAGCCAAAATATTCCGTGTAGGCTCGTTATTCCGCATAGGGTTTCTGTTCAAAATATTCCGCATAGGGTTTCTCTAACAAACATTCCGCATAGGAAAAATTATTCCGGGTAGAGTAGTGGTTTTATTGTCTGTACGGAATAACCAAATATTCCTAGTAGAGCACTATATTCCGTATAGCTAAACATTCAGGATAAGGAGTTTTTCCGAGTAGAACAATTATTCAGGATAGGCTACTATTCCGCATAGGGTTATTATTCCTCGTAGGGTTATTATTCCGCATAGCACAAATTTTCCGGATAGACTAAAACATTCCGAGTAGCTTACTTTATTCCGCATAAGAAGAGATATTCCGAATAAGGTAAATTTCCAGATTTATTCCAGTTTTCCAGTTTTAAATTCTAGCTTTATTTAAATTCCATTTTTATTGCTTTTAGTTTAATTTTATTACTTCTAGAACTTACCATTTTAGTAGATTTAGACCAAAGCTCCCCCTTTTTAGTCACCAATTACAACGATTCCACTTTTGACCGTGATCGATTCGAGAAGATACCGAGAACGAAACAAAGACATATATCAATTGGGTACGAGCAACGCAAAGAAAGATCTTGCAAGCAAACCTTTTTCTTAACCAACCAAAAAGCAGTATTAGGTGACATGCTTAGTGATAGCCCAAATGAGTCTACACCCATCAAAGTGACAAACCCAACCACTGGCAAGACTGTTTACCTTGGCTTAAACGCTGTTAGAAAACCTAGTATTAAATATGCAGAAATGTATAGAAAACCTAGGTCACCAAAAAGCTAAATTAGTGATAATGGAACAAGTTTCTTTTCTTCTAGACCTAGAGTTATGTCTAGAAAAGCCTGTTATACTTGTGGTAGTTTTTCACATTTAGCCTATAAGTGTGTCAATGCTTCAAAGGTCAACACTGACAAAAAGTCAAACACTGTCAAACCCAAATCTTTTGTCTAGCAAAGTCCAAAAGTTGTTAGACCAGCCCTGTTGTCCCATATATTTAGATGATTAATGATAGAAAATACATGAAAAGAGATGGATTCCTAGAGAGAGAAAGTAGTGAGAGAAAGTAGAGAGAAGGAGAGGATTTAATGTTGAATATTAGATTAAGGAAGTGAGAAAAATAAACCACCAACCCTCCTAACATGCTAGGAGGGTAGTATAAATAGTCCACCCACATGCGGGCTTTAATGGACTATATATTGGGTCGGGCTTGTCTTTTGGACTTTAATTAGTTTAAATCCAAGCCCGTAAACCACGACTAGTTAACTACCTATTACAATGTTATAATTAATGTTACAATAATAACCTATGACCGAGCATTCTTGTTTGACTCAATATTTTGAGGCTAACAATCTCCCCCAATGTGAGGTCATACCCTTTTGATATTTGGAGATCAATGGAGATTACGAATCTTGTCATAAATGAGTCTTGAACATGTAACAGTAGTCTTGTTCCTTCATGATGTGATCTTTGGGCCTTTGTCATTGTCTTTTGACTTAGTCTTTTATCTTGAGATCTTCAAATCATTCTTGACTTGTCTTTGCCATCTCGCGATCTTGTGTCTTCATCCACATGCTCACACTATTAGTTGTTGAATAAGTCTTTGGGCATGAACATGTGATTTTGAATCTTTGACTTTGCTGAGTACACCGTGATGCCACCTTCTCGAGACAAAACATAGACACGGACTGAATGGCTTTGACATTCGTCCTAAATCGGTAGCGTTTTACCTCCGGTCGGTGAAGACCGTTATACGATATTAAATACCGTACTTGTGATTAGGTAGATTCAATTAAGAATCTCCTTGACAGGGTTTCGCGGCTGTACTAGCCGTTCTCTTTACTCGACCGTCTCAAAGCAAGACTGTGAACATAAAGAGTGAATAAATTGGATAAATATCCGCTTGATTAAAGTCGTCAATTCAAATTCCTTGAACAAGTTTGATTCCTTAAGAATCTTGCCATTGTTGCTTTCCAATTGACACAAGTTTGATTCATAAGAATCTCACAAGTCACCTACCGTAGCGCTGTTTGATGTTGTCGCTAGAAGGATTTCCATTCGTCACCGTGAATATTAATGAATATCACTCTGAATGTTCTGGCAAGACCATAAAGATATTGCGTAGAAACCTGAAACGAGTTTGAATCAATTCAGAATCCAACCACTTTTGCTTTTCAGTTTTACATATGTTCAGTTCATAAAGAATCTTGCATATGACCTACCATAGTGTTGTTTGATGTTAACACTGGAAGGATTTACACTCATCATTGTGAATACTAAGTAGTATCACTCTGAGTGTTCTAGCAATATCACAAGGATATAGCTTAGGACTCTCTTGATCTTTATTCGTGTGTCCTAACAAGATTTGATTTATCTCTTGGCTCTAGACTCGATTTGTGCACTCTTAGTGGTCGGAGGCTGGAGTAGATGCCACCTATTCAATATCAACTATCTCAGAGTGAGAAAGTCAATAGAAGTCGTATTGATCTCTGTGACAATAAAACAAACTTCTTTTGAGAGAAGCCTGAGTAGCTAGGAAAGGGTTGTGCTTCACATCACTGGGTCCATGATGAGTTTTTCTTCATGATGAGTTGACCCGGTTTCTGCCTAAGTTGTATGGAGGGCTTCTTTCTTTACACCCTTTATCCTTACATTTCTTTTTCATTCTTCAACCCCTTCAATGCTTACCAAGACATCATTAATAGAACCTTGTTGTGATTGTTCCAGTGCTATCATCAGTACTTAGTCGGCATTCAGCTTTGTTCACATTCTACTCCATCTTTCCTAAGGGCTTCTAATAATCTATTAGATTGACCATGGGAAGAACCCTCCGGTTCTGGTTGGATCATATGACTTAAACCTAACCACCCTTTTGACACCAATAACGTCGTGACTTAAAGATGTTGTTGGTATTTGATCGTAACCATGAGTTCTTGAGTCTTTTAGATCACATTTTAATCATATTTTCTCCCCTATTTCTAATATATAAAATCTTTTGATATTAGAGATACCAAATTTGATTAAAATATATTTTGAAAAATAGTCTTGAAAATCTTCGGGAGAAAGATGTGTCAAACTTAGCATGAATTTTGGAACGCTCTCCCTCAAAAATTGATCCAATGGAATTGTCATTACGAGGATTTGATCCACATTTAACTTTTTAGGATAGGAGTTGTTGCACACACAATTTTTGAAAGATTTTGAATATAATTGAGAAATTCTTGAAAAACTTGTGTTCAACGCTTTCTGAAAAATCAATTCTTTTTGTCGAAAAGGTTTTTCTAAAGCATAAACTTGATTTCATAGACTTTGAATGTCTTGACGAATCCACTCAAGTGTAAGAAGATTTAACTTCTTTTGCTAAGGGTAAGAGTACAAAAGCGTACACTCCCCCGTGAAATGAAAGCCGGGTTGCAATCTGAAAGTGATTACAAGCCATTGTGTTGAGCTCAAAACGTGGAATGTTTTCTGACAAGCTCAACCAAAGATAGATTGCTCTACCCGTTTTTGGAAAATATTTACAACTTTCATTCGAGCTTTATGTACACACCCGTGTCATTATTCAGCGACATTTATAGGTACGTCCATATTATCGATACTGAAAGACATGTCGAGAAGAATATTTTTGGATTTTCAAAGATTTTTTTTTTTAATTTTGTATTTTTATTTTTCATTAATATTTACAGATAGATGTTTGATAGATGAATCAAGCAGGCTTCTTTGCCAGAACCTCCAGTTCTGCTGGAGTCAAACATCTCATACCAATTTGCCTAACAAGATACGCAAACCTCTCTTTCGAAAGAGCGTTTGTAAACAAGTCAGCTAATTGGTAATCAGTTCCAACAAAGTATAATTCAACAATAGCCTTTTCAACTTGTTCCTTAATGAAGTGATATCTGACATCAATGTGCTTCGTGCGGGAATGATGTACCGGATTGCAGGAGATGGTTATGGTAGACTTTGAGTCACAGTACATAGGTACTTTATCAAACTGGAAGCCATAATCCGTGAGTTGTGTTCTCATCCAAAGAACTTGAGCACAACACGCAGATAGAGACACATACTCCGCTTCGGCTGATGACAATGATGTGCAATCCTGCTTCTTGGAAGACCATCCCACAAGCTTATCTTGACCTAGAAATTGTGCACCACCAGAAGTACTTTTACGTGTATCAAGACACCCTGCATGATCAGAATCTGAATAGGCTGTTAGAAAGAAACCGGTTTCCCTCGGATACCAGAGTCCCATGTGAATGGTATTCTTAAGGTACCGAAAGATCCGTTTAACCTCCTTAAGGTGCTTTTCAGTGGGTTGTGCTTGATATCGTGCACAATAGCATGTAGCATGATGAATATCAGGTCTGCTTGTTGTCAAGTACATGAGGGACCCGATCATGGAACGATATCTCGTTTGATCTATGGGTAATCCCTCCAAGTCAGCATCTAGGGATGTGGTTGATAATGGTGTCCCAACGGGGTCACATGATGTCATACCATGCTTTGTGATTATATCTTGACAATACTTACCTTGGTTAATGAAGATACCACTTGGGGATTGGTGAACTTGAATTCCTAGAAAGAATTTTAGTTCGCCCATCATAGACATTTCAAATCTGTTGTGCATTACTTTTTCAAACCATTTTGAAAGTTTTGGGTTTGTAGACCCGAAAATAATGTCATCAACGTAAATTTGCACAAGCAAAATGTCATCCCTATATTTATAAGTGAACAAAGTTAGATCAATGGAACCTTTTGAAAACCCTTTGGAGACCAGAAATTTCGAGAGCTCGTCGTACCATGCCCTTGGAGCTTGCTTCAGTCCATAAAGTGATTTGTGGAGACGATACACCTTGTCAGGATAATGAGGATTGATGAATCCTTCCGGTTGTGTGACATGGACTTCTTCCTTCAAAGGACCGTTAAGAAACGCCGTCTTTACTTCCATTTGATAGACAATGAATTCCTTATGTGCAGCATAAGCAAGAAAAATCTTGACCGCTTCCATTCGAGCTACTGGTGCAAATGATTCTTCGAAATCAATACCCTCTTTCTGTCCATACCCTTTAGCCACAAGCCTAGGTTTGTTCTTGATGATAGTGTTCTCTTCATCCATCTTGTTTTTCCAGATCCATCGAAGATTTAATGGTATTACATCGTATGGTCTGTCAACAAGTTCCCAGACATTAAGTCTTTCAAATTGTTGAAGTTCATCCGTCATCGATTCAATCCAAGCATGATCAGCCATGGCTTCTTTTATGTTTTTCGGTTCAGCTGTACTCACGGCGAGTGCAAACATACAAGCATCGCCATCGGTGTGAAGCTGTCGTCTTGTACGAACGGGTTGTGAAGGGTTTCCAATTACATGAACCAAAGGATGATCTCGGGTCCAATGATGTTTTGAAGTATGTCGTTGGTAGAACGTGTGCATATTTGACAGATCAACATGGCGAGTAGAAGACTGTCCAATTTCGTGTACCGGTGTACCGAATGGGTTGATAAATTCGTCTTCGTTAGATAATGCATTGTCTACTTGATTTCTGTTCTCTGGAGCAATGACAGTAGTTGTGGATGTTGTAGGATCGATTGTTGAAGTGATATTTTGAGGAAGTAAATCTGCAGCAACCCGTGTTGAAGTAGATGAAGTTGTATCCGGTTATTGACGATGATCTGTATCATCATTCTTATAATGAGTGTCAGCGGAAGACTTCGATACAACTTGTTTCTCCCCCGTGAAATATTCATCATACATTGGTCCATATAACATTTCCAACTATTCAATTGTCGTGTCGACTGTCATATCAGCTCTAGGAACATGTTCTGGAACCAGCGTTGAACTTGACGGTTCATTGTTGTGGTCTTGAGTTTCGAGTTCCGTGCGGTTGTGGACAGAAGTCGTTTGTCGTTGTGGATCGGGACTTAAACTGTTTTTTTCAAGTGCCATTTCTTGTAATTCATCAAATCGAATGTGAATGGTCTCGACAACCAATTTTGTTCTCTTGTTGTATACTCTATATCCCTTAGACTGAGTTGCATATCCCACAAGAATACATGCATCACCTTTCTCTTTCATTTTTTCCAAATTTTCACCATCTCGAATAATGTAACAAGTACATCAAAAAACATGAAGGTGTTTGAGTGAAGGTTTTTGATCATGAATTATGTGATATGGTGTCTTTTCGTGTCTTGGGATAATTAAGGAGCAGTTTTGTGTGTAGCACGCGATTGACACGGCTTCGGCCCAAAAGTATAGTGGAAGTTTTGAAGCGAAAAGTAGTGTTCGAGAAGCCTCAACTAAAGTACGGTTTCGTCTTTCAACAATGCCGTTTTGTTCGGGTGTTCGAGCAATAGATGTTTCATGTTCAATCCCTTCGGCTTCAAAATACTTTCTCAGATTTGAACTCAAAAAATATGTACCTCTGTCAGTACCAACCACTTTAACTTGAGCTTGAAGACCACGTTGTATCAGTTTAAGAAAGCTGATGAGAACTTCGGGTGTTTCATCCTTGGACCTCAAGAAGTGAGTCCATGTGTACCTTGAGTAATCATCGACAATTACCAGAATATATTTCTTTCCATTGATACTCTGGACACGCATGGGACCACACAGATCCATGTGAAGAAGATCTAACCGACCTTTAGAGCTTGGTGTGGTCTTTGTTTTGAAGCTACTTCGTTTAGCTTTACAAAGTTCACAAGAAGAACAAAGATGATCTTTGATGAATTTCAAACTTGGAAGGCCTCTCACAATATCTTTCTTGGAAAGCAAGTTGATGGTATCAAAATTAAGATGAGATAAACGTTGATGCCATAACCATGCCTGAGTCGATGAAGCTTTAGCCATGAAGCGAATTGGAGTTGATGAAGTTGTGTCTTGAAGTGAAATTGTGTAAAGATCAGTACCCCGTGTACCGGTAAGTAAGTCATTCCCATCATAATCACGAACAAAACATGTCTTCTTTCTGAAAGCAACCTCCAAATCCGCATCACAGAATTGACCAACCGAGAAAAGATTGTGATTGAGCCCTTCAACGTAGTATACCCTTTTGATCGTAACATTCCCTTGAACCAAATCTCCATATCCTAGGATCGGTGCAAATTGATCATTTCCGAATCGGACCGTACCCAGGAACTTCTCCATGAAGTTAATTAGAAGATTGAGATTCCTCGTCATGTGCTTCGTGCATCCGGAGTCCAGTATGAAGAGAATTATTTGTATCACCTGCAGAAGAGTTAGAACACGATGGAGCATTTGCTAAATTGGATACCATAGTATTTGTGATTATAGAATCATTAGTGTCCTTAGCAACATTTAAAGGCATACTAACACTCGTAGTCACATTTTATGTCCTAACTTTAGGCATCCATTTATATCCGGGAGGACATTGATTAGCAAACCACGATTTCCAAGACTTACTAGCAGACTCATATGATTCCTTAATTTTGCTTCTAGGGTTCTTAGTGGTGGAGTCTCATGCATTACTTTTCTTAGTGGGGGTGGCACCAGAATGGTTCACTTTGGGTTTGGGTTGACTAGCTCTAATAGGCATTGCAACTTGCTTCTTAGTTCTAGTATCTACGCCTTTGACTTTATTCATAGCACACATAGAATGATTAGCATTAGCACACTTTCCACATTTGACACAAACAAATTTCACATTCATAGCATTCAAATCATTCACATCATTCATATCGTCATTACATGCGATAACAGACTTTTTATTCTTAAAAACATTCAAATTCCTAGGGTGTGCTTCTACTTCCTTCATCTTCCCTTGATTCTTGTGTTTCCAGACCTTATCATTCACTTGAGTGCTCTTAAGCTGAGGCCGAATAACACTAGTAGTGGTGACTATTCCTATAGTAGAAGACACACGAATATTAGTGTTTCTAGAAGTCTGTGGCGATTGAGTAACTTTGTTTGTGGGCTTAGTGTGCATTCTATACATCCCTAGTGTAATCACATTATTGTGCTTAACGCTTGGTGCTATAGTATTCCTTATGGGTTGTTTCTGTGGTAACCTTTCCTTTCCATCCATCTTGGTGGCAAACACAGGTTTTGCAAACGAGGAATTTGACAAAGCAGATGGTTTTCCCAAGATAGAGGATCTATTTACTTTAGAAGCATCGGGTTGTCTAACAACAGGTTTCTTAATGCTAGGTTCCACGGTTTTCCCACCCATTTTAGCAACGAGTTTCTACAATTCTGCTATCGCTCTGTCCCTGTCTTGTAACTGAGCTTTCAACCCTTTAATTTCCAAATTATGTTCATTCATTTCTCGAAACGTTTGGGAAAGTTTTTCTTGCAATTTATTATCATGTGGAAAACTACCAACGTCTTTTTGCAAAGCAAGTTCAAGAGAATGACAATGTTTTTGAAGGAAATCAGTTTTATGTTGAAGTAACTCAAAATCCTTTTTGTCAACATTTTCTTTACGTTTCGAAAGCTCAATTTCAAGACGTTCACATTATTTTATCTTATCAAGATATTGGCAATCAACTTCAGAATATTCATCAATATCAGTACAAGATGTAAAATAAGCACACATAACATCTTTAGAAACGCATTCTTGCAAGAGTAAATCATATTCATCTGAAAAATCAGAGTTCTCCATTTGAAGATCATCAATGTGTTTCTCAAGAGATTCAACATATTTTAAATCATCATACATTTCAGTCCGAATGAAACTCCTCAAGTTGAAGGACAGTTTCTTTAATCAACGTTGTGTTAGGAATTAAGAGTTCTTTCACAAGCAAGGTATTATCTTGAGGAATCGGACGTGTCCACTCAGCATTTTCATGTTTTGCCCAATCTCTTTCAACAATAGATTTAACATTATCTATGTGGTGTTTAAGAATACCTAATGTTTTCCTACTCTTGCTTTTAGATTCATCTAGAGGGAGGTAGTTTATGTATTTGTAAACATTAGATTTCTTAGGGGCAAATGCTTTCTTCCATTGAATTCTCTTTTGTTTGCATTCTAGAAAAACTTCCTCACGAGTTTTCTGAGTTTGTTTGTTGAAAAGAAAATAGAGACTATTCTCATAAGCATAATTATACGGTTTTACAAACTCTTTATTGACAAAAGATTGACTATCATCATCCCAAGGGGCAGTCTCTTCACTATCGGCACTAACAGGCATGCAATCAAGATCGGTCCTTTCAGTCTCATCAAGATAAAGACACGGGTTCGCAGCTTGAGATTTGGCAAGGTACTCAGGACTTGCAAAGCTAGCTTGACCCTTAAACATGGACGGAGGTGCCAGCATTCTTACTGATTGAATAGAATCATGCGTTTTATAAACAACTTTCTTCAAAAATTCGACTTGTGCTTCTAGTTTCGTTACTTTTTCAGTTTCTTTATCATATCTACTTTTGAAGTATTGTTTTAACGCATCTACCTCTTGTTTCTTATCCTCAATAATTTTAGCAGAATCAGTAGTGGTCATAGAGAGCTTTTGTTCAAGTTCATTAACTTTGGTGTTGGCAAGGTACGTTTTTTGGCGTTCATCCATTAAGAAAACATTATATTGACGCTTCTCTTTTGCCAATAACTCAAGAGTTGTATTATATTTGTTTTTAAAATCATCCTTTTGACTTTTTAACGCACTTCCCTTGTACCCCTCAAGCTCTTTGGTTTTCTGAAGGAGCTCATCTCTATAGCTTTCAGTCATCTCAGTAGATTTGATAAGAGCAGCTTTGCATTCTTCAGAACTTTGAGTGAGCGTAGCGTTTGCCTTCTTTAATTACTTTTGACTCTTTTTATTTTCAGTGACATCTTTTTGTAAAGTAGCAATTAAATTAGCAAGCGCAATATGTTCCTCTTCATCATATTCATTTGCATGTTGATCATCCTCAGACTCATTATTGCACATGTCTGATGAATCGGGTGTAGTATTTCTATCAACCGTTTCCATCATACACATGTCATTAATGGCATTTGGTAGATCACTATGCTCAGGAATATCACCAAACACATTATATTCATTAGTAGTATGTACCTTATTGATTGGCTTAGTGTCAAAGATAGGGCCATTGTCATCTTCAGTGACTTTGAGAACTTCTTCAACCTTTTCCATGTACGAGTAATGTGCATCGAGCTCTTAATCAGAATGTTCATCATGAGTATCATCAAGCATTGCACCTTCCTCAGCTGACAATTTAACCCCTGCTTCCATCTTCTTGCATAGCAGCATCTTTTCCTTGTGATAGCTGGAGTCTCTAACCCTTTTCGGCTTCCTGCATTCCTTTGCCATATGCCCATAACCTTGGCAATTCAAACATTGAATCCCACTCTACTGAACCACTTGACTTCTAACCGTTTCCCTATTCCCAGTAGCAGCAGCAATCCTCTTAGTATCATACTTGGCAGTTTGTCTATCATACCTTGCAGAACCCTCAACATGTGTTGGATTATGTCGATCATACCTAGAAGGACTTTCACCACGTCGACGTGTGTCATACCTTGGAGGACTCTCAACATATCGGTTCTTTGTGTTAGATGATGTACAAAGATTGTTGTTGGTGGGTTTGTAGATTTTCTTGTAAGTCTTCATTATGAAAGCAATTTGTTGTTTCATCTCTTGGTTCTTTTGAGCTTGGTCTTCATCACTATCTTCTTCAGATGATGACTCAGATGGTGGTGATGGTGCTCTTGGCACTTTACCTCGAAATCTTGTGGATGATGAAGACTTAGATGATGTGGAATATCGTGGTGAAGATGATGTAATGGAGTATGGCTTAGGAGCACGAGAGTGATGATCTTGTACATGTTCTGTGGTAGTCACTAAAGCAAGTGTATTAGCCGTCTTGGCAACACGTTCAACTCTAATCTCATTTGCTTCATTCTGAAATTGCTTCAAGATATCAAAGAGTCGATGATATGAGACCTCGTCTAACTTTTCTTGTTGTTTCACTAAAGTGACGAACCGTGTCCACTCTGGTTGAAGTTGTTGAAGAAATTGAACATTGACTTGCATGGTGGAGACTTGCAGATTACTTCTTGTCATGTCATTCATCATTTTATAGAACCTGGAGTCGTATGAGTCAATTGATTCTCCATCCCTTGAAGTAAACTTGCCAAAATTCCAAAACAAGTTTGTTTTGACATCTTGTTTGTTGAGTGATTCTCCTTGTTGCAAGCGTTCAATCGCGGTCCACATTTCATGTGATGTTGGGTATGCATCAACCGAGTGGAGTAAATATCATCTCCAATCCCACTTAAAACCATATAGATTGCTTCCTTCTCCGCATCATGCCAAGCACAATTTTCAGGTGTGAGATCGGCTCTTGTTTCATCACGTTCACTTGCGGGTATTGGATCAGTGGTATCTGTGGATGCTCTTGGAGGAATTGAGATCTTCTTAAATATATATGGTCCATGTGTAATACATTTCCTCAAGGCATCACCATTAGGTCTTGTATCAAGGTATCGTATGAACCGTATTTGCCATTGAGCATACCGACCAGACACAAGCATTGGTGGTCTCTGTTTATTACCCGCCACTATGATATTGTTATTTGTGACACGATACTCTTGTATAGAATCCATATCTAGAAATTTGTAATCGATGAAGTGAAAATGGATCTTAAGTAGATGTGTTGTGATTGGTGTTGTCAAGAAAAGATGTTGAAATCCCCTAAAATTATCCTCACAAGAAACCAAAAAATCTAAAGCGAAAAATACCAATTTTCGAAAAATAGTGAAGAATTTCGCAATGAGGTGTAATTTCGCAATGTTGGATAAGGCTTAAATTCCACAATCCTTTAAAGAAGTACAAGATTTCGCAATTCCCTCAAAGTATGATTTCGCAATCCTTCAAAAAGTACAAGATTTCGCAATTTCCTCAAAGTATGATTTCGCAATCCTTCAAAAAGTACAAGATTTCGCAATTTCCTCAAAGTATGATTTCGCAATTATGTCAGGGTACAATTCCGCAATTCTGGATGAGCACAAATCCGCAATTCTCTTAATTGACAGATTTCGCAATGGATGAAATCCGCAATTAGTGAAGGATTTCGCAATGACACTAATTCCGCAATACTTTTTGGAATTCAAATCCGCAATCCCTTTAAGGTACAAAATCCGCAATAGTCAAAAATCCGGAATGGTCAAAATCTGCAATAAATGACAAGATTTTGTAACTTTTGGAAAGATTCCGCAATGCCTTCGAATGAACAATTTCCCAATTTTTTCAAAGAAAATCAAATTCGCAATTAAGTACACGATTGCGAATTTGTACCAGATTTCCTAAAAAATAGGAACAATGGTGAATACTTATGAAAAACGTGATTGCACACCAAAAATCAAGCCAAACACCACCAAATTTCGTGTTTTTAACCGATCAAAGTAACCAAAATCACTACCACGCCTATGTAGATGATTTGTCTACTCACAAACACCACAAAAACACAAGGAAACTTGATGATTCGAGCTATACAATCAAGAAAAACACACGAACACAATATGATAATCAAAACCAATCACTTATCTACCCCATGGCGATTAATACCAAATGTTGTCCCATATATTTAGATGATAGAAAATCGATGAAAAGAGATGGATTCCTAGAGAGAGAAAGTAATGAGAGAAATTAGAGAGAATGAGAGGATTAACTTGTTGAATATTAGATTAAGGAAGTGAGAAAAATAAACCACCAACCCTCCTAACATGCTAGGAGGGTAGTATATATAGTCCACCCACATGCGGGCTTTAATGGACTATATATTGGGCCATACTTGTCTTTTGGACATTAATTAGTTTAAATCCAAGCCCGTAAACAACGACTAATTAACTACCTATTACAACGTTCTAATTAATGTTACAATAATAACCTATGACCGAGCATTCTTGTTTGACTCAATATTTTGAGGCTAACAAGCCCCATTCTTTACTAGAGGGTCTAATACTTATGGACAAAGACCTTTTCAGAAGACCAATACATGGTCTAATAGACAATGGGTTCATGTAGCAAACCCTAGGTTCAACGCTGACAAGGGTAATTGCAGCGTTAACAAGACAAATCAAACGCTGACAGAAACGTTGCCATACCTAATACTGGCAAATATTTCCAACCAAAGGAAAAGGGGTCTAAAGCTTCTTCTAGCTTGACATGGAGACCTAAGCAAGACCAAAACCCTAATTCAGATGGGATTTCTATGACCTGTAACAGATTTCATTATATTTCAAATGTCATAACAAAACCAATTGGGGTTAACTGGGTGTTTAATCCAAAAAGTGATGAACAAGGGTTGTCATAAGGACTAAATATGTTCTTGTTGAACAACCAAATGAATCCAAGTCTGCTCAGGCTTGGGTTCCCAAAGAAAACTAATTTGTTTTCTTTATGTGCAGGGCATTCAAAAGCAGGTTAATGATTATGGCTATTGGGATAGTGGATGCTCTAGGCACATGACTAGGAAGGAAGATTATCTCACAAACTTCACACCCATTAAGGATGGCGACAAAGTTTACTTTGGAGGCGGATATGGAACTATCACAGGCAAATGAACTCTTCTCACCAACAATTTGCGTTTTGAAAACGTGTTTATGGTAAAAGAACTTGACTATAATCTGTTTAGTGTATCACAAGTTTGTGATAACAAAAATAAGGTTCTTTTTACTGATACTGAATGCTTGGTGTTGAGCAAAGATTTTAAAATACCAGATGAGAAATTCATTGATTATAGAACACCTAGACATAAGGACATTTATAATATGAATCTTAATGGAATTAGGATGAATAATAATTTGTCATGTCTATATGCTAAGGCTTCAGTTGATGAGAGTAATCTTTGGCATAGGAGATTAGGGCACATTAATTTTAAAAATATAAACAGACTTGTGAGACATGGTTTGGTTGATGGTTTACCTGAAAAGGCTTTCCACAATGACCACTCTTGTGTTGCATGCCTTAAAGGCAAACAGCACAAGGTCTCATTTAAGTCTAAACAGGTGCACTCTAGTTCTAAACCACTTCACTTGCTACATATGGACTTGTTTGATCCAACCAATATAGAAATCTTAAATGGTAAATCTTACTGTTTTGTCATCACTGATGATTTTTCTAGATTTAATTGGACTTTCTTTTTAGCTTTGAAAAGTGACACTGCTGATAGTTAGATTAACTTTATTACCCAAATAGAAAAGAAGTCTGGTAATGAGGTTAAGATGCTTAGAAGTGATAATAGTGGTGAGTTTAGAAATAAGTTGTTGGATGACTTTTGTGCCAAGAAAGGGATTACTAGGCAGTTTAGTATAGCTAGAACCCCACAGCAAAATGGGGTAGCTGAGAGAAAGAATAGAACCCTCATAGAAGCAGCCAGGACTATGTTGGCTGATGCTCACTTTCCCATTGCTTTTTCGGCTGAGGCTGTGAATACAGCTTGTTATGTTCAAAATAGGGCATTAGTCAACAAGATTCATAACAAAACACCTTATGAGTTACTTTGGGGAAGAAAACCTAATATTGGTTTTCTTGAACCCTTTGGATGTCATGTAGTTATGCTGGACACTAGTGATGCCTTAGGTAAGTTTAGTGCTAAAGGTGATGAAGGTTACTTCATGGGTTATTATGTGTAAAGTAGAGGATATTGAGTTTACCTTAAGAAATAAAAATGTATACTTGAAAAAGTACATGTTAGGTTTTTAGAAAGTAAACCTAGTGATCCTGAAAGTGGTCCAAATTGGTTATTTAACTTGGAACCTCTATCTAGGACTTTGAACTATATGCCTGTTACTAATCCAAACATTGTGAAGGTAACTTCAAATGTTGTGGAAGAACCAGTTGTTGATGTTTCAGGTAAACAGGTTGAGGAAGAGGTTGGATCACAAGCAGTCAAATCAGCACCCATACTTGAGTATGTTACTATTCCCATGTGGACAGATGCATTTGTTGTTGCTGCTGCTGCTGGAAAGGAAAATGGTGGTCCCCAAGTATCACCAGTTGACAACATGCATGATCTTTTAGACGCTAACAAAGGAAAATCTGGCGCTGACAAGACAAATTCAACCGTTGATGGCTCAAACGCTTATAACCTTGGTCTAGGCGTTGACAGCTCTTTTTACCATATTTTCTCTTCCAATACTTTTGAACAAGGTGAACCTTCAAACAGAAATGGAGAGGTTCATTCAGATGTTGATGGAAGAGAGTCTGAAGAGGATATTGGTAACATGGAAGATGAGATTGAGGACAACACACTTATTGAGGGAGGAGTGCTTACTTCTACAATCAAAAATCACCCTTATTCTCTAATTATTGGTGATGTGATGTCTCCTGTTCAAACTAGAAGATCTCATCAGAATCTTGGAGGATTTATTGCCAATATTCACAAGAAGGTTGATACCCCTCTTATTCAAGCATGTTTGTTTGCCTGTTTTCTGTCACAACAGGAACCCAAGAAGATTTTTGATGCTCTCAAAGAACCAAGTTGGGTGGAAGCAATGCAAGATGAGCTTCACCAATTTGCTATCCAGGATGTTTGGGAGTTGGTTGATTGTCCCAGACATGTCAGACCTATTGGGACAAGATGGGTTCTTAGAAACAAGAAGGATGAAAGAGGCATTATTGTCAGAAACAAGGCACGTTTATTGGCTCAAGGATATACACAAGAGGAAGGGATAGAATATGAGGAGGTCTTTTCACCAGTTGCAAGGATTGAGGCTATAAGGATCTTTCTAGCCTATTGTAGAGGAGGTTTATGTTATGCAGCCTCCTGGTTTTGAAAATTCAAAACATCCAGACAAGGTGTATAGAGTCAAGAAAGCTATGTATGGACTTCATCAAGCCCCAAGAGCATGGTATGGCAGATTGTCCACCTATCTGGTGGAAGATGGATTCAAAAGGGGCACCATAGATCAGACCTTATTTACAAAGAAGACTGGTAAGGATTTCTTACTTGTCCAAGATTATGTAGATGATATCATCTTTGGCTCTTCAAGTCCAAAGATGAGTGAAGACTTTTCCAAGCTTATGACAGACAAGTTCAAGATGAGTGCAATGGGGGAGATAAACTTCTTTCTAGGGTTACAAGTTCAGCAGAAAGAAGATGGTATCTTCATCTCTCAAGATAAATATGTAGCATAAATCTTGAAGAAGTTTGCCTTTTCTCCACATGAGAAAAGGGCTAGCACTCCTATGGATAGAGAACACCCTTGGGGAAAAGTTGGAGATGGAAAAGAAGTAGATGTCAGGAACTATAGATCAATGATTGGTTCATTGATGTATCTTACAGCTTCAAGACCTGACATTATGTTTGTTGTGTGTGCATGTGCATACCATCAAGTGACTCCCAAAGAATGTCATCTTCATGATGTCAAGAGGATCTTTAGATACCTTAGATGTTATACATACCTAGGATTATGGTATCCAAAGCATTCACCATTAGAGCTTATTGCATATTCAGACAATGATTATGGTGGTGACAAGTTTGATAGAAAATCCACAACTGGTGGATGTCAGTTTCTTGGGAGTAGATTGATATCTTGGCAATGCAAGAAACAAACAGTGGTGGCCAATTCTACAATTGAAGCAAAATATGTAGCAGCAGCTGCTTGTTGTGGACAAGTCTTATGGATTCAGAACCAACTATTGGATTATGGGTATAATTTCATGCATACCAAGATTTTTGTAGATAATAACAATACTTTATGCATTATTAAAAATCCTGTACATTACTCTAAAACAAAACACATAGAAAATAGACATCATTTTATAAGAGAGTGTTTTGAAAAGGGTTTAATACAACCAGATAGGGTTGACACAGAAGAAAATGTATCTGATTTATTAACTAAAACTTTTGATACTGGAAGATTTCAATACTTGGTAACAAGTATTGGAATGATCAATCTCACTTAATATGTGTTTTGAGGTCTTATTGTAAAAATATGTACAGGATATGCATTGTTATTGGTCTTTATGTGAAATTAGATTTTCCACTTTATTTGTCTAACGTTGACAAAGGTTACTTTAACGTTGATAAGTGTTATCGTGACGTTGTCAGCAACATGTTAGTTTTGTGGTTTTTGATCTAATTTTGCAGGCGTTGTTAGCATTGTACCATTGGATACATAGTTTCTTATGGATCCTTGGAGAATCATTGGAGCATGTTTCAATTTATGGATGATGGTTGGAATATTTATATTCCTATCTTGACATAAATTTTTATTTACATGCATATTAATTGGCAACTTTTGTATCATAGTTTAAGGGGAGGTTTAGGAACCTTTAGGACTTTTGGGTATTCTTATGATACTCTTATCACAATTCTAGATTGTGTCCACTGGTGAGTATGAGTTAGTTTACTATCTCATGAGGCACTATAGCATGCAAAGTTGATACACTATGCATGCTGCCAAGACCTTTTTGGCCTAGAATTGGATCTGGTCTGTTGGGAGACTTGGGTATGATTTATATTAGGATTACCTAGGAGTTACAAGGGATTTTATGAGATAACTTAACTGTTAAGAATTTTGGTTAGCAAGGGACACTAGAGGATTGTTATGTCTATCTTGCATAAGCATGTGTGCATACTTGGATAGTGTTTGCCGTCCTATAGTAATTTTCAGTTTATAGGTTATCTTCACTAGGATAAATTACTTTGTTAAGGTCCTTTTTCATTTTTATTATTTTTTATTTTTTTGGACGTTGATAGATATATTTCTAAGCGTTGTTGTGACCAATTTAGACGTTGACATGGCTTTTTCAAACATTGACAAGAATATAGCCGTTGGGAGTTGATGGGTTATTTTTAACCGTTGACACTCATTGGGTCCTACCCAGTTGTTATTTTTGACGAAAATTGGGGCCGTAATTTTGGGAGTTGATAAATTTTAACTAATGCACAAGATAACTTATTCTCTTTTAAATATTTTCATCATTATATTTTGAAAATACTTGCCTCATATTTGACCAATCACATGTGCCTATCACTCCTATATATTTGGCTCCTACTTTTTAAACATGTTACTCTCATATTCTTTTCTAACAATTTTCTCCTATAATTCATCTTTTATAATCTTTCATAAACAGCTTTCTACATCAATGGCGCTGAAGTTTAAACGAAGTGACTTGGTATTGGGATTCAGAAGCCAACATAATATGATTGCTTATTTGGAGGCTGATGATGCTCTGTTTCCTCAATACACCCAGATGGTGGCGTATTTGAATGCATCTCCACTTAGGTATGCACTTTCTCATGTTCCTCTCATCACTGTCACTCATATTAAACAGTTTGGAACATTGCCAGTTCCTCAAAGCTTAATAATGTGACTACATTAACAGGTACTGTTCATGGGCGTTCTTGGGTGGTTACTAAAGCCTTGGTTCACCAGGTTTTGCATCTTAATGATGCAAATAGTATAACCACTCTCCCCATTAATGAAATAGAACAAGGACTCCAAGCTTTGCGTTATCCTTTCCCTGAAGAGGGTACTTTAAACAAATATCATAAACAGGAATTTCCCCCAGCTTGGAAGTACTTAATACATGTCATCCTTCAATGTTTGAGTCCCAAATGTACTGCACACAATGAAATTAACAGATCAATTGCTAGTGCAATTGTGTGTATTACAAATGGGCAAAAGTATAATTTTTCTAAACTGATTTTTGATGGCATGTGTAAAAACAAGGGTAATAAGATGACTTTGGCTTACCCAATATTTTTACAAATGATTTTTGATGACCAAGGGTATTGCACCAGGGATCATGATGATTTTTATGCGATCCCTGTGCAAAAGAAAGCTATTTTTAGTAAGATGAATTCACCCCCTCACAGAGACTTACCCCTTACCCAAGCTATGCTTGCTGTTATTGCAGCAGCACAACCTCACCCTGACCCACAACATGACCTAATACTAGATCCATTACCTTCACCTCAACACATGGAACTTGGCCAAGAATCCTTCAACGCTGACACGTTAAATGTTGGCATTGACACTACTAATCCAAACGTTGACACCTTTACATCACAGACCCAAACACCCCTTAACCTTCAAACTACCACCCAATCCACATCATCTTCTCCACCCCCAGACTATAGGATGGAAAAACGCCAAAGGACCCTTGAGGTGTTATCCTCTGGTGGTCTGGTGAGATGGCATTTATACATGATCTCATCGTTCTTTTTGGGATTTAAATGCATAAAAATGTCATAAAATACCATATATATGCTTGTGTTTGTTTACTTGTGTATTTTAGGTATGGATATCGTGAAAAAGACAAAAGATCACAAGAAACAAGGAAAAACGGACACGAGAAACGAAGCCGTACAAAGAACCGGACCCTAATTCATGAATTATTTAACAATTACCCTTGAAGACTTGAAGATATGCAAGATTGATCCTAAAACAATGAAGAAATTACACTTAAAACCCTTATGAAATCATAATTACAAGTTTGGTCCCTTAAGTTTGTCAAAATTGCAAAAAGGTCCTTCAACTTTGAAGAAATGACAAGATTAGTCCCTCATCAATTCTAATTTGTCATTAATGGTCCCTCATGAAGTCAAAGATACATTGAAGACCTTTGAAGATCAAGAAAGTCCAAATTCAGTCCCTCAATTACGGAAAAATGGCAAAAACAACCCTTTAAACCTTTTCACCAAAGTTTTGTGGCAAAAGTATAAACTTGGAAAGTTTATTAACAAAGAAAACGGATTTGAAGGCTTAAAAACTTGTTTTACCACCTTTCTGAAATCACAAGGGCCAAAGGTGTTAACTTGAAAGATTCAAACTCAAAATGCGCCAAACACCTTGCAACTCCTACAAAAACGGATCAAAAAGGTTACTATTCACCTTTCACCACCAGTTACCATTCCACTTAAAACAAAGGGTAAATCCCAATTACCCACACCCACGTGTGATTCACACATCCAGAATCCCATCCCACATACAAAACCCTCAATCCCATTACCCAAAGGACCCCACACTCAACCTCATCAACCAATGAAAACGTAACTTACTCCCCAAGGCAAATGACGTGGCCAAATCAAGAGACCTCATTCCAAACGTCCAAGATGCATTTGGACAGCTCATTCCATCAAAAGATCTAGAACACTTCAAGGGCATTTTTGAGAATTCAGTTCTAGGGTTTGTGAATAGTGTTAGCTTAGCATTTGCCTATAAAAGGAGACCTCAACCTGTGAGAGTCCCTTTGTTCCAGTTTTACCTTTTAAACTTGTAATTCCTTTTTAAAATTTATAAAAGTTGGTATTTTGAGAAAATTGTAATTCCTTTTTATGTTTTTGAAAGTTGGTGTTGTTTAAAGGTGATTATGAGTTCCATTTGTTGTTATAAGTGTGCTTTAATTATTTGGTTCAAGGATGTTTATGTTTCGTAAGGTTTTTCATGTTTGAAAAAGCTTGAAAAGAGGTTTCTGAATTTGCTTATTTTTGTATACTAATCCTTAACCAAAAGCTATAAGCTCTTGCTAGCTTGTTGAAACCAAGCTTGTGAAGGGATTAGGGCCTTTGGTTGGGCTGTTTGTTCATTGTGTTGAAGAAATCAAGCCCTTGAGTTTCTGCTTTGAAACATCAACCAAGACATTCATCATCTTTGTTATTGAAGTACCTTGGTCTTGTTCTAGTTTTTTAACAAGGTCCAAGGAGCATAGCTGGCCCTCCTAGGATGTTGTGGAGGGCAGGTATAATCCCTTGTTTAAGATTCCTCTAAAATATTTCATGTTACTTCCTGTTTTGCATTTTGGTATATGATTTGGTGATTATGTGTTTATGCTTTGTGTTTTATGGTTGAAATCTGTTAGTTGTCACCTAGTGTAGCTATTTGAATGATAAAATCAGTAGGTTGTGTTTAAAATTCACAAGTTGCTTTGAAAAGTGGTTGATTAAGGATTGTTTGGGATTACTGGTTCATAAGGCCTTGTGGCTTTGTGCCCTTGGTTCTTAGGGTTTGGGAGGTTTAAACAAGTCATGTTGAACAAGTTTTAGTCATTGGTTAAGTCTCTGAAAGTTTGGAAAAATGATTGGAAGTTTTGCTAAAATCTGATAAAAAGTGTTTTTGGAATTGGTCAAACACATCAGATCCAATAAGTTCTTTGTTACTTGGATCTAAGGTCTGAAATCAGGTTTGGGAATAGTTTGGGTGATAAGCTATCTATTGGTTATCTGGTTGTTGAATTTGGTGGCTTATTGTGTTTGTTATAGCTTATCAAAGTTGGCTGAAGTGGTCATTTGCATTAGCAAAGTGACCACCTCATTTGGTGTTGCATTGTGATTTCTAGTATAATGATTGTTGTTTTGTTGCTTGGATTCTATTTGTGTGCTGCTTGTGAGGTTATTTGGCTACTTGGATTTATCTGTTGATAGCTTATAAGCTTACTGGCTTATTGGCTTAATTGTGCCAAAACTTGTCAAGTCTACCCAACTGGTAGGCTTTGATTCACAAGGTTTGCACTCAAACCTTGACCAGCAGGGTGAAAAACAAGTCCGAACACTTCATTAAGTCTGTCAACGTCCATTTTGTTCCTGTCAGCGTTTGAATTTCACTTATCAGCGTTTGACTTTTGGTCAAACTTGGTCACATGGCTTATTGAATCTGTTTTGCTTATTGGTACATGCAACAACTTAGTTTTTTAATAGAACTCATTTTTCTCAGCTTAATATCAAGTGTGGAAGGTTATAAGTCTTTTGGTTAAGGTTTTGTTAGGAAACTAGCTTATTTGGCTTTTTCAGTGTGCTTATTGGTTCTCACAGCTTATTCTACTTGGCTTTTTGTGATTTTCTTGATTGATTATCTTAGTTAAGCTATTTTTGAGCTTTTGCAAAAAACTAGAGCTTCTGAGGTGCCCTAAATCTCAAACCCGACTATTTTGTCGTTTTGTGGATTTGTACTTTGCTTATTTCTGGCTTATTGAGTGTGCATTTTCAAAATTTCTTTTTACAGATCTCTTAAGCATCCCAAAAGAAGGTTGTGTGTTAAATTAGAGCTTATGGAATTGGCTTATTGCTTAATGGGCTTGTTGGCCCAATAAGGATAAGCTGTTTGCTTAATAAGCTATGATAAGCTCACTTTCAGCTTTTGGGCCTTTAGAGTTTGATGTTTAGAATTAAATTTTGAGTCAGATTGGGCTTTTCCAAGTCAATTGGGCCAAGTTTGACTTTTTGGGCTAAAAAGCCTATTAGTGTTAACTGTTTTTGGTTTTGGCCCATTTGAGTGCCCAGTAGGGGTATTCTGGTCATTTCACTATCATTTTTAAGTTTATTTAGGTTAAAATAAACTAGTTTGCAAGTTTTTAGAATTTTTTATAATTTTTGGATTTTTAATATTATTTTAATATTATTTTATTATTATTTTTCAAATTTCACATTTTTGCACTTTTTACATTTTTCTTAGCTTAAATACATTTAAATAGGATTTTTGCAACTCTTAGATTAATTTATCACTTTTAGATTAATTTTTATAATTATTTTAAGTTTTAATAGTTTTTAAATCATTTTAAATAGTTTTTCTTAGTTTGAAATATTTTAAAAATATTTTTTAAACTTTTTAGGTCATTTTAGAGTTTTACCAATTTAAAAATCTTTATTTAGGCTTTTTGATAATTAATTTGATTTTTAGGGCTTTAATTAGCATTTAAAAATTGAATATTTAATTAATTAAAAGGTTTGAAAAAGTTTTGATCATTGGTAAACTCTTAGTTTATTTATTTTGATTTTTGGTGAATTTTTGGTAATTTTTAGAATTAATTTTTATTTTAGCTTATTTTACGGTTTTACGTGTAGTCGTCGTAGTAATTAATTTCACGTCTTCGTCATCCTTTTTTCTCATCCCCTTCTAACCAATATTAATCTCAAACCAATTACGAATTATTCACACACATATACCTCCTTGGGAAACGAACTGGAACTTCACTTAGGGTCATTTGTACACGGTTTTCCTAAACCGTCGTATTTAATACTTTTACCCTATTTACCCTCCTTTTCCTAAAAGGTGTGGTAAAACACTGCAATCATTTTGGGTGAATAGATACTTGCTTTGCTACGCCCTCATGTTTTCCAACTTTCAATGTTTTGTTTTGTTGCTAATAAGGCTAAAAAGGGCCCAATTTTAAAAATTTTCTTAGTTTTCATAAGTGTTTTTAAGACACGAATGTATATTTTCCAATGGGTAGAATAAGAGCTAATTTTTGACTTGATGCGCATTTGGAGCCATTTACATTCCTTAACCCGCTCAATCTAAGTTTTGCTAGACTTTTATATAGGGAGCTTTAAAACGCAAAAGTCTTAGCTCATTCGGGTTAAGAACAAGAACTTTTCGCAAGTTCCTATAATTGATCCTAGAAAGTCACTTATCAAGGGAACTATAAAATGCATTCTCTAAACTTGAAAAAGTCCAAGAAAGTGCAAGATCCTATAGGTGGCTTGAAAACCCAAAACTTTGATTTGATATAGTCTTAATGAAAGCTAATCAAAATTTGGCTTAATTTTGACTTGCATGGCTAATATTCACGAGTCTCTTTAATTAGAGGTCTTTATATAGTGAAGAACGAGAGATGATAGAGTTAGACAAGTGATCATGCTAAACGTAGAACATGAAAATGTTCTTTCAAAAACTCATATGTTTTTAATTGTGGCTTTTTCTTCCCATAAGATCAATGCATTAGGAATAAAAATAATTGCAATATGTAAGGTGGTACGATTTGAAAGGTTACTTAGCCTCTAGCGCAAGATCGTTTAAAAGTTGCTCGGGGTTGAATAGAGTTCATAGCCAAGGCATAACTTATAGAAGCGGGACGCGAGGATTGGTGATGATCCAAAAAGGCCCTAACAAGGCATGAGGAGCCCTATTTTGTTGCTAAAGATCCGAGATGATGTGAAGTATCATTATTCCTAAATCAATATGAAGGATCGAGACACACGACGAAAAGAAATTACTCCCCTAAAGATCATGGAGAAAGTCTATCCAAAAAGACCCTTACAAGGTATGAGGATAAAAATATCCAATTCCGAAAAGGAGGCGGATCGTTGTATATCAAAGTCCAAAATAAAGATTGAAGAAAACTGATGAAGTCGTGGTCCAAATATGAAGAATCTCTCGAAAACATCAAGTGAAGAAATTCCAAATATATGAAGAGAAGACCATAATTTCAAGAACGTCTTCCCAAGATTTGAAGTATGAAGTACATACCAAATATCGGTCCGAGAAAGGTCTCAAATCGTGAAACGAGTTATGCCAAGATATGAACTTAAGGAGATACACGAGAAGCCGTTTTAAAAGATTTTGTCCTTCGGCTAACTATCGATTAAATCGTGCTACTTTGCTTTCGGACTAATAACTACTCAAATAAGTCAATATGAATCACTTGTGATCCATGACAAATAGTTAAAAAATGCTAGTAACCCATTTCTTTTTATAATAATTAGGATTGCGGGGAGAAAAAGTATTACACAATTTGGACGTATGAGTAGTGTTAGCATTGTGACTTGTACCAACAATGATCTCGTTTTTGCACTTAGCATGGAATGTATGACAATCAAGGATGACGAAATTTACTCTAAGGGACATTTACTTGTTTCTATTCTTTGACCCTAAAAGTCACATTCGTGATGAAAATCATACATTATGTCTTTACACATCTTCGTAGAATTGTTGCAAGTGTTTTACTTTCTAATAAAGGTTAATAAAGTTGAACTTTGGTGATGCTTAGATACTTTATTCTAGCATTGCGTGAGGCACGGCAATGGCTTAGTATGGGGAGTGATGAGATGGCATTTATACATGATCTCATCGTTCTTTTCGGGCTTTAAATGCATAAAAATGTCATAAAATACCATATATATGCTTGTGTTTGTTTACTTGTGTATTTTAGGTATGGATATCATGAAAAAGACAAAAGATCACAAGAAACAAGGAAAAACGGACACGAGAAACGAAGCCGTACAAAGAACCGGACCCTAATTCATGAATTATTCAACAATTACCCTTGAAGACTTGAAGATATGCAAGATTGATCCTCAAACAATGAATAAATGACACTTAAACCCCTGTGAAATCATAATTACAAGTTTGGTCCCTTAAGTTTGTCAAAATTGCAAAAAGGTCCTTCAACTTTGAAGAAATGACAAGATTAGTCCCTCATCAATTCTAATTTGTCATTAATGATCCCTCATGAAGTCAAAGATACATTGAAGACCTTTAAAGATCAAGAAAGTCCAAATTCGGTCCCTCAATTATGGAAAAATGGCAAAAACAACCCTTTAAACCTTTTCACCAAAGTTTTGTGGCAAAAGTATAAACTTGGAAAGTTTATTAACAAAGGAAAACGGATTTAGAGGCTTAAAAACTTGTTTTACCACCTTTCTGAAATCACAAGGGCCAAAGGTGTTAACTTGAAAGATTCAAACTCAAAATGCGCCAAACACCTTGCAACTCCTACAAAAACGGATCAAAAAGGTTACTATTCACCTTTCACCACCAGTTACCATTCCACTTAAAACAAAGGGTAAATCCCAATTACCCACGCCCACGTTTGATTCACACATCCAGAATCCCATCCCACATACAAAACCCTCAATCCCATTACCCAAAGGACCCCACACTCAACCTCCTCAACCAATGAAAACGTAACTTACTCCCCAAGGCAAATGACGTGGCCAAATCAAGAGACCTCATTCCGAACGTCCAAGATGCATTAGGACAGCTCATTCCATCAAAATATCTAGAACAATTCAAGGGCACTTTTGAGAATTCAGTTCTAGGGTTTGTGAATAGTGTTAGCTTAGCATTTGCCTATAAAAGGAGACCTCAACCTGTGAGAGTCCCTTTGTTCCAGTTTTACCTTTTAAACTTGTAATTCCTTTTTAAAATTTATAAAAGTTGGTATTTTGAGAAAATTGTAATTACTTTTTATGTTTTTGAAAGTTGGTGTTGTTTAAAGGTGATTCTGAGTTCCATTTGTTGTTATAAGTGTGCTTGAATCATTTGGTTCAAGGACGTTTATGTTTGGTAAGGTTTTTCAAGTTTGAAAATGCTTGAAAAGAGGTTTCTGAATTTGCTTATTTTTGTGTACTAATCCTTAACCAAAAGCTATAAGCTCTTGCAAGCTTGTTGACACCAAGCTTGTGAAGGGATTAGGGCCTTTGGTTGGGTTGTGTGTTCATTGTGTTGAAGAAATCAAGCCCTTGAGTTTCTGCTTTGAAACATCAACCAAGGCATTCATCATCTTTGTTATTGAAGTACCTTGGTCTTGTTCTAGTTGTTGAACAAGGTTCAAGGAGCATAGCTGGCCCTCCTAGGATGTTGTGGAGGGCAGGTATAATCCCTTGTCTAAGATTCCTCTATAATATTTCATGTTACTTCCTGTTTTGCATTTTGGTATATGATTTGGTGATTCTGTGTTTATGCTTTGTGTTTTATGGTTGAAATCTATTAGTTGTCACCTAGTGTAGCTATTTGAATGATAAAATCAGTAGGTTGTGTTTAAAATTCACAAGTTGCTTTGAAAAGTGGTTGATTAAGGACTGTTTGGGATTACTGGTTCATAAGCCCTTGTGGCTTTGTGCCCTTGGTTCTTAGGGTTTGGGAGGTTTAATCAAGTCATTTTGAACAAGTTTTAGTCATTGGTTAAGTCTATGAAAGTTTGGAAAAAGGATTGGAAGTTTTGCTAAAATCTGATAAAAAGTGTTTTTGGAATTGGTCAAACACATCAGATCCAATAACTTCTTTGTTACTTGGATCTAAGGTCTGAAATCAGGTTTGGGAATAGTTTGGGTGATAAGCTATCTATTGGTTATCTGGTTGTTGAATTTGGTGGCTTATTGTGTTTGTTATAGCTTATCAAAGTTGGCTGAAGTGGTCATTTGCATCAGCAAAGTGACTACCTCATTTGGTGTTGCATTGTGATTTCTAGTATAAGGATTGTTGTTTTGTTGCTTGGATTCTATTTGTGTGCTGCTTGTGAGGTTATTTGGCTACGTGGATTTATCTGTTGATAGCTTATAAGCTTACTGGCTTATTGGCTTAATTGTACCAAAACTTGTCAAGTCTACCCAACTGGTAGGCTTTGATTCACAAGGTTTGCACTCAAACCTTGACCAGCAGGGTGAAAAACAAGTCTAAACACTTCATTAAGTCTGTC
The DNA here is from genome assembly GCA_025667525.1 of Glebionis coronaria. NCBI lineage: Eukaryota > Viridiplantae > Streptophyta > Magnoliopsida > Asterales > Asteraceae > Glebionis > Glebionis coronaria. The sequence goes on from JANFOE010000138.1 coordinate 3,269,823, forward strand.
AACGTCAATTTTGTTCCTGTCAGCGTTTGAATTTCACTTATCAGCGTTTGACTTTTGGTCAAACTTGGTTACATAGCTTATTGAATCTGTTTTGCTTATTGGTACATGCAACAACTTAGTTTTTGTAATAGAACTCATTTTTCTCAGCTTAATATCAAGTCTGGAAGGTTATAAGTCTTTTGGTTAAGCTTTTGCTAGGAAACTAGCTTATTTGGCTTTTTTAGAGTGCTTATTGGTTCTCACAGCTTATTCTACTTGGCTTTTTGTGATTTTCTTGATTGATTATTCTTAGTTAAGCTATTTGTGAGCTTTTTCAAAAAAACTAGAGCTTCTGAGGTGCCCTAAATCTCAAACCCGACTATTTTGTCGTTTTGTGGATTTGTACTTTGCTTATTTCTGGCTTATTGAGTGTGCTTTTTCAAAATTTCTTTTTACAGATCTCTTAAGCATCCCAAAATAAGGTTGTGTGTTAAATTAAAGCTTATGGCATTGGCTTATTGCTTAATGGGCTTGTTGGCCCAATAAGGATAAGCTGTTTGCTTAATAAGCTGTGATAAGCTCACTTTCAGCTTTTGGGCCTTTAGAGTTTTATGTTTAGAATTAAATTTTGAGTCAGATTGGGCTTTTCCAAGTCAATTGGGCCAAGTTTGACTTTTTGGGCTAAAAAGCCCATTAATGTTGATTGTTTTTGGTTTTGGCCCATTTGAGTGCCCAATAGGGGTATTCTGGTCATCTCACTTTCATTTTTGGATTTTTAATATTATTTTAATATTATTTTATTATTATTTTTTAAATTTCACATTTTTGCACTTTTACATTTTTCTTAGCTTAAATACATTTAAATAGGATTTTTGTAACTCTTAGATTAATTTTATCACCTTTAGATTAATTTTTATAATTATTTTAAGTTTTAATAGTTTTTAAATCATTTTAAATAGTTTTTCTTAGTTTGAAAATTTCTAAAAATAGTTTTTAATCTTTTTAGGTCATTTTAGAGTTTTACCAATTGAAAAATCTTTATTTGGGCTTTTTGATAATTAATTTGATTTTTAGGGCTTTAATTAGCATTTAAAAATTGAATATTTAATTAATTAAAAGGTTTGAAAATGTTTTGACCGTTGGCAAACTCTTAGTTTATTTATTCTGATTTTTGGTGAATTTTTGTTAATTTTTAGAATTAATTTTTATTTTAGCTTATTTTACGGTTTTACGTGTAGTCGTCGTAGTAATTAATTTCACGTCTTCGTCATCCTCTATTCTCATCCCCTTCTAACCAATATTAATCTCAAACCAATTACGAATTATTCACACACATATACCTCCTTGGGAAACGAACTTGAACTTCACTTAGGGTCATTTGTACACGATTTTCCTAAACCGTCGTATTTAATACTTTTACCCTATTTACCCTCCTTTTCCTAAAAGGTGTGGTAAAACACTGCAATCATGGTCCTAGCCATGTTGTAGAGAGAACCACCACCACAAGTGTGGTTAGTGATATGGGTGAGGCTAGGACTATTGGTGCTAGCTTAGATGCAGGCCAAGCCAGTCCTAACATCTTTTAGACCTCATCCATTCCCCATGACTCTACTTTGGGAGGTCAAATACCCATTATAGAGGAGGGCTGATTGGAACCATACACAATATTGGAATTGACGGCTGTCTGCATTAGCTTGCAAAAGCAAAATGCAGACCTGCTACAAACAGTTAGTAAACAAGGCCTTGAACTCAAGCAATTGAGGGAGAGGATTGTTCTTTTGGAGGATGCTAACAATAGGCGTGGTATGGAGGATTCTTCCAAAGGGGAGGATGAGCAGATACATGTGACTGACAAAGGCTCACATGATGGAGAATCTTTGGGTGTGGCTGAAGCCCTTACTGAATTGAAGAAGCAACTAGGTTCTGATGCATCTTTGGTTACTCCTACAAACTTGAACTTGTCGTTTAAAACAATGATGGAGCAGTTCACAAGAGGCGCTCGAGTAAGGTGAGCATTGACAAGCAGATTTTGGACGCTGACACACCAAGCGCTGACAAGAGTAAGTTGGGCGCTGACAAACAGGATTTGAACGTTGACAGACCTGCAGATATGGTTGATGTATTCCAGTCATCAGCTATCATCAAGGAAGTGTCTTCACAGGTACCATCATCATCTTTACCCATCATTGATCCATTAGATAAGGGTAAAGGAATCATGGTAGAAACATAAGTTCCAAAGAATGCAGCACAAGTAGAGTTTGATTCAAAGTTGGCTGCACAACTTATGGAACAAGAAAAGAAGAAGGTTGGAGAATCACCATTTGTAGTTACTTCTGAGGAACAAGAAGGAAGTGGTGATGAAAGTTCAGATTCAAGTGTTATGATAATTAAACAACCAGAAAGACTTGAATATGGTGATGAGTTGGCAAGAGAGAAACTTAGAGAGTTAAAGTTGCAGGTAGATTATGATATGCCAGAAGTTGCTCAGATGTACCATGCTTGGGAAGATAAGGTCATGGAGAATCCAGATATGACAATTTCAGATCAAATTTGGGGATTGGAGATTCTTCTAAGAGTTCAAAGAGATTGCAAGGTAATTCTGAAGCATAAGGCTAGCAATGTTTTCTCACTGGTGAAGAGAGATAGAAGGGAGCTTTACTATATGTTACTCAGATGTCATCAAACAGGATGGACCTTTCAGAAATTGCAGGGATTATCCTTTGAGAATTGGAGTATAAGGCTTATCCCATTTGGGCAACAGTGCAGGAAATGAATACTATCAGACTTCTATCAGATGAAAGGATAGAAGAACTTGCAGAAGAGATGGATATTCAAAAGGCTATGATTGTTCCAAGGCCTTTGAAGAAGGGAGTTCCACTTTAGTTTCCTAAAGATTTAAATAAAGTAACTCCCAGTGAAGCTGTTATAAGAAGGAGCATTAAGCTCTCACCCATTGAAGCTTCAGATATGGTACAAGTGTTACCTCTTGATGCCAGAAACCCTATCATTAGCTATGAAGAAGATGCAAGTGGGTTTTGGATGATTGACAGATATGGGAAAGAGGTACACACATTTACTACTATTATGTCTCTCTTTGCAAGTATGGATAGGGAAGACTTGGCAGACCTTTGGAGGTTATTGATGGACAAGTATGAAACTGAAGCACCTACTTTAGTCAATGGAATAAAGATTTGGCCATCATTCAAGAGAATGTGTGCACCAGAAGAAGAAGATCCTGTTTGGAAGGATCTTGAGGATGATATCATTGGACTTCAATGGCGTTTGTATTCAGCTGCTGGTGTGTATTATTTGAGTTCTACAAAGTTTGCTGAGTATCTTCTTGTAGATGCTGAGTATCCCATGTCCAAAGAAGTTTTGGAAAGGATGAAGACAACATAACTGGAGATTGATTATTCAAGTGATGTGGCCAAATATTTGATTAGGCATGTTTATTACCAATATGATAAGATTTGTAAGAATCCTCCTAGTTCTTAGTTTTTATTCAGAAACTTGATTGCTAGAGTAGATATCAAGTTTAGGGGAGGATTGTTGGGAATAAAATGTAGCTAGTACACTTGGACGCTGACAAGATTAATCGGGACGTTGATAAGAAGAAAACAAGCGTTGACAGAACAAGCGTTGATAATAAGATGTCAAGCGTTGATAGGATGAAGTCAGTCACTGATAGAAGACTTAGTCTACACCTATCATGTTTCTAGTTTGTTTCTAGTAAAGATATGATCAACAATGTATTTTCTATATTTATTTTTACCTATAATAGCTGATACGTAAACTCTTGTACAAGGCTTCTTAGTCTATAAAAGGAGACCTTTAGGTTTTGTTTCAATATAAGTTTTCATACGTTTAACACTTTCATTGTAAGCAAGTTTGTTCTAATCAATCAAAGTGAAAGTTTGGTTTACACCGTTTGTGTGTTCTTGTTTGAGTATTAATTCCACATAATACTTAAATTGTTTTATACACAACAAAGTTTCTCTACGTGTTTAACTTGATTTAATCTCGTTTACACAAGCTAAATCAATCTAAGTTTGGGATCAACATTTTCGAGTGGCTTCATTCAACATACGATAGTCAATGCACACTCTCCATCCGGTTACGAGTATAGTGGGAATTAACTCGTTGGCATCGTTTGGCACAACGGTCATTCCTCCCTTTTTAGGGACACAATGAATAGGACTCAGCCAAGGGCTATCAGAAATAGGGTAAATCATTCCCGCGTCAAGGAGTTTTAGGACTTCCTTTTTGATGACATCGTGACTTTTGGGGTTCACCCTCCTTTGACATTGGATTGCGAGCTTGTAATCCTCCTCCATTAAGATTTTGTTGGTACAAAATTTGGTATCGATCCCCTTAATGTCGGATAACTTCCACGCAATTGCCCCTTTGTGATCCTTTAGAACATCGACAAGTGTGGTTTTTTCATCATTTGAAAGTTCTTTCGAAATAATAACCGGCAACTTGTCGTCCTCTTCCAAAAAGACATATTCGAGATGAGGAGGTAAATCTTTCAACTTGAGGATAGGTGGTTCCTCAATTGAAGATTTGGGCTTGATACTCATAACCTCCTCGGGTGGAGGAAATGGGAAATCGTTGAGAAAATCCTTGATAATCGAGAAGTCCTCATCATTGTCGAGGTCTTCGTCACAAGTACGTGGAACATCGAATTCTTCCATCGTAAAACCAGCACCTTCAAATGGAGTGAAGGTTGGTGTCGAGTTAGCAAGGATAGGATCTAACATAGTGGGATTGCCACTATTTTCATCATCACCAAAACCTAGAACTTCTTGTGAAAATTCCTCGCAAACCGCGTCGATCATATCAACGAGGTTTATGGTTGCCACGGAATAAACATGAGAAATTTGAGAATTTTGAGTTGCGTTTATAACAAGTTCCTCGTCGTTGAAACGTAAGGTGATCTTTCTAGCATGCACATCGATTAAATCCATAGACGTATCTAAAAACGAACGACCTAAAATGAGAGGAACTTGAGGATCCGTGGGAATATCGACAACGATAAAGTATACCGAATAATAGAACTTTCCCACTTTCACAAAAACGTCTTCCGCCAATCCACATGCGGGAATCGTGGAATGGTCGGCCAACTCGATAGACATTACTGAAGGAGTAAGATTAGGAAGATTGATCGACTTGAAGATTGCAAGTGGCATCAAGTTAATACTAGCACCAAGATCGGCTAAGGCATAGCATTCTTCCATATCTTGGATTGCACAAGGGATCAAGAATTTACCGGGATCGCCGACTTTTTGAGGTATGCGATTAAGATAAACCGATGAACAACTAGACAATTGTTGCAATTTCTCTTTGTTGTTCAACATACTCTTAAAGTTAGCGGCAAATCAACGCATCATGACCAAAGCATCGGCGAAACTCACATTAAAATCAACGTCATGAAACATTTTCATAAAAAGCTCAAATTGGTAATTATCGCGCTCTTGACGTTTCTCCTTTCTAAGTCTCGATGGATAGGGCAAAGGTGGTGTGGGTTGAGGCATAGGCATAGCCTTTGGAATCTCGGGTTCCAAATGTGGTAATGGGTCAACCGTAGGTGTGGCATGAGCGGTACTTCGTGGGATTTGGACATGCTCCTTTTCGACCACCACCTCGGGTTCTTCCTAAATTGTTTCCTCCGTAGGAGCAATTGGTTGAGGAGTCGGTTCCTTAAGTGTCTTACCACTACGTGTGGTAATCACTTTCATCTCTCCCTTAGGGTTCGAAATGGTGTTACTAGGAAGACTACTCGATGACGGTTTGCACAAAATTGCCTCAAACATAGATGAGATTTTGTCCTCAAACATGGATTGCCTCTTCTCGGCCTTAATCATCTCTTGCTTAATTTCATGTTGCCCTTGTTCCATTTTTTGTTGGTTTTGTTGTAACCTAGTTACATTTCCTTCCATTTTGTTTGTATGGATTTTAAGCTCATTTGCTAACTCATTTTTCAACTCCTTCTTCAAGTCGTTCTTAAACTCAGATCTTAGGCTAATGATTTCTCTTTGAATGTTGTCAAACCTAGCATCGTTTCCATTAGCGTATTCAACAAATTCATTTGAAAGATCTTTCAAAGTTTGCAAATCTTGTTGTTGTTTTGAAAATCACTTTGATTTTTTTTTGAAACTTGATTATTAGCCCCTTTATTCCCATAGTTTCCTTTGTAATTGTTTTTGAAACCAGCTTGATTGTTTCGATAGCTGTTGTTAGCATTTTGATTTGGAGCAAAACCCGGTGGAGTCAATTGATTGGAGCGGGTAACTTGACCGTTTTGGTTGTAAGTTCACGTGGCCGCGTAGGCACTCGAAGTGTTACCACCGTTGGTAATGCACTCGGAGAAATCATGACCTCCACCACAATACATACATGAAACCTCAACCGCTTTAGCCGTAGTGGGAGCACTTTGTTCTCCAACTTTGAATTCAATTAAGAGTCCTTTAAGCTTATCAAAGATTTTGTTTTCCAAGTTCGCCTCAATTTGGCAAGCATCGATGGTATTGGACAAAGAAGGTGAAGCCGAAGACGAAGCCTTACGAACACTCGACGTGCTACGAGGACTATACACCTTAGATCTATTCTCAATTATCACCAAAGCTTCCTCAACCGTTTTACACAAAAAATTACCACCCGTGGCGGCATTTAGATAATCCCTTTCATGATCATTAAGTCCATTGTAAAACGTGTCAGTTTGATGCAAGTCGAAAAACCGTGATGAGGACACTCATGTAACATTTCCTTAAACCTATTCCAAGCCGTTGAAAAACTCTCATTAAATTCTTGTGAAAATTTTTAAATTTCGTTTTTCAAATGCGTAGTCTTAGAGGGCGTGATAAATTGGTTCACAAACTTAGAAACGAGATCCTTCCACGTCAATATAGAATTGGGTGGCTCTTTCTCTAACCAAATTTTAGCGGACCCCGCTAAGGAATACGGAAAAAGCATCATCTTAATCGAGTCATTAGAAACATCCTTAAATTTGCAAGTGGCGGTAAGACGATTGAATTGGCGGATATGGTTGTGCGGGTTGTCCTTTTCATCACCACGGAATTTGTTGTTTTGGATCATCGACAACAAACTCGTTTTCACTTCAAAATTCTCCGCAAGAATAGCGAGAATCACAATAGCCTCTCCATAACCCTCGGTGGGTGCTTGAAGTAACTCCATCATAGTTCGATTCGCCATGGTTGGTTCCTCTCTTACGATAGGTTCGTCAATAGGAGACTCCTCACTAGAAAGATTAGGAGTAGGTGTTGACTCCTTTCGGTTTCTACGTTTACGTGCACGTCTTGCTTGGTTGCGGGTTTGCATAAACGTCACGTACAACGAGGGGATGAGCAAAGAAGATTCTTTTTGGTGTTTTGTATTTTTCCAATTTTTTGTGGTTTTTGATTGTTTTTACTTTTTTTTTTATTTTTGTGATTGTATTAAGTAGACCAAAATCTACAAATCTACTCCTTAATCAAATCTCTTGATTAAAGAAGCCTCAAGGAATGAAAACGATCACGTGAAGTGAACGCCTTCGATGACTTTAGAACGTTGGTGGAACACCAAAACGTTCAAGAGGGTTTAATCAAATGAAACCAAGAAAGTATATATGATACTTAATATTACTTTGGGCGGCAAAACCCTCGATTAGCTTTCAATCTCAAAATACTCACAAGCATGCGGGGAAACGAGGTGGCGCGAAGAACTTAAGATCCTTTTTCCTTAGGGTATATTTTGTAATACCCGCCTTATAGCCACCTTATAGTTTGTATTTTTTCAAAATCGAGCTTCGCGAAAGTATTTATCTATTTTTGCCTTTTCTTTCTTGTTTGAGATTCGAATACAATGATTGGGTAATGACCTCCCAAGTCAAGGTTGTGTTTTCACACTTTTGGAGTACTTGTGAATTTATTGTTCTACGTATACAATATAGTAATAATATTCACACAAAAAACGAAAAACCGATAATACGTATTAGTAGAGTGCTACTATTACAAACAGATATTATGGCTATATATAAAAACAACAATTGCCAAATAAAAACACAACACGCCTCCTCGGCAGCGGCGCCAAAATGATAGTTGTAGAAAATACGTCTTTTAGGAAAAAGAGCGTAATTAAGGCAAGTATTAACAAGTAGTTTAGGAAACCACAAGTTATGACCCAAAGTGGGGATCGTTCTCAAGGAGGCTTGGTGTGTGTGTTAAGAGATGATTAATGATGTGATTATGATTATGAGAAATGAAAATAGAAATGAGGTAAGAAGAGAATGACGGTTACGATGACGAATTAAACTAAGACAAAATGTCAGTACACGTAAAACCGTAAAAAGTAGAAAAATTAAAAATTTACCCTAAAAATTCCTAGAAAATTGTAATAAATTCAAAATAATGTAATAAAAAATCACTCAAACCATTTATTTAATTAAATAATAATTTTTAATGCTAATTAAAGCCCAAAAAATCAATTTAATTAACAAAAAGCCCAAGATGAGATTTTTTCAATTGTAAACCTCTAAAATGACTTAATTAAATTTAAAACTATTTTTGAAAATTTTAAAATTAATAAAAACTTTTTAAAAACAATTAAAAACTAATTAAACTTAAAATAATTATAAAAATTAATCTAATGACAATAAAAAATTATAAATATTGTAAAATTCCTAACTTAATGTATTTAACCTATGAAAAATATAAAAACTTGAAAAATCTAACTTTTAATTTTTAATAATAAAATAATAATAAACTAATATTAAAAATCCAAAATTTTTCGAAAAATTCTAAAAAGTTGCAAACTAGCTTATTTTAACCTAATAAACACAGAAATGAAGTTGAAATTACAAAAATACCCCTATTGGGCCTAGAAATGTGCCAAAAGTCCAAACAGTTAGCTTAATGGGCTGATTAAGGCCCAATAAGAAAAATGTTGTCCAAATAAGCCCAAAAGCTCCTATCTGAATCAAAATTTGATTTTAAGAACAAAACTCTGAAGGACCAAAAGCTGAAAATGTGTTTAAGTTAGCTTATTTCAAAGCAGCTTATTCTTAATGGACTTTTTGGCCCATTAAGCTATAAGCTGATGCCATAAGCTCAAATTAGACACACAAGCTTCTTTTGAGTTACTTAAGAGTTCTGTAAAAAGAATTTTGAAATAAGAACAAGGAATAAGCCTGAAAAAGCAATAAGCTATCTTCACAAAACGACAAAATAGTCGTTTTCGAGTTCTCAGCCACCCCAAGAGCTGATTCAAGTTTCTAAAGCTTTTAAATGACTTAACTAAGCTTAATTAACAAAAAGTTTTTCAATAAGCACACTCAATAAGCTGGAATAAGCAGATAAGCACTTAATTAAAAGTCAACTTTATGAGTTTTCTAGCAAAAAGTCAAAGTCAAGGTCTGATAAGCTCAAGTTCAAACAAATGGGTCAAATGAGGAAGATTGATCACAAAAAGTAAGTTGTTGCAGGTCTGGATAAGCCAATATGGCTTATTAATAAGCTGGATCAAAATTAACACTAGCAGGGGCTAGTTTTGGGTGTTGACCAGTGGAAACTTTTTCCACTGCTTGACTTTCTTGACTATTTGTCTTTAGTGACTTTTTTGTGGATTCAAGTTTCACAAAGGCACCCAAATGACCAGTTAATCATAAGGAGTCAATAGCCATCACAAAAACACAATCACAATCAGCCAATTAGCACAGTTAATTCAATTAAGCACCAGATCAGTCACAGACATGAACAATAAGTAGTTATGAACTTATAAGTTGTTTAAGCAAATTTCAGCCAACCAAATTGCACCAAAAGCATACACAAGCTATAATAAACTCAAATGAAAAAGTTTAAACAGGTTTCATGCAATGGTTCAAGGTCTAGATCAAGATTTAAGCACAATAAGGTTACTGATGAAAACTAACAAGAAGATTTTTACTTTTGCTGATATACTTGACCAACAAGCAAAATTCAAACACTTAGATCTCTTAGATAGGTTATGAAAACTTTGATTTAACAGCTTTTATCCCTAAACATGTATATACTCTAAGTATCACCAAAATTTTAGGTCAAAAACAGTCAAAATCAATAAGTTATAGCACAATCTTTGATTCAAGGTTTTAAACCCAATAACTTGCAGGTTTTAGTTCTCAACCAAGTAAATAACATATAACAAGCATAAACAACAACATTAAACAACACAATAGCAACCTATGATCTTAAACAGATAATCCTAAACATCCCTTATCTTTTTCAAATCAGATTTAAACAAGTATAAGTGTATTCCAAGACTACCCAAGCCCAATCAAACACATAAACATATGTAATATGCAGTATTGAACAAGATTAGACCATAAATTCCACAAGAACACAAGTAACACATAAAATCACCAAAAATCAAGATTTTCAGCAGATTTTGAGTAGAAAGGTGAAAACCTCATGGATGTACATCCACACCTACGAATTTTGAGCTTATGTGCTAGCAAGAACAAGCACAAGCTTCCACAAACAACCCTGCTAAGATTCAACAAGGTTAGAAACAAAAACTCATTAACAGAAAGTGACCTTTTGGAAAATAAACTTTATTAATGCAACTCTTGTATCCCACACTTGATTATCCCCAAGTTATAAGCTTCACCACACCTTGATATCATAATATCAGTGTGCTATGATCAGCTTATAGCCCAAAATTTCCAAGGTGAATCAAGAACTTATCAAAATATCAAATTTTGATCCTTTGTGCAATATCTTGCACAAGGTTTAAAAACACGTTTTAGGATTCAAGATTAGTTAACATTAAACATAAACAAGCAGTAAAAATGATTGGCACTTGACTTTTCTTCAAAGATTAAAACACAATTCATTCAATATGAAACTGGATTTACAGAACTTGAACTAGGAAAAAATCAAGAGCAAAAAATAAATGTAGTATCCTAATGCCTTTAAATAGGCTTATAAGTGAACAAGGAAAGCTAAAAAAACGTGAAAACCTAACTATTGAAGTTCCAGATATGCCCTTGAGTAGCTTGTACTTGCTTGAACATGTGACTTTGTTTTGGCAGGTTATGTGAGTTGGCAATGGTGAAAATGTATCCAAGGGCCCCAAATAAGCTTAAAAAGTAAGCTTGAATACTAGGCGTTGGATGACTGGTGGAGTTTTGGCAGTTTCTTCATCCTTGCAGCAGGGGAATCTTGTGTGGGTCTTGTGGGTGAGTTGGCACGTTTATTAAGAGTTGGTTTATGATTAAGGATACCTTAATCATAAATCTGGAGCATATTAGGGCCTAATTACAACATAATTAAGAAAACCCAAATGTGTTCTTGAGATGAATAGTGGGCTAGTTTAATCCGTTTTAGGTGGATTAATGTTTAAAAGTGTGTTTAGGCGCCAAGGTTATTTAATAAATAAACCGGATTAGTGGAGAGCTGAGGTGGATGAATGGTGTGTTCTGATTTGGTTGTAAGGGGTGAGTGGGACACGTGTAAGGGGATGGTTGGTCTATGTAACTTTCCTTGTCTGCCCAATTTAGTCCCTAGCCTTTCTTCTTTCTTTCACTTGTAAATAAATAAGCCAAAACTCGTTTTCCTTTGTAATTGAAGTTTCCAACTTCACACTTTTGCCCCAAAAAGTTTTGTAAAGTATTTTCAGGGGTATTTGTTGCCATTTTATGATTCTTGAAGGGTGGTTTTGGTATATTATTTATTGATAATGGTCTTGAATTGTTTGTTTGACTTCTTGGAGGATTGAATTTGCCAAGTCATGATTAATGAGGGACCATTTTTACCATTTCTTCAAAGTCAAGGGTCCTTTTGGTAATTTTGACATTTTTAAAGGACCAAACTTGTAATTTATTGTAACTTGAAGTCCTTCATGGTATGTTTGACTTTGAGGAGGACTAATATTGACAATTTAGGTTTGTTGAGGGACTAAAATTGCCAATTCTTCAAAGTGGAGGGCCCTTTTTGTAATATTGACAAACTTTAGGGACCAATCTTGTATTTATGAAGATACAAGGGTTTAAAGTGTCAATTCTTCAATATTGGAGGACCCTTCTTGCATAATCTTCAAATCTGCAAGGGTTTGTCGTGGAAATTCTTCTGTAGGGCTTGGTTCATTGTGCGGCTTCGTTTCCCGTGTTCGTTTTTGTATGATTCTTGTGATCTTTTGTCATTTTCTCAATATCCGTACCTAAAATACACAAGCAACAAACACAAGCATATATTTGGCCATTTTCATGATATTTAATGCATTTAAAGCCCTTTTTGGACGATGAGACTATGTATAAAAGCAGTCTCATCACCAACCTAGCGTCTTCCTTAACCCGCTCAAGACTTGCACTCAAATTTGCTATTATGGATCTCAAATTATCAATATCATTCTTATTCGATGCTCCATCGTACTCAACTCTTGCAGTCCTTGTTAGTAACTTCTGATGTGCTCTTTCGTTATCGTCAAACCTCTTGATCACTCTTGTCTCCAACACATAACGTTCGTACATTAGCCTATCAATCCTTATCAAGAAAAACGGAACGTCACTATACTGTCTTGGCCCAGGGCAAGTGACCCTTTTGATGTCCTCATGGAGAGAACTAGCACTGGCCGTGGCGTCGGACCTTCTAGCGATACATGGCTTACCTATCAGATGAGAGATACGGGCAGGCCTGGGGAAAATAGTACTTCTTCGACCGGGAATCTGATTTTGCACATTATTCGCCTCGGCTTGTCCTACAATAGCTGCTCTAACGTTTTCCCGTACCTCTTCTCTCTCGGTTTCCTCCAGAATTCTGTTTTCATTCCCGTTAGGTGGTAACTCGGCCATCTCTGCAATCACAGTAAATTTTGGAGGGTACGTAAGGTCATCATTCAATATTTATAATTATATGCATGCAAATGCAATGCAATGGTGGTACACATGACCAAAATGCGATAATATGATGTTCATGCATATGCAATACAAGAATTACGGTATCGAGTACTCCGCGTACTATTTCAACATTTACATATAGTAGTTTAGTATTTACGTAATAAATACTCATACATTCATTTCAATTTAAAAGGGATACCTCTATTTCCATCAATACTAAAAGTAAATATTACCGGAGCCATGCAGGATAGTTGTGTGCTTGGACAATTTCTTACGACACCAAAAGTTATAGTTTAGAATTTTTCAAAACGACCTAGTTCTCTATAACTCATGGCTCTGATACCAATCTCTAACACCCTCACCAAATGATATGCGCAGCGGAACTACAACATTTGGGTGCTAGGCAGTTATCATCACACACAAGTTGTTTCGAACGACTCAAAGAGACGTAAGAATTTAAACATTAATTAAACATTGTTAAAAACAACATTATCTACCACTTCCCAAACCCCAAAGATAATATAAAACATAATATAAAAAGTTTTAAGTTATAAAAAGGGAGGAAAGACAAAGTAGACCTCCAAGCCACAAAAACTTCCATCCTCGCATGCTCCTTGCTACCATATCATAGATTACCTGAAACACATGCTTAAAGGGGTCAACAAATAATGTTGAGCGAAATTTATAGGTTTTACAATCTCATTTTGAACATAAGTATATAAAATCAATCACGATCATTTATAGAATTGTCGATCAAACAATCTATCGTTCAAGGTTATTATAATTGTGTTTAAGCTCATGACACTAATCCGTTAACTCAATCACCCGCGTACATTTACCGGCATGATTAAGATGAAACCAGTGCCCCTTCTAAAGGCACTAGTTGCAATTATACCTTATTTCTTATCACAAGTTATCCGTCCGTAGAGGTTACTCAACGTACTAGCTCTCGTCGTGGATAGGGTCGTCAACTCCATAGTACTATCAATTGTATAAGTGGCTATTTTCAATCCACACAAGGATTAAACAATAGTTAATAGTTCATGAATATAGGGTCTTATGCAACTAGGTGCTCAACACAATTTAGGCAACTTTCGGGTCCAACAATCATTCATGACTTATGTTCATTTCATTTAAAATAGCATGCATCGCCCTCGCGGGTAAAACCATTTAATAGTATAAGAAGCGAGGCTATAAACTCACCTTATGTAGTTGTAGTGATTCTAGCGAAAACGTAAGGAAAATATCACCGACGATTTGGTTGCCCAAGAAAATCTAACACGTGACCTATAATCAAAATACGAAACCGAGTCAATAATCTGTGTACATTATTGTACTAAACACGCGTATATAAAAACACTTAATACTTATAAATACTCACGTCAAAACTCATACATGTGATCATTACTAAACTCATGCCATCTATCTATGTAATTAGAAATGTTTTCCCATTTTTTAACTTTGTCGGTACTTACCAAAAGTACGGGCTGTTTTCTATCACTTAAGCATCTATATAAATTACAAAAAAATTTGAAAAAATCCCTTATAACCTGTAGAAAACCCATTTTAAATCCCATAAAAAGTTTTCACTTTTATGACCCATTACTCACTACATTACTAGACGTAAACTTTTCGGACTGATTTTGCACTTTTACCATGTAAGACTTGTTTGACTTGTTTAAAAGACACCATTAGCTAATTTGACCCTTAAGTCCAAAAATAGACAAAAACGCAGGTTTGGAACCAAAGAACAACTTTCAATCATTTATAAAACGCTATCTATGGTCCCCGGGATTTGACCTAAAACCAAACATAATTTCGGATTATGTTGATTCTCATTTGCCGGTACACGAACTTTCAAAATAGCATAACTTTTGACTCGTTAGAATTCGTAAGCTCTTTCTTATACCAAATCGAAGCTAAGACAATGGTCTACTACTACATCCTAGTCTCATGACCTGTTTTCAATCTTAACCCATGAAAACATGCCTAAACAATCTGCCTAAAAATTCCTTCTTCAAAATCAACCCAACACTTGTTTCCAATCCATTCTAGCATTACCTAGACCTAACCTAACCACTTATGATCATTCCCAGACACCCTAATCAGCCTATACCAATAAGAACATCAAATCTTCATAAAATCCCAAATTCTAAATCACACATGCATTATGTTTAACTCATTTAAAAACATCAAAAACATCATTTTAAACACAAACCCACAACACAATTCATCAACCACCATGAACAACCAAACACCCCCATTTGGTCGTGGGGTGTTGGTGTTCAAAACACCACAATCAAATTGATATTGGTTGGTTTTGTGGTTGATTATCCATTATCCAAACACTAATGAAACATGCAACTAGTTTAATTACATCAAATCATATTTTTGAAAAATATTTGATTCTTGAAATTTTTTTGTTAATGCATGTTGCTATAAACCACATCAAAACACCTACAAATGATAATAAAAATGTGGTTTAAACTTGGATTTGCTAAAATCAAATGGGAAATTTTTTTGGTGGTGGTCGTGTTGTGGAGGCCGACGGCCAAAGAGTGAGAAGGAGGAAGGAGATATTTTTTTGAAATGAATTTTGTTTGTGTGTTTTTTATTTCCTCCTTTTTGTAAATTTTTGAGATGCCTATTTTGCCATTTTGTTTTTCTTTTGGCCTCATTTACAAACGACACCACTTAATAAAGGGAAACGACTTACTAGTTGATTCTGAAAATTTGCAGGAGTCAGGGGTCGCCCCGAACACTCAAATATACTTGTAGAGCAATTTAAACGCACCCGGGACGAAATAAAACGCACCCGGCTCGACTTAACACGAACCAAAAATAAAATTCTCGAAAATTCTAATATCAACAAAACGATATTAAAACATAAAAATTGGGCATCCGTCGGGATCGTAGTCGTCATCGTCTTTCTTAAATCATCAATCGTTAAGATTACGACCTTAAACATCGGTTTCAACTTAAACAGTCAAATATATAATAAACGAAATTTCTTAAAAATTTCAAAAATATTCGTAATTTAGGGTAAAATAAATGACCTCGGGATCTGGGTATCACATACACTTCTATAAAAGTCTTAGGACATCCCCCAAGAGCAGAAAACAGGTCTAGAACGAAGCTCTTGAAGCTTTGATAGCAAGTAGTGTTCATAGGAAGCCATTAGGAGTCATTTTGGAGCATCCTAGGTAATTTCTATGTTAGATATGCTTTGATATTGTTATAATGATATATTAGACATTTTATAATTCTAAATTATGTTAGAAAGATAATCTAAAAAGAATTAAATCATTTCATCAGTTTAAATGAAAGTTATAAATTAAAGATGTCTTAAAACCCTAGTTTTGTAATTTACATGAAATAATAAGCAAAAACCCATTTCAAAAGCTATAATTATGAATAAATGTTGTTATTATGATTATAAACATGTTTTGAAACTTTTTTTTTTAAATCTTAGATAATTTGATCCATTTTTGAGTTTGTTATGTGATTTTTACAAGTATAGGGACTAAAACTATCATTTTTGAAACTATTTAACATTATGGGCCAAAATTGTCATTTTCTGAAAGTAAAATATATAATAATAAATGTTCGAAAGTTTGAGCTCCTAAGGTTAAATATTGATGGTTTAAAATGTAAATACTAAAACTATATACTTAATGGGTTAAAAGTGTAATTATACCAAAGTATAACTAAAAGGGCTATTTTTGCCAATTTTGAAACTAAAGAAGATTAATTGAAAAATTTGAGAAAGTAATTAAAGTATCATTTTAGTAGGGATCTTTGTACAAAGATGTTCCATCTCGATATTACGTTCTGACTGAGTAGTTGGGTTTACGATTTAAAGTGCACTCGCTCCTCAAAGTTTATAGAATGGCTTCTGAGTATGATGGCCCAAACAATGGTGATAGAATTACAACTAAATAATAATTAAAGAATATATAACCAAATACTTAGAAAGATTGAATATAAGATTAAAGACTTGATACTATACAAAATGTGTTAATCAAGGTTTCTATGAGATCAAGTTGTTTAACTGTGAATGAAATATATATGATATAGCTCAGACTCTGTGGATCCCATGTGAGTTCATAGCCTCACGATAGTACTACTTTATAATGATTTGAAAACCCGTGAGGGGGATATATGCTAAACTGTAATACAAGTATTTTGGTATTCTTCTTAGATATGATTATTGCCACTACGTTTACTCTGCCATTAAGTCCCTTTTTAATCGTGATCGTTAATCATTTAATGAACGCTAATATTGTGAATAGTACTATTTGGGGACTAACATCCCCTATCTGGGCAAGTCGCACTTGCTGGAATGCTGATGGCTCTGACCTAGACTAAACAAATACACTTTATTTTGCTTATACAAAATTTTGGCAGCCTGCTTGCTTAAGGGCATTTTGTTGGGTTCCGGTATTTCTATTAGCGGTGCATGAGCTAGTGCAATAATAATTGATTGTTTTATGTGAGCGAATAGTAACGTAGCTCAGGAAAAGGATCTTGTATTCAAAATGATTTTAAACCTATGAATTCACTCAACCATTGTGTTGATTTTAAGCATCTATCTCAGGTTTTAAAGATTGTTAGAATGAAGCAGCATGAGGATGGCATGAAGAGGCACAAGACTGAAATTATTCTAGATTTTGGGAAACTTAAATTGTAAAACTATGATTTTTTTAGTGATATATAAATAAAGTTGATTTTATCACTCTTTTAAGTTGTTTTCTATCATTATGACTAGTGTTCTATGAAGTAATACCCCAGATCAAAGTTTCGTTGTGTAAAGGTAAAATGGGGGTGTTACACATTGGTACTCAGAGCCATGGTTATAGAGAACAAGAATTAAAATCTTGACTATAACTACTTTTAAAATAATTTCAAGAAAGTCCTCTATGCCAAAGCCAGTGCTGCTACAAGAATGATGTAGATGACTGTACTACTATTCTCCATGATTATGTGTAAGTTTATGCTAATTTGTTATTATGCCTATGCCTAAGAGATATTATGTTTAGACATAAATGATATTATATTTAAATGTACGTAATATAATTTAAATAAGTTATGTTATTTATAAACGTCTACAGAAATATGTATTCATATCTTCCTCCTATTATCATCCTATCGGATTCTCAAGATAAGCATTCTGCAAGTATTCCTGACGATTTACCGAGGTATCATATGGATTATTAGATACTTAGAAAACCCATCCAAAGATCACAAAATCCCAAAAGGCGTTTTTACTTTTTATGACAACCCCTATATGCAAGTCATATAAGCATATAATGAAGAAATAAATTCTACACCTCAACAAAAAAAAATTCCATCATCGTACCCTATTAATGTACCCTCACCTATGTCATAAAACATATCCAAAAATACCTATGAACACAAAGTTAAAGATATCCTACCCTATATGAAAGAACTTCCTCCTGGGCTTATTGAAGATCTTGAAGATAAAGTTGAAGGACTTAAAAGGCCGAAGAATTACACAACGAGATTTTAAGAAGTTAGAAGAAGATTTTGAATAAATTAAGGCTAAGTTGCAGAGAAGACAGATGATATACGATGAAGAAATTATTCAAAACATGACATAAAATTTCTAGTCTTGAGTTAATTATTGAGGACATTCAAATTAGACATCGAGCCAACCTATGGAGTCTTTATGATGCCATCAAAGAACTTAAGAGGGAGAGATGAAGACATTTGAATATTATGTTGTAAGTACTTTCAACTTTATGTCTTTACTTTTATATCAATAGTGAAGCTTGTCTTGTAAGTTTAAGCAAACAAGTTGTTAATAAATAAAAGTTATGTTTCTCATCAAATCCTGTTATTTATTTCTGAAAAGTAAGAAGTACCTATTTCTTGGTTTCCTCAAAAATAATTATGAATGAAATTGCTAGAAAAAACATATGCTTGATAAAGTATATATTATTTGAATTTCTGTTATCTTCTATGAATAATACAAATTATCAATTGAATATAACCCGCAAGTTTGAGGAATGGAAACTTCCTCAGTTTCCTTGAAATATTCTATTCTCTACTTTTGTCTATCAAAAGATTCTTCTATAAGATAAGTGATATGTAAAAGAGAAGCTGGTTCTATAAGACGAATTTTTACATTTTCCGCTATATTCCTCCATTCCATATCATGGATAAATTATGTATGAGTCATATTGATGTGATGAAAAATGTCGATGTATTTTAATTAGATACGATATAGGACAAATTTAGGAAATTACCCTTAGGAAAAGGTAATAATCCATAAATAAGTCGAAGACGAATTTAATTAAACACATGAATGATCCATGTTCATTGTACACGAGGATCAAATGAATTTGAGACGTTTTGTTTCAATTTGGACAATCGATTTGAATTGGTTAACGGTTTTTAATCTAATATAACTCCTACAAATTTAAACCTAAGTGCATGAATCGTTCCTCGATATTTAATCTAAAAGATGATTATTTAAGAAATTAAAACTATTTAAAAATTTAAACTATTTAAAATTTACACTATTTAAAATCTATTAAAAATTCAACTATTTAAAAATACTTTTACTTTTTAAAGAACAAATCTATTTAATAACTACTTTTATTAAAATCTAAATTAATATAATCTAATTTACTTAAAAGCTAATTTTTATAACAACTTAAATTTCTAAAGTTACTAAAATAATTTTTATTTTATTTATTTATTTATTATTTTAAACTTTATAAAAGGAAATTTACTAAAATAATTAATTAAATTATACTTGAATGAAAACTTGTATTTAAATGAAACTAAAAGCTGACAGCCTAGTTATTAAACTATATTAATTACTAAAGCAGATATAACACTAAAAGAGCTGTCTAGCTCAATTGGTAAACATGTTGGGAGTTTACCCTTGAGGTCAAGGGTTCGAGTCCCATTAGGGACATTTTTTGTGAAAATTATTTTTTTGGAAAAAGTAAAATCAAAGTAAAAATCACAGGGCTGACTTGTGATGATAATCTTGGGCTGATAAAATCAGTTATAAACTATCAGACTAAATGAGTCTGATAGCTTTGGTTATACAGCAAAGCCAACAAATATCAGCAAACAATACTTACATCAGCAAAATAAGGAACAAGGTAAGCTTATATCAGCAAACTATGAACCAAGAGTAGCTTATAACAGATTACAGAATAACGAATGCACAATATCAATCGGAAATCAGTTCAAGGCTATCTTTATCTAATTCAAGTATCTTATCAGCTATGAAGAAAAAACAAATAGAAATCTAAGCAAAACTCAGCTAACTTACAAATGTAAGTAAACATTCAACAGACTTGTGAACAAATAAAAAAAACTCTTATCAGTTGCAAAACTGATTTATTAACTCTATAAAAATTCTCAGATCTAGCATACTATAAAATAACCAATCCTTATATCTAACAGATTAAGCTAAGTCAGTTTAAACTTCAGTTTAACAGACTCAAATTATACCCATAACTCAAACTCAGATTTCAGAATAAGTTCAGACCATCAAAGTTTCAGCAGACTTAAACATAATATGAATAACAGATAACCAATTTAGATGAAATTAGCTATCTACAACTAAATTAATCACAAGATTATTATTAGTTATAAAACTAAGTCCAGTAACAAAACCTGAATGTCAGATTAGACAAAACCTTATTTAACAGCTAACTCACTACTCTAAAAAATCAGATTAAAACTTTCAGCAACAAACATAATAAAAATCATAAATCTAAATCATATTAAACTCAGATTAATCATCAATCTAAATCATATTACCACTAAATAACATAAGCATTAAAAATAGTTTTGTGACAATCCGTCAATTTATGATCGATATTTTATTCTCAAGTATTATCTAAAAACATTATTTTAATGTTACATTATGAACTCACTCATTTTTGGGAAGAAACTTGGATTTACGTCTTGAAGTAGCATCGACTACGTCTAAACCGGAGGATTCTATGTTACGTGCTTACGTTTACATACATCGTTTTGGGTGACAGTCTGACATTTTAGGAAATAAATTTATTCTTGAATATTATGATGAAATTTACGAGAAGAGATTAGGACTTACGTGCATAATTTAACGTCCTTTACGACTAAACCGGAAACCCTAGGATTACGTATTTACATTTTTGAACCCTGTTTTTGATGAGACAATTTTTATTAGATTCGTTTTGTGCCGTTGATTCATAATTTATAAAAATGTTTTTCTAAAACGACCCTAGGGCACGCAAATCGAGGAAACTAGAATCGAGAAATACCCGTAAATTAGTGGGATGAGACAAGTTTACACTTGCCTCACCACACAAATGGGTGGCCAAAGGCTTCACTAACACACCTTTAGGTGTCAACTTTTAATAAACCAAGAGGACACTTGTCCTCAAGGCTTACAAAAGCTAACAAAACCACCAAAATGAAACCACATACTTCCATTTTCAACATGCAAACCACCAAAACTCTCTCCACTTCTTTGTGTCCGTCCCATATCACCCAAAAACACCCCATTTGATCAAAAATTCAACCATGAATCATGTGTTTAACTTGCATATGATGACAACCTATTGAAGATAAGAAGATTGGAGGTGATCTTAACAACTAGGAAGGAGATTTCATGAATATCAAGGGCTGATGTTTCAAGGAGTCTACAAATACTTGGTGATCCTAGAAGTGGTGTTGATATCTCATAAGATTGGTTACCCAAAACCAAGTCTTGTTCATCCAAAAACTCATCATTTCATCACTTTGGTGGTATAGAGATAATTTCTTCCAATCATCTTGTTATTTTGAATATGTAATCTTGTATTTTATTTATTTATGTATATGTATATGATGATGAATGATGATCAATATATTATGTGGGGATTTGGTGTTGATAAATTTGGTTAAAAAGATTGAAAGCTACAAGAAAAGATGTTAAAATCATGTCTAAAATAGTAGGCTGTTAAAACAGTAAAAGACCATATGATAACTTGTTAAAATAGCCTGAATGAATTAATATACAGTAAGATATGATACTTTTACACATGTGAGAGTTGGCCATACAATGGGATCCTTAAAATGAGTGAGATATGATCAAAATAATATTAAATTTCAAATCTGAGTAGTCTGTTTTGGACGAACTGTTAGAGACATTTAGAGATTGACTGAGCAGTATCTAAAACAAAGTTAATTGTAGCACATATCATTTAGTTTGTGGTTTCCAAAAATAAGCATCTATCTCTTTGAAGAACTGAAGATATGGTAAAAATGGTGAAAGTGAAAATAATAATCAGATTTTTAAAATAAAAGTATATAGTATAATATTAGCACTCAAGTTAATATAATATAAAAGGTACAATTAAAACCCAATAAATATATATTACATATAAATAAGTATGTAATTTAATAAATAAATGAGAAATTTTATAAAAATGACAAATTAATAAGTTTTATAAGTTATAAAACTAAAAACATGAGTTTTACGTCTTTTCGGCTAAAACCGTAAAACTAACGTTTTTCGTCAAATAAAACATAGACGGTCGGACCCGTCTAATGTAAACTTTTTATAACTCATATACTGATGTATAAGTACATATGAAAAGTAAAAACCGATAAAACCCGAGCTTTATAACTTATGGATATTAACTGGCCAAAATAGCCTTATTGGAATATTAACCCGACAAGTTTGGCTAAACACTAATGGACTTACTCATTGGGCATAACCCACTTGAGCCCAACATATGAGTAAAGGCCTGATATTAATAGTTTACATGGACTAATATACAGAGTTGAACTCTTAATGGGCTTTTAATGGGCTTATTGGGCTTTAATATGGAATTAGATTGAAACTAGTGTAACTAGTCAAAAATTTGACTAACACATAACACTTTAATGATGAAGATATAAAATCTCACATGATCATCATCATACTTATAATATCATCATATATATATACATAGCCATTTTTTTATAAAGTCATTGGACAAGAGTCTAAGACGAGTATTATTTGTCTAGGTTTCCGTGATTAAAGTACGTACCGTACATCCAAATCGTCGATAACCCGCCTTTCCTAATCAATGTGAGTTCATAGCCTCACACTCTTTTAGATGTTTTATGAACTGTTTTATAAACCCGCGAGGGAGATAACATGTTAGTTTTAATAAAATAGGACACCAGTTGTCCGAATTGTTTGTTTATTTATTTGGACCCGAATGATTGTATGACCCGATGAATGATTAAATATTTCGATAAATGAAATGAAATGGATTATTATTAGTTAGGTTATGTCACTAAAAGTACCATTAGCATGAATTGTGAACTACCGGGATTTGGTAGACGCTTATGCATATAATAGTACTATTTGGGGAAGATCACCCCAGTTTGCGCCTTGACGGTTGATCCCCGTCGTGCCACATTGATTGGTAAGAGAATTTATGTATGAGAATATTTCCATAGCATGATTTTTTTGACGACACGCTAACTTAGATGGGCAAATTGAGTTTCGGGTTAGCTACCCGTTGTTTGTTATAGTAAGGTAGCAATGTCATGCGACTTATAATAATCCAAATAACGAAAATACTGTTATACGCACTGAGTTACAATATATTGCCTGACTAGCAATACGGGGTCTTATTATTGATATTTTGTTCATGTTTTGGTTTTACATAACCATATTCATATAATGGTTTTTATTTAACTCTATGCAACGTTATAAGACGTATTGTATGATGTTTTTACGACATTGGTTCGTATAGTGGTTTTGAAGGCAAAAGCCTATAGTATGATTTACAACAAAGATTTGTATAAAATGTTTTGGCTTATTTTATGGCCTACGACAAAGAATTGTACAAAATGATTTTTGGTAATAATTTTATATCGATGATATATTAATGGATTTCATTAAACTCTATGAATTCACTCGGTGTTTTTGCTGACCTTTTCTTTTAACATTTTTTATCTCAGGTACTTGAAGGTAATTCTCGGGAAGACGACAAGAATTCATGGCCCGCACTTAAATAACAATTTCCATACAATTTTTTTGTAAAATTTTATGAAATACTATGACTTGGGACCTATGTAAATTTGATATTCATGAATGGAAAAATGCTTTATTATTAAACGACGCGATTTTAAGTGTTGTCTATGATTTGAGTAATGTACTATCCCGTAACACCAACGACTCTTTCGATGAACTAAAGTTTGAATATTTGGGGGTGTCACAGTTTGGTACCAGAGCTCTCGTTGTAGAGAACGAACGATTTTTAAAACCAAGTTTTTGAATAAAACATTTCAAAATCTTTTAACTATAAACATTTTTCTCAAAATATCTAAAAATCTTTTGACTATAACGGTGTCGAAGAATTCCCGAGTTACCGACAAGGCCAGACTGAGAAGTTTATTTTAATATATATATATATATATATATATATATATATATATATATATATATATATATATAACTTGGATTATATTTATATATATGATGTAATTTGATTATATGATTGTTTGATGATTATTTCTATATTTATACGAGGTATTTATACGACGTAGATTGTCACAAGAAACCCTAACTCCCCTAGCAAATCAATCGAAGCTATTCCCATAGGAATTCTAGCTATATTAAATCTAAACCAAGTTGTGGATATTTATGATCCTAACAAAATAGTTGATATTCATAGAATGTTGATAGTAGTAGATTATGATCTTGAATAATAATTGACGAGATTAAATCTGATATCGATGTCATGACGATCTTTTCTTATAGAGTGGAGTTTGACAAAACGTTACCACCTGGAATGGTTTCATCTGATTCGTTGTCGCCCAATTCTTAAATTTGAAATCAAAAGGGTGAATGTTGCACTTGAGGCTGTCATTGGAACCATTACCCAAAAGCCTCATGCCACTAGTACCTTTCCGAGAAGTCCAATTGAATGTGTGAGTCATTTCATACTAGTGACTCATTTGATAACTATTTTTGTAAGAGCTATAGGATTGGAAATTAAGCGTTGTTGATATCGAGATTCTATTGCCCTTTTAAGGTCTAAGAATAAGGTTGAAAGTATTGAAGAATGAGGTAGGATATCGCATTGAGTATAAATTGGTTGAAACTTGAATAAAGTTAAATTTAACACGTATGGGTTAAGAAATTGTTAAGAGGAAGTCGTTAATTCCTGTGATTGAATTATAAGGTTTTAAATGATTGTTGGTTCGTGTTAAGGGTTGTTCCTAGGCCATTGTCCAATGACGAGGATGCCCAGTGTCCAATAAATAAATTGAAGAAATCTTCTTCTGAATTGGGACCGATGGATCTTCCGGGACAGGTGGAACACCTAATGACTCTTGTAGATTAGTATTCATTGTGGTATCTTTTAAAATCCCTAACTTAACTGAGACATCAGTTGGTAGAATGAGTTCTTGGAATTGTATGACATAGTGACACGTAATGTGTTACGGTACAATTTTTACTTGTTGGTGATTCATTAAAAGACTACATTTGATTGCTAAATCCTACATGTATCGATGTTATCTATCTTTTATTGTTTCATCCTAATGTTCGCATTAGTGATGCAACCATTGAACAAGTACTCATCTCGATTTTAGTTACGTTGTGGATTATTCTTTTTGAGTGCCATCGAGGTCATGAATCTCGTGATTAAATGGCTAAGCTCATTTCCTATTATATCATAGTTAGTTCTTGGTGAACAACTTTTCGTCACTCTTTTGCAGATCACTTGTTTTTATAAATTAAAACAGTGTCTCTTGAGAAAAATTGAATTTTCATCACCATATGGATTATTCAAAGTGAGACTTATAAGTAATCGTTATCAAAATAAAGTTGTTTATGAAACGCTTTGGAAAACTAAATTGTTTTCACAACAAAGAACATCTCTGTAAATTTATTTTGATTCTTATTCAAGAATTAAGCATGAAAATATTTTTTTTTAAACATGATAACAAAGTTTTGACGAATTGAGTATTGCATCGTTAATTCTAAAATTGTATATAGTTGCGCGCCTACGTATAATTTGGAAGGGACCATGCAAGGCTGATTAGTAGTCACCATGAAATTATTAATAAACACAAAACTTTCTTTGAAGATCGTGAAGGATTAAATTTTATGAGATCTGCAAGAAGTGTAAAATAGGGACATATTGTTAGAGACATCTACATATGTTCCCGTACCATTTATTTTCTGAATCGAATTTAATCATCTGTGGAAATTGTCTTAATTGACAATTGATATCCCCTTCTTGTCTAATTCTCTCATGATGAGATTCTTTGAAAAAGTATTTGATTACCAAATGTTGATCCTCGACTGGATGTATCGACGTTCCTATCATTTCTTTTGATTAGATTTCATTTGAATGACCTGGGTAACGATCCGAGGAGCTTTCGAATGCGTACTCAAATTATGAAAACATGGGATATATTCATATTCGTTAGTGTTTTCATCTGTATCTGATTTGAAATTCTCTCGCGTAGATTATGTGTTGACCTTACTCTTTTAATGTTAGTTAGGTCTCCAGATATCCTTGATTTGTGAAGGATTACGAGTTACTATTAGTCTTTTGAGAAGTTCACATCTTATCAACGATAATAAAACTGAAAAGCTGGTAGTGCCATTAGAATGGAATGGTTGATTATGACATGATGTCATTATCTAAATTGATGGGAACAAGAGTGGAATTCCCCTAGAAGATAAGATGTTGATTATCAAAGTGATCTAAATAATTCTTGATGGGTGACCATATCATGCATTTAGACTTGAAATTATACCATGAATGGCTATGAACTAGTCATAGATTTTGTATCTAGAACGAACTCAAAGTAAATTTATTAAAAGATGTTTCTGTTATCTAAAATTTTAGGAGATATTTGCTGGTGAATTACCTAGACTTTCGCCATTAAGGCAAGTTGAACTTGGTATTGATTATACTCCCGGTGTTGTACCTGTCGCGTGTGCACTGTACGTCAGCACCATCTGAATTAAAAGAATTACCGTACAACTGAGAGTGTTGTCGGAGAAGGCTTTTATTCTACCGAGCTCGTCATCATGAAGAGCTATGTGTTATCATTCATTATATTTATGGATTACCGTGAACTGAATAAATTTACAATCGAAATCTATATCCACTACCCAAGATGATAGATTTGTTTGATCATTTACAAGGTTCTAGCGTATGTTCTAAAGATTTGATCCACGGCATTGTTATCATCAATTTCGCGTCCGTGAAAAAGATTATCTATTCCAATCACTACATCCAGAACTCGTAATGAACATTATGAGTTTCATGTTATGTCGTTTGGATTGACCAATTCACATGTAGCATCCATAAATTTGGTGAATCACGTGTGTAGGCTGTAATTTGATAAATTTATGCTCGTGATCATTAAGTACCATTTGTTTGTTTCTAAGAATAGGAAGGAGTTAATAATCATTTATAGAGTGACCTGCATTGGCCGAGCAATGAAAACCTGTACCTTTAGTATCTAACATATGACTTAGAGATTTGATCCTTTACATTATTTGACCGTGTGATTAATTGTAGTGAAATCTAAATTGACTTTTTAAAGATTAGAGCCATTAAGGCTTTGGGTTATACCAAAAAGAAAGTGCAAAAATGTTTTGACAAATATTTATCAAAGGATTTTTATGGAATCATTCCCTTATACCCAAATCATTTAACTAAACTCCTTTAGGGGTAAATGTTTGTGTATACCTCAAGACAGCCTAAGAGAGATTGAGGAAACCATTTAAACCATGACTTGGAATTTAAAACGAAAATTTTTGCTTTTCAACTAAGAAAATTTTGACCAAAGTATAACCATTTTTCGAACATTTACGAATCTTATTAAATATTTTTAATAAATCAACAAATATCGTGTTAATTAAATTCAAATTTATTTTGAACATTTTTCTATAATTCGACGAACTGAGAAATTTAAAAAACTTTACGCTTGCGTTACATAAAATTAAATATTTTTTATTTAATTACTTGTAATATTTATCGACGCTTTAAACGTCGGATTGAGCAAAACTGATAAAAATGATAGTTGAGACGAAACTAAAACTTAGAAAATATGAAGAAATTTTTTTTGAATGAATACGGTCATGATATTTATTACATAAGGGAAGGTGAATGTAAATACTGACGCATTATGTAAAAAGGATAAACAATCAATTAGGATGTGTTCCTTAGTAATGACTGTGCAAAATGATTTGCCCGAACAATTTAAAAATAACTGATGCTTGTAAGAGGGATAATATAGATAATAAAAAGAGGTTCGCAGCTAATGTGAACCATTAGAAATGAGAGCTGATGGCGTTAAATGTTTAAAAAGTCTTTTGTGGTGGCCTGAATATGGAGGATTTTGAGATTTAGTCATGTTGGAATCTCATAAGTTTAAGTATTCTATTCATGTCATTTCTGATTTAATGTATCTTTATCTGAAGAAGTTGTACTTATGGCAAATTATGAAGGCATACATCACCTCATACATTAGTAAACGTCTAATTATTGCAAAGGTCATCATCTGAATTTGATTCAATTTGGGTCATCGTCGACAGACTGACCAAATCTACTAATATCATTCCCGTTAATGATAAATTCTCGATGAAGAAATTGACTGTTTGTATTTAAAGGAGTTGTGTAAACATAGTGTGCCACATCAATCATCTCTCTCAAGATCCTCGCTCTGCATCGAATTTCTAGGGATTTGCTCATAAGTCATTGGGAACGAACCTTGATGAGAGTACTGTTTACCACCCCAATTGAAGGGACGAGGCAAAGTAACGATACAAACCACTAGAATTATTGTTTTATGTTTGAATGATTGACCTTTGGTAATAAACCGTATAATCGTTTTCCTTTGGAGAGATTATCATTGATAATTATCGTATTAGGATCGAGATCAAATCTTATGAGAATCTAAATATGAGAGCATCTGTAAGCAGGAGTTCGGATGAAGACACCCGACATACACCTGTTGTGAGTTGGACATGTCTTTTAGGTTTAAGGTTGCCTATGATGACAAACCTAACCTTACTAAATACCCGGCCCGCGAGACCTGTAATGATTATTGAAATTAGGATCTGATTATTGATTGCCGGTAGTGGGCAGGAGGTTATGTGAATATGAAATGTAGATCTTGAAGTGCAGGATGGGTAGCGAAGTTATGCCAAAATTTTCACCTTGGAAAAATGAATTGATGATCTGAAAGATCATGGGGAATAAGTCCCCGTTGTATGGGACCATTGAGATAATGTAAAAAGTTGGTTTGAAGGGCATATAAGCTGGATCTACCCTAGGACTTCAAGGGCTGCGTGAATTATGTTTCGTATATTGAAATTGATAAAATGTCTATCAAGTGAAAATCTGATTACTTCTTGATGAAGTTTGGATCGGCAAAAATTTGCATTCATCAAAAACCCGTGAACATCATGGATAGAGAAAGTAAGTCAACATTAAGCCTGATCGTATTCCCGTAGTTATGTTTGATGAAACTCGCGTATTTTAATGAATTACACTTGTGAGGAAAGACCGAATGTGGAGGAAATACCCACATGGCTCTAACTCTACAAGAAGCGAGTAGTAAGATAAATTGATCTTTGAGGACAAAGATCCTGTTTAGGGGTAAATGCTGTGACAATCCGTCAATTTATGATCGATATTTTATTCTCAAGTATTATCTAAAAACATTATTTTAATGTTATATTATGAACTCACTCATTTTTGGGAAGAAATTTGGATTTACGTCTTGAAATAGCATCGACTACGTCTAAACCGTAGGATTCTACGTTACGTGCTTATGTTTACATACACCGTTTTGGGTGACAGTCCGACATTTTAGGAAATAAATTTATTGTTGAATATTATGATGAAATTTCAATTGTGTTGGTTCATAAACTCAAATATTTACGAGAAGAGATTAGGACTTACGTGCATAATTTAACGTCCTTTACGACTAAACCGGAAACCCTAGGATTACGTATTTATGTTTTTGAACTCCATTTTTGATGAGACATTTTTATTAGATTCATTTTATGACGTTGATTCATAATTTATAAAAACGTATTTCATAAAACGACCCGAGGGCACACAAATCGAGGAAACTAGAATCGAGAAACACCTATAAATTAGTGGGATGAGACAGGTTTACACTTGCCTCACCCCACAAATGGGTGGCCAAAGGGATCACTAACACACCTTTAGGTGTCAACTATTAATAAACCAAGAGGACACTTGTCCTCAAGGCTTACAAAAGCTAACAAAACCACCAAAATGAAACCACATACTTCCATTTTCAACATGCAAACCACAAAAACTCTCTCCACTCCTTTGTGTCCGTCCCATATCACCCAAAAACACCCCATTTGATAAAAAATTCAACCATGAATCATGTGTTTAACTTGCATATGATGATAACCTATTGAAGATAAGAAGATTGGAGGTGATCTTAACAACTATCAAGGATATTTCATGAAGATCAAGGACTGATTTTTCAAGGAGTCTACAAATACTTGGTGATCCTAGAAGTGGTGTTGATATCTCATAAGATTGGTTACCCAAAACCAAGTCTTGTTCATCCAAAAACTCATCATTTCATCACTTTGGTGGTATAGAGATTATTTCTTCCTATGATCTTGTTATTTTGAATATGTAATATTGTATTTTCTTTATTTATGTATATGTATATGATGATGAATGATGATCAAAATATTATGTGGGGATTTGGTGTTGATAAATTTGGTTAAAAAGATTGAAAGCTACAAGAAAAGATGTTAAAATTATGTCTAAAATAGTAGGCTGTATAAAACAGTAAAAGACCATATCATAACTTGTTAAAATGGCCTAAATGAATTAATATACAGTAAGATATGATACTTTTACACATGTGAGAGTTGGTCATACAATGGAATCCTTAAAATGAGTGAGATATGATCATAACAATATTGAATTTCAAATCTGAGTAGTCTGTTTTGGACGAAATTTTAGAGACATTTAGAGGTTTATTGAGCAGTAGCTAAATCTAAGTTAATTGTATCACATATCATGTAGTTTATGGTGTCCAAAAATGAGCTTCTATCTCCTTGTAGAACTCAAGATATGGTAAAGATGGTGAAAGTGAAAATAATAATCAGATTTGTAAAATAAAAGTATATAGTATAATATTAGCACTCAAGTTAATAAAATATAAAAGGTACACTTAAACCCACTAACAATATATTACATATAAATAAGTATGTACTTTAATAAATAAACTTGACATTTTATAAAAATGCCAAATTAATAAGTTTTATAAGTTATAAATCTAAAAACATGAGTTTTACGTCTTTTCGGCTAAAACCGTAAAACTAACGTTTTTCGTCAAATAAAACTTAGACGGTCGGACCCGTCTAATTTAAACTTTTTATAACTCATATACTGATGTATAAGTACATATGACAAGTAAAAACCGATAAAACCCGAGCTTTATAATTTATGGATATTAACTAGCCAAAATAGCCTTATTGGACTATTAACCCGACAAGTTTGGCTAAACACTAATGGACTTACTCATTGGGCTTAACCCACTTGGGCCCAACATATGAGTAAAGGCCTGATATTAATATTATAAATGGACTTATATAAGAGTTGAACTCTTAATGGGCTTTTAATGGGCTTATTGGGCCTTAATATGGAATTGGATTGAACTAGTGTAACTAGTCAAAAATTTGACTAACACATAACACTTTAATATGTATGAAGATATAAAATCCAACATGATCATCATCATACTTATAATATCATCATATATATACATAGCCATTGTTTTTATAAAGTCATTGGACAAGAGTCTAAGACGAGTATTATTTGTCTAGGTTTCCATGATTGAAGCACGTACCGTACATCCAAATCGCCGCTAACCCGCCTTTCCCAATCAATGTGAGTTCATAGCCTCGCACTCTTTTAAATGTTTTATGAAATGTTTTATAAACTAAAAGTCCCTAATCAATGCCAGAAACCCTAATCTTATCTTAATACACAAGGTATTACTTTTCAAACGTAATCTTATTATTGTATAATAAAGAATTACAAGTGTTATGGATAACACAGTTTGATGACAATGTGTTGTGCACACTTTAAACAACAATAAACCCTAACTTATGAATACAGTCGTAGCTGTTTGATTCACTAAGTTATATGCACTAATGTTCTTAATATCTCAAAGTGTTAAACATTAATGCATGGATACACATCCTATTTATAGTGTTACGAGTTTGACTTAAACAGTACTTGATGTCGACTACACAAGCTTTTACAAGTTCCCACATCAGTCACATGATGTCCTTCTATTCTTGGTAGTCTTCCATTATGCTTTAAGGAACAGTTGTCAAAAACAGTTTCCTTATTCTTCATAGTCTCGAACACACAAATGGCATATCCAAAGTGTGCTGAGAGTTATCAGGGTATTGCCACCCCTGTTAACTCTCAACCCCTCAGAGTCCCTGATACATCTTGGCTGTTATCCATCACAGCCAATGAGTATGTCTTCAGGTAATCTTCGACTTCCCTGACAATGTCTCTGACATGGACTCCTCTGAGGTTGCTCACAGAGACTTGGATCTCTGTGAGTCTTGCGAAACTTGCATGCCTCCTAGGCACAGGCAAGGGACTATCTATCAGCCTAATTATGTTTAAATCAATGATCAGGGAATCTAATAAGTTTAGATTCCCAACAATCTCCCCTTATTTAAACATAAATAATGCTAGATCTAACTAAGTTAAGGTAAGTGAGTTTAACAGCTTCTTCTTACACATAACAGATCTAAACAAACATACCTCATGATTTTATTAAGACTTAAAGAAAATTACAAGTTCATTACATAAGTAAAATAAAAGATGAAGGTAAAAGGGCTGTGAACATCTTCAATAGTCATCATTTTTTATTCTTTCTTCAGCTTCAGCCAAGTCTAATCTATTATCAATTTCATCCTGCAAAGTCTTTGAAAACTTCTTGGAATACTCTGTGTTGATCTTGAGACACTTCTTGTGACAAAGTAGCTGAATAGTTGAAGCCAAGCACATCTCATCTTCCCTCTGAAAAGCATACTGGCAAGCCTTGTTTATGAATGTCATTCCTCTTTCAGGCTCTGTGTATGTCTGACCATCAACAGGGCAACAATACCATTTGGAAGGATCAAATCCCTGTACATACCATCCACATGAACATCTTCAGTAACAAAAGTTTCATTAACAATTTGTGAAATTCTTCTCCTTTTGTTGCATGTCTTTGGGGGTTCTTGTTCAAAAAGCTGTGGTGGGGGATCAATCTTGAGTTTTGCTGCTGTTTCCTTGATCCAGTTAAACTTGGCCTTAAGAGTTTTAAGCAGAAGGAAATTTGCCTGTCCAGACTTTTTGGCAGCTAGAGCTTCGAGTTCGAACCATTCTGATAACCCAAGTGTCTTTAACCTGAAGTTGTCAAACACATCCATATTTCTCTGTTGGTTTTCCCTCCATAAGATCATCTGTAGGGTGTTTGTGGATTTATGAATGGTGTATTTGAACTTGGTTATCTTGCCAGCAGCATACCTGTTGTTCACGCAGGCATCATAGTCAGCTTTGACTTTCTTTAAGGCCTCAGCGTGTTTTACTTCCATTTCCCTCAACCTTTGTTTTTGTTTTTCTCTTTCAGGTGGTGTCATCTTCCTCAGAGTCGCTTAATTTAATTCTTTGGCTGTTTTGAGTTCACTTAATCTTTTGAATTCTTCAGCCTGTTGCTCAATTTCTTCAGGGGTCAAAGGAATCTCATCGGAAGGTGTAAAGGTTGAGAATTGTGAAAGGTCTGTGGTGGATCCTCCTGTCTCTAGCATCACAGCTATCTTCTTAAGTTTGGTGTCAGTATCAACCAAAACTATCTCCTTTCCTTTCTTCGAGACAGAGGACTCCACACTTATTTATTTCAAAACATCAGCTCTTTTGATAAACGCTGTCTGAGCCTGAGTTTGAATAGCTTTGAGGAGAGAGCTAACAGTGCATTTTAATTTCTTGGCCACTGGCTCATCATCATCCTCAGGCTTGCTGATGTTAACTAAGATCAGAGATTTTGATGAGTCAGCTCCATCTTGAGTTTGTTGCTCCCCCTGAGTATCATCCTCATCATCAGGTATTATAACTGGTGTGATGACTTGGAGAGGAACAGGTGTAGTTGAGGGATTAGCTGATGATGAGCCTTGTTCAACAGATGCAAGGCTGAGTGTAGTATTCTTCTCCCCCTCACGTTTATCCTTGCTTCGCAGATGCTTGGATGAACGTGCCTGAAAACGTCTTGCAATCTGCTCCACAGAGGCAGCCATAGCACGTTGTCTTTTTCTTGAGGCCCTGGCAATCTTTAGCAGGAGGTTGGCATTTACATTAGTATTTGCCTGAACACGCCTGACAATAAAGTTAGCATGGTTGTATTGCCTGTTGCAAACAACATAAAAGTACCTGTGCATGGTGTGTTCATGTTCATGGAACATAGCAGGGACAACTGAGTCAATGGCATCCTTTATTCTTGTTGAAAGATGACCGAGTCCCTGGGCTACCCCTCGTCTTGCACCATCCTGAATTGGCTCAGTGACAGCCTCAGTCACAGCCTTTTTAATGATGCCTGGAAATGTCACAGTGAAGTTGTGCATCTCTGACTTGATCACATCCAGCTTCCTTGATAAGCGCTCAATATCAGATTGATGATGGACTGGCTGAAGATTCTTGATATTGAGGCTTTGCTGAGCATAGTCATCCCCCCTTGGTATTAAGTCAAAGTTGGTCTGGGTAGGATGATCAAACATGAGAAATTCTGTTGTTGGATCATAAGTTGGTCTTTGGAAGACTGTTGTTGCTGAGGTAGCAGAGTTTGGAGTAACAACAGCTTCCTTGAGAGGAGAAGTCTTGTCACCAGCTGGTGTAGATACAGCTATTTCTTTAGGAGGAGAGACAGAAAGCTGGTCTTCCTTATCTTCTTCATCCTCTTCATCGAACATTCCCTCAGGGAATTCATCCTCAGGCATTGGCTCAATATCAGAGACATAATCTTCTAAAAAGAGCATTTCTTCATCAGTATTTAACACAGGCTCTTCATCAGTTGGTTTGTCTTGAGTCATATTTGCAGCCTCCTTTTCTTGTTGTACCTGAGATTCGATGACTGGGTGTACAATTTCAGCCTGCAAGTTTGTTGTAATTAGTAACAGGGAAAAATATAAGGGGAATGGTCGCCATTTCGCTGTCCCAGAGAGGCTGAGGGTGATTACTCAGCCAATCCAAAGGATAAATCCTTGGGATTCTTTTAAGTGTGAATAAAATGTAGTTAATGATTGACGCAACAACCATAAAAGATCAGACAATGCAACTTGTTCAGCAACCCATCTTCAGTGACTTTGCTCAATCAGCCAAGTGTAAACATTCTAAGTCCCTGAAGGTTATGTGTTGTGTATGATAGTATGTATGTGTTGTGTATGATAGTCGTGGACCAACATAAACCCGCGAGGGAGATAACATGTTAGTTTTAATAAAATAGGACACTAGTTGTCCCGATTGTTTGGTTATTGATTTGGACCCGAATGATTATATGACCCGATGAATGATTAAATGACCCGATAAATGAAATGAAATGGATTATTATTAGTTAGGTTATGTCACTAAAAGTCCTATTAGCATGAATTGTGAACTACCGGGATTTGGTAGACGCTTATGCATATAATAGTACTATTTGGGGAAGATCACCCCAGTTCACGCCTT
The DNA here is from genome assembly GCA_025667525.1 of Glebionis coronaria. Taxonomy (NCBI): domain Eukaryota; kingdom Viridiplantae; phylum Streptophyta; class Magnoliopsida; order Asterales; family Asteraceae; genus Glebionis; species Glebionis coronaria. The sequence goes on from JANFOE010000138.1 coordinate 3,305,439, forward strand.
GACGGTTGATCCCCGTCGTGCCACATTGATTCGCGTTGACGGTTGATTTCCTTTGTTGCTAGGGTTTCTTTTAGATCCGTTCATTGATTATTTTAATTCTGTGTGTATCACTATGGTGGGGGACTAGGGCTTGCGGTTGATTGGCTGTCACTTAACCTTTTAGGGTTTGGTGGTTTTGTGGTGCCCTAGTTTTGTGCTTTTGTGGCTGGTAAGTTTGGAGCCCTAATTAGGGTTTCGTTTTTGGCTGTTTGTTTTGCTTGAGAGAATGGAGTCAATGCATGAATGTTTAACCCCTGGGTCTTATGAGGCTCAGGTGAACAAAGCATTTGTGAAAAGAGATGAGTTTGCTATCTTTGGTGGGGCTGGTAAAGTTAAGGTAATTACTGTCAGTGGCAAGGGTGGGTCGTCATCATCCTTCGCTAAAGCAGTTGGTGTTAAAAGTACTTCGACCTCGGCTGTCAAAATACAAGAATTACATAATGCTGAAGTGGTTGAGGGTGCTAATGTTGTATTACCAATGAACGCTTTTAAAGAAGTTAGCGAACGGTTTGAGAACACGTTATTTGGATATTTTATTGGGAATAGGATTGCTTTTCCGTTGGTTGAGAACTATGTTAAGAATACGTGGGGCAAGTATGGCCTTAAACGAATTCAACTACACGAAGATTTCTTTATGTTCCAATTTGACACGAAAACAGGTATGGAAAATGTAATGGTGAATGGTCCTTGGTTAGTGAGAGGTGCACCGCTGATCTTGAATATCTGGTCTCTGAATACTGATCTCAAAAAGGATGTCATCAAAACGGCTCCTTTATGGGTCCGGTTACATCACGTTCTAATTGTGGCTTATTCGGAAGTGGGTCTTAGCTTTATTACTGCTCAGCTTGGGAAACCAATCATGCTAGATTCATACACAAGTAATATGTGTGCTAGTTCATGGGGTCGTAATACATATGCTCGTGCTCTCATTGAATTTTCTGCTGATGTTGAGCTCATGAAATTTATTGTTATTGCTATTCCTTTGGCGAATGGCGAGGGACATTTGCTTTCTACTATTGATATTGAATACGAATGGCTCCCTCCTAGGTGTGATTCGTGTTTGATATTTGATCATGTGAATGATAAATGCCCTAAAATCCCTAAGGTCGTTTCAACGGTAGAGGTGAAGGATGACGGATTTACTATGGTGGCTAAACGAAATAGAAGGAAGAAAAAGCAAGGTACCCAGATTGAGGGGCTTCGTTTGAATAAGCCTGCTTTAAACCTTCAATATAGGAAGGTCGACAAGGAAGCTGCTGGAAAGAATACTTTTAATACTCAAGTTAAAAATGTTAAACAACCTACTGTCCCTAAGCCAGCTTTTACGGAGGTCAATGCTTCGGTTGTTCTTAATAAATCAGCTGTTCCTACTAAAATCTCGTTTGGAGCTCTCAATTTAGAAGAGGACATGGAGAAGAATATTTCAGATATTATCAATGAAGACAGTGATGATGAAGAGATAGATGAAAATATTGATATTGATGATCGAAAGACAGGGGCAAGCACTCCCGAGGTCAAGGTTTCCAATGTTTAATGTGGCATCTTGGAATATTAGGGGTCTTAACTTCACCCCTAAACAGAAAGAAGTTAGGCAGGTTATTTATGAGAATAACCTCTCGGTTTTTGCTATTTTAGAAACGCATGTGGCTAAGTCTAATCTCATGAAGTTGTGTTCCTCGGTTTTTCGACATTGGGATTGGACCTCAAACGGTGCTTGGTGTTCTCAGGGCACTAGAATTGTTCTTGGATGGAACCATAATGAAGTGGATATTGCTATTATTAATCAAGATGATCAAGCCGTCCATTGTCGCATTTGGCTTAAAACTGACAGAAAGGAGGTGTTTTGTACTTTAGTTTATGCACATAATAAATATAATCAGAGGCGTGATCTTTGGAGGGCGTTGGGTCTACATTCTGTGTATGTGAACAATCATCCATGGTGCCTTTTGGGAGACTTCAATGCTACTTTACATTCTAGTGATTCTACAGCGAGTTCTTCCAACAGCGACATTGCTATGCGTGAATTTGTTGATTGTGTCAATGATATTGAGGTGATGGATGTTCAATATACAGGTCTTCGGTATACGTGGAATCAAAAGCCGAAGGGTTCGAATGGTATCTTGAAGAAGCTTGATCGTGTGATGGCGAATACTATGTTTATTAATGTATTTGCTGGTTCGCATGCTATTTTTAAGCCTTGTCGGAATTCGGATCACTTTCCTTCGGTCCTTTGTATTCCTACTATCGTCAAAGCTAAGCCTAAACCCGTTAAATTTTTTAATGTTCTCATCAAACATGACAGGTTTAAAGAGGTTGTTCAGGATGCTTGGAAGTTTCAAGTGAGTGGTTTTTTCATGTTTCGTGTTGTCAAGAAACTTAAGCTCCTAAAAAAGCCATTAAGGAAGCTGTTGATTGACAAAGGTAACCTTCATGTAAATGTGGAACGGTAAATGTGACAATCCGTCAATTTATGGTTGATATTTTATTCTCAAGTGTTATTTAAAAATATTATTTTAATGTTATATTATGAACTCACTTATTTTTGGGAAGAAATTTGGATTTACGTCTTGAAATAGCATCGACTACGTCTAAACCGGAGGATTCTACGTTACGTGCTTACGTTTACATACACCGTTTTGGTGACATTCCGACATTTCAGAAAATAAACTTATCCGTGAATATTATTTTGGAGTTTTAAATTTGTGTTGGTTCATAAACTCACAAATTTACGAGAAGAGATTAGGACTTACGATTTTATTTTAACGTCCTTTACGACTAAACCGGAAACCTTAGGATTACGTATTTACGTTTTCGAACTCCGTTTTTGATGAGACAATTTTTATTAGATTTGTTTTGTGCCGTTGATTCATAATTTATAAAAACGTTTTTCGTAAAACGACCCGAGGGCACGCAAATCAAGGAAACTAGAATCGAGAAGTACCCGTAAATTAGTGGAACGAGACAAGATAAATCTTGCCCCACCCCACTATATGGACGGCAACATGTAAGCCAACACATCTCATGATGTGTCAAATTGTAAACAACAAGCTAACACTTGTCTAAGTTAGCTTAACATTGAAGCCTTCCACCAACAAAACCACTAAGCTAAAACTAGCAACCTCATTTCATCCATGCAAAAGATTTCATTTTCTCTTTTGCTCTCTCTTTGTGCCGTCCAACAAACACCATCAAACACCCTATTCAAACAAAAATTAACCACAAAATCTCATGTTATTCATACATAAGTTGAAGCCCTTTTGAAGCCCTATTGATTGGTGGTGATTATAACATCCAAGGAGGAGTTTCTATGGAGTCTTGGGGCTGATTTTCACAAGGAGTTCATGAAGATTGGTGTACTTGAAGATGGTCTTGATTTATCACAAGTTTCTCCATCAAAATCCATGTCTTGATCATAACCTACATCATCATGGTGGTATAAAGATTGTTCTCCCCATTCTTCTTTTTATTTTGATTATGTAATCATTTATTTTATTTCCTATTATATATGTATATGATAAATATATGATGATAAAAATATTGTGTGGGGATTTGGTGTTGATAATCATGGGTAAAAAGATGAAAAACTACATGTAAAAAGGTTAAAATCATGCTTAAAATGATGGCTGTATAAAACAGTAAAGAACCATTTAATGAAATGATAAAATGTCTTGAATAGATTAATATACAGTAATCTATAAGTCTTGTACATATGTGAGAGTTGACCATGCAATGGAATCATTAGGATGAGTGAGATATGATCAAAACAAGTTTAGAATGCAAATCTGAGTTCATTGTTTTTGGACGATTTTTAGAAAATACTTAGAGGCTGATTCAACAGTAGCTATAGTAGAGTTAAATGGAGCACATATCATTTAGTTTATGTCATAAAAATTTGAGCTTCTATCTCCATATAAAACTCTAGATATGGCAGTTTTGGTGAACATGAAAATAAAAATCAGATTTTAGGAAATTAAAGTATAATAGTATTATATAAGCACTCAAATAAAAAAAATAGTATAAAATGTGAATTAAAACCCACTAACTTATATAATACATTTATATAAATATGTATAAGGATAAATAAATGGACATTTTATAAAAATGGTAGTTTGATAAGTTTTATAAGTTATAAAACTATAAACATGAATTTTACGACTTTTTCGGCTATTACCGTAAAATTAAAGTTTTTGTTATATAAAACTTAGACGGTTGGACCCGTATAATGTAAACTTTTATAAACACATATACTGATATATAAACATATATAACAAGTAAAAACCGATAAAACCCGAACTATAAAACATACGGACATTAACGGGCTAAGTTAACGTTATTGGACTAATAATACAACAAAATGGGCTAAAACACTTATAAACTTATTTATTGGGTTTAACCCATTTGGGCCCAACATGTAAAGTATAAATACTGATAATACAAGTATGAAATGGAATAATACAAGTTAATAAACTTATAATAGGCTTATTGGACCTAAAACACGTAAATAGGTAAAACTAGAAAACTAGTAAGAAGTTACCAATACATAAACACAAAAATGAGTGAACGAGAATATATAAACCCACCTGATCATCATATACATATAATCATCATATGTATACATAATTGTTATTTTTATAAATTCATTGGACAAAAGTCTAAGACGAGTATTATGTGTCTAGGTTTCCGTGATTGAAGCACGTACCGTACATCCGAATTGCCGATAACCCACCTTCCCACATCAACGTGAGTTCATAGCCTCACACTCTTTTAAATGTTTTTATGAAATATTTTATAAACCCGCGAGGGAGATAACATATTAGTTTTGATAAAATAGGACATCATTTGTCCCGATTGTTTGTTTATTGATTTCGACCCGAATGATTGTATGACCCAATGAATGATTATATGACCCGATAGACGAAATGAAGTGGATTATTAAAGTTAGGTTATGTCACTAATAGTCCCATTAGAGTGAATTGTGAACTACCGGGATTTGGTAGACGCTTATGCATATAATAGTACTATTTGGGGACGATCACCCCAGTTCGCGCCTTGACGGTTGATGCCCGTCGTGCCACATTGATTGGTAAGCGAATTTATGTATGAGAAGATTTACAAAAGCGTGATTATTGTGACGACACGCTAATTTAGATGGGAAAATTGATTTTCGGGTTAGCTACCTGTTGTTTGGTTTAGTAAGGTAACAATGTCATGCGGCTTATAATAATCCAAAATAACGAAATACTGCTATACGCACTGAATTACGATATATTGCCTGACTAGCAATACGGGGTCTTATTATTGATTTTATGTTCGTGTTTTAGTTTTACATAACCATATTCATATAACGGTTTTTATTTAACTTTATACAACGTTATGAAACGTATTGTATGATGTTTTTACGACTTTGGTTCGTATAATGATTTTGAAGGCAAAAGCCTATATTATGATTTTGATAAGGATTTGTATAAAATGACTTTGGCTATTTTATGGCCTATAACAAAGATTGGTACAAAATGATTTTCGGTAATAATTTTATACCGATGTTATGTTGATGGATTTCATTAAACTCTATGAATTCACTCGGCGTTTTTGCTGACCTTTTCTTTTAACATGTTTTATCTCAGACACTTTAAGGTAATTCTCGAGAAGACAACAAGAATTCATGGCCCGCACTTAAATAATAATTTCCATTCAAATGCTTTATAAAACCTGTACGAAATAATATGACTTGGGACCTATGTAAATTTGATATTTATGAATGGAAATGCTTTATTATTAAACGACGCGATTTTTTAAGCGTTTTCTATGATGTGAGTAATGTGCTATCCCGTAACACCAACGAGTCTTCCGCTGTATTGAATTGTATAAAATTTGGGGGTGTTACAGTTTGGTACCAGAGCTCTCGTTATAGAGAACGAAAGATTTTTAAAACTAAGGTTTTGAATAAAACATTTCAAAATCCTTTAGCTATAAACATTTTTCTAAAAATGTCTAAAAATCTTTTGACTATAACGGTGCCGAAGAATTCCCGAGTTACCGACAAGGCCAGACTGAGAAGTGTTGTTTTAATATATATATAACTTGGATTATATATATATATGATGTAATTTTATTACATGATTTTTTGATGATTATTTTGATATTTATACGAGGTATTTATACGACGTAGATTGTCACAAGGAACCCTAAATCCCCTAGTAAATTAATCGAAGCTATTCTCGTAGGAATTCTAGCTATCCTAGATCTAAACCAAGTTGTGGATATTTATGATCCCAACAAATGGTTGATATTCGTAGAAATGTTGATATTAGTTGATTGTGAAATTAAGGAAGAATTGGCGAGATTAAATATGATATCGATGTCATGACGATCTTTCCTTATAGAGTGGAGTTTGACAAAACGTTACCACCTAGAAAGATGTCATCTGATTCGTAGTCATCCAATTCTTAAATTGAAATCGAAAGGGTGACTGTTACACTAGAGGCTGTCATTGGAACCATTACCCAAAAGCCTCATACCACTAGTACCTTTCTGAGAAGTCTAATTGAATGTATGAGTTATTTCCTACTAGGGACTTATTTGATAACTATTGTTGAAAGAGCTATAGGATTGGAAATTAAGTGTTGGTCATATTGAGCTTTTATTGCCCTATTAAGGTCTAAGAATAAGGTTGAAAGTATCGGCAAATGAGGTAGGATATCGAATTGAGTATAAGTTGGTTGAAACTTGAATTAAGTAAAATTTAACCCGTATGGAATATGATATTGTTAAAAAGGAAGTCGTTAAGTCCTGTGATTGAATTATAAGGTTTTAATTGATTGTTGATTCGTGTTAAGTGTTGTTCCTAGGCCATTGTCCACTAACGAGGATGCCTAGTGTCCAAGAAATAAATTGAAGAAATCTTCTTCTGAATTGAGACCGATGGATCTTCTAGGACATGTGGAACACCTAATGACTCTTGTAGACTAGTATTCATTGTGGTATCTTTTAAAAATAATCCCTAACTTAACTATGACATCAATTGGTAGGATGAGTTTTTGGAATTGTATGACATAGTGACATGTAATGTGTTACGGTACAATTTTGACTTGTTTGTGATTAATGAAAAGACTACCTTTGATTGCTAAATTCTACATGTATCGATGTTATCTATCTTTTATTTCTTCATCCTAATGTTCGTATTAGTGATGCAACCATTGAGCAAGAACTCATCTCTATTTGAGTTACGTTGTGGATTATTCTTTTTGAGTGCCATCGAAGTCATGAACCTCATGATTATTTGGCTAAGCTCATTTCCTATCATATTGTAGTTAGTTCTTGGTGAACAAGCTTTCATCACTCTTCTGTAGATCACTCATTGTTTTTATAAGATAAAACAGTATCCCTTGAGAAAAATTGATTTTTCATCACTATGAGGATTATTCAAAGTGAGATTTATAAGTGATCGTTATCGAAATGAAGTTGTTTATAAAACACCTTGGAAAACTTAATTGTTTTCATAACAAACAAAATCTTTGTAAATTTATTCTTGATTTTTATTTAAGAATTAAGCATGAAAATGTTTTTATTATAACATGATGATAAAATTTTGACGAACTGAGTATTGCATCGTTAATCTTGAAATTGTATATAGTTGCGCGCCTACATACAATTTGGAATGGACCATGTAAGGCTGATTAGTAGTCACCATAAAAATGATTAATAAACACTACATTTTCTTTAAAGATTGTGAAAGATTAAATTTTATGAGATCTGCAAGAAGTGAAAAATACGGACATAGTGTTAGGGACACCTACATATGTGCCTGTAGCATCTATTCCTCTGAGTCGAATTTACTCATCTGTGGAAATTGTCTTATTTGACAATTGACAATTCTTTCTTGTGCAATTCTCCCGTAGTGAGATTCTTAGGAAAAGTATCTGATTACCGAGTGTTGATACCCGACTGGATGTATCAACATTCCTATCATTTCTTTTGATTTGATTTCATTTGAATGACCTGGGTAACGATCCGAGGATCTTTCGAATGCGTACTCAAATTATGAAAACATGGGATATACTCATATTCGTTAATGATTTCGTCTGTATCTGATTTGAAATTCTCTCGCGTAGATTTTGCGTTGACCTTACTCTTTTAAGGTTAGTTATTTCTCCTGATATCCTTGAATTTGTGAAGGATTATGAGTTATTATTAGTCTTTTGAGGAGTTCACATCTTATAGACGGTAATAAAACTGAAAAGTTAGTAATGCCAGTAGAATGGATTGATTGATTATGACATGACGACATTGTCTTAATTGATGGGAACTCGAGTAGAAATCCCCTAAAAGATAAGATGTTGATTTTCAAAAGTGATCTAAATAATTCTTGATGGATGACTTAAAAATTATACCATGAATGGTTGTGAACTAGTTATAGATATTGTAATCTAGAAGAACCTAATATGAATTTATTAAAAGATGTTTCTGTTATCTGAAACTTTAGGAGGTATTTATTGGTGAATTACCTAGACTTTCGCCATTAAGGCAAGTTGAATTTGGTACTGATTATATTCCCGGTGTTGTACCTGTGACAGGTGCAATGTACATCAGCACCATCTGAATTAAAGGAATTACCGTACAACTGAGAGAATTGTCGAAGAAAGATTTTATTCTACCGAGCTCGTCATTATGAAGAGCTATGGTGTTATTATTTATTATATTTATTTATTACTGTGAACTGAGTAAATTGACAATCGAAAACGATATCCATAACTCGAAATGGAAGATTTGTTCGATCATTTACAAGGTTCTATCATATGTTTTAAAGATTTGATCCATGGCATGGTTATCATCAATTTCACGTCCGCAAAAAAGATTATCTATTCCAATCACTACATCCGGTACTTGTAATGAACATTATGAGTTTCACGTGATGTCGTTTGGATTGACCAATGCACATGTAGCATTCATAAATTGGGTGAATCACGTGTGTAGGCTGTAAATTGATAAATTTATGCTTGCGATCATTAAGGACCATTTATTTGTTTATAAGAATAAGAATGAGTTAATAATTATTTATAGATCGCCTTGAATTGGCCGAACGATAAAAACCTGTACCTTAAATATTTAACATGTGATTAAAGACTAAATCCTTTATATTAATTGACCGTGTGAATAATAGATAATGGAATGTATTGACTCTTTAAAAAATTAGAGCCCTTTTAAATATTTGGGTTTTACCAAAAAGAAAATGGAAATATGTTTTGACAAATGTTTTAACAAAGGATTTTTAAGGGATTATTCCCTTATACACAAATCATTTAACTAAACTCCTGTTTAGGGGTAAATGGTTGTGTATACCTCAAAACAACCTAAGAGGGATTGAGTAAACCAATTAAACCATGACTTAAAACTTGAAACGACAATTTTTACTTGTCAACTAAGAAAATTTTGACCACAGTATAAACAAAGATTTTTCAAACATTTACAGATCTTACTACTTATTTTCAGTAAACCAACAAAAATTTTGTTAATTAAATTCAAATTTATTTTGAACATTTTTATATAATTGGACAAACTGAGGAAATTTAAAAACTTTTTGCGTTTACGTTTCATAAAAATTAAATATTTATTTAATTACTTGTAATGATTATCGACGCTTTAAACGTCGAATTGAGGAAAACTGATAAAAACGATAGCTGAAACGAAACTGAAACTAAAAAAAAATAAAAAATGAAGAAAGGTGAACGTAATTACTAACACATTATGTAGAAAATATAAATAACCAATTAGGACATGTTCCTTTGTAATAAAGGGGCAAAATAAATTACCGAACAATATAAAATAAACAATGTTTGTAAAAAGAATAATATAGATAATAAAAGGGGTTCACGGCTAATGTGAACCATTAGAATTGAGAAGCCGATAAGCATTAAATATTTTAAAGACCACTTGTGATTGTCTAAATATGGAGGATTGTGAGATATAGTTATGTTGGAATCTTGTAAGTATAAGTATTTTATTCATGACATTTCTGATTTAATGTATCATTATCAGAAGAAGTTGTACTGATGGCAAATTATGAAGGCAGACACAGCCTCATACATTAGTAAATGTCTAGCTATTGCAAAGGTCATCATCTGAATTTGATTCGATTTGGGTCATCGTCGACAGACTGACCAAATCTACTGATATCATTCCTGTTAATGATAGATTCTTGATGAAGAAATTGACTCTTTTGTATTTAAAGGAGTTATGTAAACATGGTGTGCCTGTATCGATCATCTCTATCAAGATCCTCGCTTCGCATTGAATTTCTAGAGTTTTGCTCAGAAGTCATTAAGAACGAATCTTGATGAGAGTACTGTGTACCACCCCAATCTAAGGGACGAGGTAAAGTAACGATACAAAATACTAGAAATCTTGTTTTATGTTTGAATGATTGACCTTTGGTAATGAACCGTATAATCGTTTCCCTTTGGAGAGATTATCCTTGATAATTATCGTATTAGGATCAAGATCGACTCTTGTTAGGATCTATATTAGAGCATCTGTAAGCAGGAGTTGGGATGAAGACACTCGACATACACCCATTGTGAGTTGGACATGTCTTTTAGGTTTAAGGTTCCCTATGATGGCGAACCTAACCTTACAAATTACTCGACCCGCGAGACCTGAAATGATTGTTGAAATTAGGATCTGATTATTAACTGCCGGTAGTGGGCAGGAGGTTATGTGAATATGAAATGTAGATCTTGAAGTGCCAGATGGGTACCGAAGTTATGCCAAAAATTTTAACTATGGAAAATTGAATTGATCTAGAAGATCATGGGATATAAGTCCCCGTTGTATGGGACCATTGAGATGATGTAATAGTTGGTTTGAAAGGCATATAAGCTGGATCTACCCTAGGACTTCAAGAGCTGCGTGAATTATGTTTAGTAAATCGAACTTGATAAATGCCTATCAAGTGAAAATCTGACTATTCCTTAATGAAGTTTAGATCGGCGAAAAGTTGCATTCATCAAAAACCCATGAACATCATGGATAGAGAAAGTAAGTCAACATTAAGCCTGATCTTATTCCCGTAGTTATGTTTGATGAAACTCGCGTATTGTAATGAATTACACTTGTGAGAAAAGACCGAACGTGGAAGAAATACCCACATGGCCATAACTCTATAAGAAGCGAGTAGTAAGATAAGATGATCATTGAGGAAAAAGATCATGTTTAGGGGTAAATGCTGTGACAATCCGTCAATTTATGGTTGATATTTTATTCTCAAGTGTTATTTAAAAATATTATTTTAATGTTATATTATGAACTCACTTATTTTTGGGAAGAAATTTGGATTTACGTCTTGAAATAGTATCGACTACGTCTAAACCGGAGGATTCTACGTTACGTGCTTACGTTTACATACACCATTTTGGTGGCATTCCGACATTTCAGAAAATAAATTTATCCGTGAATATTATTTTGGAGTTTCAAATTTGTGTTGGTTCATAAACACACAAATTTACGAGAAGAGATTAGGACTTACGGTTTTATTTTAACGTCCTTTACGACTAAACTGGAAACCTTAGGATTACGTATTTACGTTTTCGAACTCCGTTTTTGATGAGACAATTTTTATTAGATTTGTTTTGTGCCTTTGATTCATAATTTATAGAAACGTTTTTCGTAAAACGACCCGAGGGCACGCAAATCGAGGAAACTAGAATCGAGAAGTACCCGTAAATTAGTGGGATGAGACAAGATAAATCTTGCCCCACCCCACTATATGGACGGCAACATGTAAGCCAATACATCTCATGATGTGTCAAATTGTAAACAACAAGCTAACACTTGTCTAAGTTAGCTTAATATTGAAGCCTTCCACCAACAAAACCACTAAGCTAAAACTAGAAACCTCATTTCATCCATGCAAAAGCTTCCATTTTCTCTCTTGCTCTCTCTTTGTTCCGTCCAACAAACACCATCAAACACCTCATTCATACAAAAATTAACCACAAAATCTCATGTTATTCATACATAAGTTGAAGCCCTTTTGAAGCCCTATTGATTGGTGGTGATTATAACATCCAAGGAGGAGTTTCTATGGAGTCTTGGGGCTGATTTTCCACAAGGAGTTCATGAAGATTGGTGGACTTGAAGATGGTCTTGATTTATCACAAGTTTCTCCATCAAAATCCATGTCTTGATCATAACCTACATCATCATGGTGGTATAAAGATTGTTCTCCCCATTCTTCTTTTTATTTTGATTATGTAATCATGTATTTTATTTCCTATTGTATATGTATATGATGAATATATGATGATAAAAATATTGTGTGGGGATTTGGTGTTGATAATCATGGGTAAAAAGATGAAAAACTATAAGTAAAAAGGTTAAAATCATGCTTAAAATGATGGTTGTATAAAACAGTAAAGACACATGTGATGAACTGATAAAATGGCTTGAATAGATTAATATACAGTAAGATATGAGTCATATACACATGTGAGAGTTGGCCATGCAATAGAATCATTAGGATGAGAGAGATATGATCAAAACAAGTTTAGAATGCAAATCTGAGTTCACTGTTTTTGGACGATTTATAGAAAATACTTAGAGGCTGATTCAACAGTATCTATAGTAGAGTTAAATGGAGCACATATCATGTAGTTTATGTTATAAAAATTTGAGCTTCTATATCCGTATAGAACTCTAGATATGGCAGTTTTGGTGAACATGAAAATAAAAATCAGATTTTGGGAAATTAAAGTATAATAGTATTATATAAGCACTCAAATAAAAAAATGGTATAAAATGTGAATTAAAACCCACTAACTTTTATAATACATTTATATAAATATGTATAAGGATAAATAAATGGACATTTTATAAAAATGGTAGTTTGATAAGTTTTATAAGTTATAAAACTATAAACATGATTTTTACGACTTTTTCGGCTATTACAGTAAAATTAACGTTTTTGTTTAATAAAACTTAGACGGTTGGACCCGTCTAATGTAAACTTTTATAAACACATATACTGATATATAAACATATATAACAAGTAAAAACCGATAAAACCCGAACTATAAAACATACGGACATTAACGGGCTAAGTTAACGTTATTGGACTAATAATACAACAAAATGGGCTAAAACACTTATAAAATTATTTATTGGGTTTAACCCATTTGGGCCCAACATGTAAAGTATAAATACTGATAATACAAGTATGAAATGGAATAATACAAGTTAATAAACTTATAATAGGCTTATTGGACCTAAAACACGTAAATAGGTAAAACTAGAAAACTAGTAAGAAGTTACCAATATATAAACACAAAAATGAGTGAACGAGAATATATAAACCCACTTGATCATCATATATATTATCATCATATGTATACATAATTGTTATTTTTATAAAGTCATTGGACAAAAGTCTAAGACGAGTATTATTTGTCTAGGTTTCCGTGATTGAAGCACGTACCGTACATCCGAATTGCCGATAACCCGCCTTCCCACATCAACGTGAGTTCATAGCCTCACACTCTTTTAAATGTTTTTATGAAATATTTTATAAACCCGCGAGGGAGATAACATGTAAGTTTTGATAAAATAGGACATCATTTATCCCGATTGTTTGTTTATTGATTTCGACCCGAATAAATGTATGACCCGATGAATGATTATATGACCCGATAGATGAAATGAAATGGATTATTAAAGTTAGGTTATGTCACTAAAAGTCCCATTAGCATTAATTGTGAACTACCGGGATTTGGTAGACGCTTATGCATATAATAGTACTATTTGGGGACGATCACCCTAGTTCGCGCCTTGACGGTTGATCCCCGTCGTGCCACATTGATTGGTAAGAGAATTTATGTATGAGAAGATTTACACAAGCGTGATTATTGTGACGACACGCTAATTTAGATGGGCAAATTGATTTTCGGGTTAGCTACCCTTTGTTTGGTTTAGTAAGGTAACAATGTCATGCGGCTTATAATAATCCAAAATAATGAAATACTGCTATACGCACTGAATTACGATATATTGCCTGACTAGCAATACAGGGTCTTATTATTTATTTTATGTTCGTGTTTTGGTTTTACATAACCATATTCATATAACGGTTTTTATTTAACTTTATACAACGTTATGAAACGTATTGTATGATGTTTTTACGACTTTGGTTCGTATAATGATTTTGAAGGCAAAAGCCTATATTATGATTTTGATAAGGATTTGTATAAAATGACTTTGGCTGTTTTATGGCCTATAACAAAGATTAGTACAAAATGATTTTCGGTAATAATTTTTTACCGATGTTATGTTGATGGATTTCATTAAACTCTATGAATTCACTCGGCGTTTTCGCTGACCTTTTCTTTTAACATGTTTTATCTCAGGCACTTGAAGGTAATTCTCGGGAAGACAACAAGAATTCATGGCCCGCACTTAAATAATAATTTCCATTCAAATGCTTTATAAAACCTGTACGAAATAATATGACTTGGGACCTATGTAAATTTGATATTTATGAATGGAAATGCTTTATTATTAAACGACGCGATTTTTTAAGCGTTGTCTATGATGTGAGTAATGTGATATCCCGTAACACCAACGAGTCTTCCGCTGTATTGAATTGTATAAAATTTGGGGGTGTTACAGTTAAGGGCTGAGCTTGATTCTATTCAAGTTCAACTTGACAATGATCCTTTTAATTCTAATCTTCGTGATCTAGAGGCTGCCAGGTTAGTTGCTTTTAATCAAGCAATTCTTGATGAGGAAACGTTTATCAAGTAGAAAGCCAAAATTAGTTGGCTTAAGAATGGCGATTCTAATACTGCTTACTTCCACAAATCTGTTAAAAGCCGTATTTGTAGGAGTCGTATTGATGTGATCTCGAACAGTGATGGTATCATATTTACTAATGATAAAGTTCCATCTGCATTTGTGTCTCATTATGAAGCTTTTCTTGGTGATATTGGACAAACTTCTCCTTTGGATAGCTCTAATCTCTTCTCTGCTAGACTTGACGAACAGGAAGCTATGCATATGATTCGTATGGTCACGGAGAAAGAAATTAAAGATGCTATGTTTTCTATGGGGGATGATAAGTCCCCAGCGCCGGATGGTTACTCAGCTACTTTTTTCAAAGAAGCTTGGCATATTGTGGGTTCGGATGTTGTTAATGCTATTCGTGAATTTTTTACTAATGGTAAGCTGTAAAAGGAGACAAATCATACGATAATAGCCCTCATTCCAAAGGTTAAGGATCCTTCTAGGATTAATGACTATCGACCTATATCGTGTTGCAACGTGTTGTACAAATGCATTAGCAAAATCATTGCTAATAGGATTAAGAATTGTTTGAAGAAATTGGTGAGTTCTAATCAATCGGCATTTATTCCCGGGCGGTCTATAGCAGATAATATTATTCTTACGCGGGAGCTTATGCATAAATATCACTTGGATCGTGGGCCTCCTAGATGTGCTTTTAAAGTGGACATTCAAAAGGCTTATGATACGGTTGATTGGGTATTTCTTAAATCGGTTCTTGTGGGATTTGGCTTCCATGTTCGGATGATAAAATGGATTATGGAGTGTGTCTCAACTACTTCATATTATATTTGTATTAATGGCGAATTGCATGGTTATTTTCAAGGTAAAAGGGGTCTTCGCCAAGGTGATCCTATTTCGCCATATCTTTTTACTCTTGTTATGGAGGTTCTAACTCTTTTATTTAGAAGGAAGATCATGGATTCGGAGTCGTTTACTTTTCATAGGTATTGTGATAAGCTTGAGCTTATTAATTTATGTTTTGCGGATGACTTGTTTATTTTCGCGTATGGAAATGTGCAATCGGTGATGGTGATTAAGGAATGTCTTGATGATTTCAAGTCTGCTTCGGGTTTAATTCCTAGCCTTCCAAAGAGCATGGCGTTCTTTTGTAATGTCTTGAATCATGTCAAGATCTCCATCCTTAAAATTCTTCCTTTTGAGGAGGGTCGGTTACTGGTTAAATATCTTGGAGTTCCGTTGATTTCTTCTAGACTTAAAGTTAGAGATTGCAAGGAGCTCATGGAGAAAGTTAATAATCGTGTTCTGGATTGGAGGAATAAAGCTCTATCCATTTTGGGGAGGTTGCAACTTATTCGTTCGGTTGTGAGTTCTATGCATGTTTTTTGGGCTTCGGTGTTTGTTATTCCCAACCGTGTTCTCATGGACATTGAGCAATCCATGCGTAGTTTTCTTTGGAGCCCTGATGTCTCTTCTAAAGGAAAGGCTAAAGTGGCTTGGGAGTATGTTGCCTTCCCAAAGATGAAGGTGGTCTAGGTATTAGACGTTTGGAGGTTTTGAACTCAGCTTTTTTAGTTACTCACATCTGGAATCTTTTATTGCTCAAAGACTCGCTGTGGGTAAAGTGGATACATGTGTATAAGCTTAATGGCTGTAATTTTTGGCAAGTTCCCATCCGTGGTAATATGTCGTGGTGTTGGCGCAAGATTCTGCAGCTGAGAACGATTATTAGGGATTTTACATGGCGGAAGATTGGTAACGGTTCATGTACATCGTTGTGGTATGACAAATGGTGTCAAATGAGTCCGTTAATTAATCATGTGACTCCGAGAGATATTCATAGAGCCGGGCTTAATATGTCTTCGCGGGTTTGTGATGTTACTCACAATGGTGATTGATTATGGCCTCAGATTCTCCTTGATAAATACCATTTTCTTAATGCTTGTACTCAGCCTATCATTGATGAAGACGATCTGCTGGAATGGAGAGTGCAAGATGGTACAGGTTTGAGGTTCTCAGTTCTTAATGTTTGGGAATGTATTCGTCCGAGAGCTAATAAAGTTCCTTGGTTCCATACGGTGTGGTTCTCTATGGCTATTCCTAGACACGCGTTTAATATGTGGTTAATCATTAACCATAAGCTGAAGACGCAGGACCGTATTAGTGTATGGGATTTTTCGAGTGACCTTGGGACTACATGTTCTCTATGTAATGTTACTCAGGACTCGCACGAGCATTTTTACTTTGATTGCCCTTTTGCTAGCGCGGTTTGGTGTCAAATGAAGGGTAAGGCGGGTCTTGATCACATTTCACATAATATATATGATATTGTGTCTTTTCTGGGTGGTAATGCGAAGAGCAGGAATTCTAGGAATGTTATAGCCAAGCTTGTGGTTGCGGCTTCTGCGTACTGCGTTTGGAAAGAACGTAACTGGAGGATTTTCAAGAAGGTTAAACGGACGATTGATCAGATTGTCTCTTGCGTTACTTCGTCTTTAAGAATGAAGTTGATGTCGTGTGGTTTCAAGCGTACTACACAGGGAGTGCTTTATGCTAGGCGTTGGGATCTTCCAAACTCTATTTTTAGATGACAGTTGTTTCCATTTGTCTTTGTACCATTAGGTGGTTTTTTCCTAGTGGTGTCATATCCTTTGTATTTAGGTAAGTCGAATGGTATGTCATTCGATGTGGCTGTTCAAGCTGTAGCTTGAGGTTAATGTGACATTCAGTCACATTCCATTGTACTTATCGGCTTTGGCTTTTAATATAATTTACCGGGGATCGTCCCTTTTACCCAAAAAAAAAAGATTTCCATAGCGTGATTTTTGTGATGACACGCTAACTTAGATGGGCAAATTGAGTTTCGGGTTAGCTACCCGTTGTTTGTTATAGTAAGGTACCAATTTCATGCGGCTTATAATAATCCAAATAACGAAAATACTGCTATACGCATTGAATTACAATATATTGCATGACTAGCAATACGGGGTCTTATTATTAATATTATGTTCGTGTTTTGGTTTTAAATAGCCATATTTATATAACAGTTTTTATTTAACTCTATACAACGTTATAAGACGTATTGTATGATGTTTTTACGACATTGGTTCGTATAATGGTTTTGAAGGCAAAAGCCTATAGTATGATTTACAACAAAGATTTGTATAAAATGTTTTTGCTTATTTTATGGCCTACGACAAAGAATTGTACAAAATGATTTTCGGTAATAATTTTATATCGATGATATATTAATGGATTTCATTAAACTCTATGAATTCACTCGGCGTTTTCGCTGACCTTTTCTTTTAACATGTTTTATCTTATGTACTTGAAGGTAATTCTCGGGAAGATGACAAGAATTCATGGCCCACACTTAAATAACAATTTTCATTCAAATGTTTTGTAAAATTGTATGAAATACTATGACTTGGGACCTATGTAAATTTGATATTCATAAATGGAAAAATGCTTTAATATTAAACAACTCGATTTTAAGCGTTGTCTATGATTTGAGTAATGTTCTATCCCGTAACACCAACGACTCTTCCGCTGAACTAAAGTATGAATATTTGGGGGTGTTACAAGTTTAATCTAAACAAACATAAGAAAAAAAAATGGAAGTGAACCTTCTTGAAGTAAACCTTTGAGAAGTAGATGCGGCACTAAGCCGTCTAAATAACCGAATCAAGACCACCATACAACACCATTAGTCGAACCATTAAAACTTGAACACCAATCCACATCGAACCAGATTTATACACTTTCCAGTGGGGAAAGTTTTCCCCAATATTTATTTTTTAAATATTTAATTGAAGCTATTATTTAAGCTTAATTAAATATCATGATCATTATTAAAACAGATTAGATTAAAGGAAAAATTTCAAGATTAATTTTAACATAAATTAAAAGAGAAATCATATGAATCAAACAAACTTTTATTAATAACCAAAATTTAATACAATATTGAGAAAAGGAAAAATTACAATTTATCTAAAACTAATTATGCATAATAACTTTAAAAAATAAAAATGGGATATGGATTACATAAAATATGGGGGTTTTTATAGCCAACCCCAAGGCTTGCTGGTGAGGGTTTGTTGAAGAGAATAATCCATCTTGATCGTTGATTTAGCATCTTTCTTCTTTCCTTTGATCTCACGGCTGTAAATACACATACTAGCACACGGATTGCCAACTTGGCAATCAAGTGTGCTAGTTGTGCTAGTTGATAGCTGAGATGTCCTTCTCTTATTGGTGGAGTGGTGATGGATGATGTGGTTTAGCCAATCAAATGATAGAAAAGAGGCACGTCACTCGATTTCTTCCCATCTTTCTTGATCCGAATTTCTTGGTATTTAATTAAGGTGCGTGTGACTACACGCGCTTTAAATCTTAAAGCCCCAATTTGGATTTTAGGTTAGGGTTTGGGATGAAATAATTGGGTGTCTGGTTATTTGTTTGAGAGGTGAGAAAGATAGTGCATAGATAGTAACGAATAAAAAGTTATATGGTGTGTGTAAGTGCGTTTGGTATGTTTGACCAAAGAAAATGAGGTGAAAACTTATAACCGTTCATATTGTAAATAACCCTAAGGGTTTCAAAAGCCCAAATACTCCACGTCTCAATTGTTTATAAAACTTGGGCTTGGGCCCAAGTAATTCAATCCGTCCATTTTTATGTTAATATTGGGCTTTGTCATGGGCTTGTTTCTTAAAAGTAATATTTTAAATCCCTTACTGGGCTTTTAAGCCCAATCACCAAAAGTGGGACCCACTGATATGTGTGTAAACACACATCTTTTCTACCACTTAATTACAATAATAACCGGACCAAAACGTGTATTTTATATCTTTTACGTCGGAATTATACGTGGTTTGTGTTTTTGTTGTGATTTAGGACGAAAAGGTGAAAAGTGGAGAAAACACGGGAATTCACGGGCATTTACGGACTTTTATTGAAGAAAAAGACGAAAGACGAAGTCAAGAAGTCAAGAGTGAAAAAAGAATGGAAGTCCAAGACCAATTCTGAAGATTTATCGAAGAAAAAAGTCAAAAGACGGAAATTTACTTAAAGCCGAGGAACTCAAGTCTTATTTATCGAAGAATTAAAAGACGAGTCCAAAGAAATCCCGAGCCAAAAGTCATCAAAGTCCAAGATTAACAAAAAGATTAAGAAGGAAGGACTTAAGGGCGCAATTAAGAAGAAAGGAAGGAGGGGAGGAAGCTTCCTCTAACCATCCCCCTAATCACCTATAAATACTTCTCATTTTCATTTCATTTAGTTTTGTTGACTAATCGTGACAATTAGTTCTTCCACCTTTACTTTTATGCACCTTTAATTACTTGCACCTTTAATTACATGTCTTGCACTTTATTTACCATTTAATTTCAAGTAAGTTTTTCTTTTAATTCTCGCACCTTTACTTTATCTTGTTGATCTCATTCTACCTTTCTTTAATCTTTGATTTATATGCTTTTTGTCTTGTTTATTTGTTTAAAGATTACATTTTTATGCTTTTGATTGTTTTAAATCATTTATTTTCATAGCTTCTTTTGTTTATTTTCAAGTTTATATAGTTTTTGTAAAAGTTATTTTCGTAAAAAAAGTTGTTTTTCGTAAAGCTTATCCTTTTCGTGTTTTAAAAGTTGTTAAATTTCAGTTTATTAGCTTATATTCATACGGTTTACCTTAGAAATTTTGTCTTGTGCTTATTTGAGTTTAGCTTATTTTTCTAGCTTATTCTTGTGTACTTTCCTTTGTATTCCGATCTGACAAATCGGAAAAGGGAATTACATTCAGATTGGAGCGATCGGATTAGGGTTTTAACATTCCGATTTGAGGCTTTATACATTCTGATTGGTGTGTAAGCTGGTATTCCGATCAGGAGAAGGTAAGTAGGTATTCCGATCAGATTAAGTGACATATTCCGATTGGTGCTCTTTCCTCATTCCGATCGAGGTGTTGATTGGATATTCCGATCACTGGTTCCGATCATCATTCCGACCAGATCTCTTCCATATTCCGATCAAGGTGAGTTTGCATTCCGACCAGGTAGGTTTGTGGTATTCCGATTGGGCTATTGGTGACAGCAATTCCGATTGGTATTCAGCCGACAACATTCCGATCAGGTCAAGGTGAGGCTGATCGGAATATATTCCGATAGGGAGTATTTTTCTCTAGTTAATTTTGTTTATTTTTCTTAGTTTACATTTTAATACTTGTCTAATTTAAATTTCCGCCACGATTTAATTTTAAGTCATTTAATTATTTTTACTTTCCGTCACGTTTTTTTTAAATATCACACATTTAATTTTAATTAGGTTTAGATTTACTTTAACGCTATTTACTTTTACGTCATTTATATTTACGTTTTGCAAATTTAAATTTAAAAACAACCAAAAATATTTGTTTTACCAAATTCAACTGAGTCGTACTTTATGCCGGGAATCAATTCGTTAAGATTTCGAGAACAAGGACTTTAAATTTCATACGGGGTGTCAAAACCTCAATTTCAAATGGCGCCGCTGCCGGCTCTTTTCGTAAAGATTAACGGTTTTCTGTGAGAGACGCGTTGCTTTTTGGGATCCGTTCACTTGTGAGCTTTATTTTTCTTGCATAAAAAATTCAAAAACCATAAAAAATAAAAAATTGATAAAAATACATAAAAATTAAAAATTTCAAAAATCCAAAAAGATTTTATCTTTATTGTGTATATATTGTCTTTGTGTTTGGTTTCTTTTTCTTTTTCATTTTCAGGTGTATGCGTACTAGATCTTCTAAATATCAAGAGCCCGAGACTCAAGAAGATTTAAGTATGTCAGGTGTTAACAACAACAATAATCCACCGCACCTTAATAATAACAACAATGTTCTTCTACAGCCCGATCTTCGGACCATGGAGGAGCTTTGTCAACCTACAATGTTTGGACGAGGAGGACCGATTGCGCCGATGCAAATCAACGTTCCTGAGTTTTCATTGAAGCACCACATGATTCAGCAAGTACAAACTAACCCATTCCGTGGATTGCCTGATGATGATGCCAAAAAACACCTCGACAAGTTCATTACAATCACCCAAAGCATGAAGTTGGTTGGTGCCACAAAGGATGAACTTCGCCTACAACTTTTTCCACATACTTTATTACATCATGCCGAGAAATGGTTTGATCGTCTCCCGTAGAATTCTATTCACACTTGGGATGACATGACTCAACGTTTTTTGTCGCGCTACTTTCCACCATCCATGGTCACGAGCCTTCGCAATCAAATTAGCGGTTTCATGCAAGACCCTGATGAATCTCTTTTTGATGCTTGGGATAGATATAATGTCTTGATCGATAGATGTCCAAACCACAACATGCTACCCGTGACCTTAATAGATACTTTCTACAACGGTTTGACTTTTCGAGATCGTGATACGATCAATGCAGCCGCCGGTGGCACATTCATGAAAAGGAGACCCGAGGAGTGTAGAGAGTTAATTGAGAACATGACTACTCACCACAAAAACTGGGATTCCTCTGCTTCTTCAAGGAACAATCCGAGAGTCAATGTTTCCTCCGCTTCAGCAAACCCTGATATGACCGAACTCACCCGTGTGCTGACTGAAATGAGCAGAAGTATGCAACTCTTGGCTTCAAACCAACAACAACAACAAGTTAAAGCTTTTGCTACTCCTTGTGAAACATGCGGCGGTCCACACCCATACACCGATTGTCCTTCTACACAAGGAAATCCGGAAAATGTGTATGCAGCTTATGGTAATTATTCACCGGAAAATTACCAAGCTCGACAACAAGGGGATAGAAATCTACTGAGTTACCGTTCCAACAACTACCTTTCACCCTGTTCTTCTCCTCAAAACCAAAACCCCGCCAACAACTACAATAGAAGCAACCAAATCCCACCAAGAGCTTCTAATCCTTATCACCCACCCGCCCAACAAACCCCACCCAGTAATCCGGATGTTAAGGCCATCATGAGAACCCAAGGTGAGCAAATCAAGAATTTGTAGAGCCAAATTATCAATCTTAAAGGAGATATTACTGATAGGTGTGAAAACACCCATCCTTTTACCACTTATTTCTTACTAAAACAAGACCAAAAAGCGTGTTTAATATCATTTGTTTGGAATTATGCGTGGTTTTTGTGTTTATTGTGTTTTCAGAGCCAACCGGACAAATATTGAAGAAAACATGGGATTACACGGGTTTTATCAAGGAAAAAGACTAAAGACAAAATCTATTGTCCAAGAGATGCAAAAGATTTGAAGTCAATGGGCCTATTTGAAGATTTATCGAAGAAAAGGACCAAAGATGGAAGATTTACATATGTCGAAGAGACTCAAGTCTATTAATCGAAGAAATTAAAAGACGAGTTGAATTTAATCGTCGACAAATCCCGAATCAGAATCGAAAACGTCAACTTTTCTGAAAAGACGAGAAGAAAAGAAGAAAGGGAGAAAGCCCACTCACCAACCAACCACTCAGCCTATATAAAGGGATCACCCTCACAAAATTTGGCATCTAGTTTTTCTTTCAGTTATATTTCTCCTAGTTCGTAGGAAACCATCTCCTTAAGGAGTGGTTTTCATCTCTTTGATTTCTTCTTTTAATCTTGTAAAGTTTGATCCTTTCCTTTTGTTTTACTGAATCTTAATCATAAATACAAGTGTTCATTTAATCTTTTCATTCATCTTGTTCTTCATCATCTTTTTTTCCATGTTCTTAAGTTCTTATTTAGTTGGTTTGATCTTAAAAAGTTGTTGATTTTGTGTTTTTATTGTTGGGATTTGTTGCTTATGGTTATTAAATGATTATTGGTTAATTTGGTAAAACCCTTTTTGCTATTTGGATCGATTTGGTTTAAATTCGTGTCTACTGTTTTTTTATGTCTGTAACTGTTCTTCATTCCCAGCTATATTCCGAATAGTCAATCTGCTTTGTCCCTTACTCGGAATGTTCAAACATTCCGAATAGCCTGTTTCTTTTATCCCCTATCCGGAAATTTTATATATTCCGGATAACCCTAGTATTCCGCATGTTTGAATTTTCCGCATAGAGCAAATATTCCGGGTAGATCTGGTTATTCCGCATAGGCCGTTTATTCAGCATAACACTGATTCCCAATTTATTCCGCATAGCCCCAAGATTCCAGATAGCTTTCTTTTCCGCATGGTCTTCTTTATTCCGCATAAGCAAAATATTCCGAGTAGTTTAAACATTCCGCATAGAGCTTTGTTATTCCGCACAGTCTGATTATTCCGAATGGGATTTTATTCCGCATAGCTATTTTCTTCAGTAAGATTATTTTTTTTGTTTTATCATTTAATCATTTATATTTACTGCAAGTTTAATTTCACTACTTCATTCATTTATCTTTTCAATAGAATAGAAAACCAAATCCACTTTTTTGTCACCAAGAACAATCATTCCACTTTAGGCTGTGATCAATTCGAGGAGATTCCGAGAAACGAACTTTCAACGAGTAAAAGCTTGTATCAAATGGCGCCGCTGCCGGCTCTTCTCGTTAAGATCAACAGTTTTTGTGAGAACTTGTATTTTGGGATCCGTTCCCGGTGAACGTTAGTTTTTCCTAAAAAATTTCAAAAATCCTAAAATTAAAAAACATAAATACCAAAAATATTTTTGCTTTGTTTTTTCCTTGTTAGTTCTTTTGCAGGTGTATGCCCACTCGATCAACGTCTTATCAAGAGCCCGAGCCTCTCGATAACT
This sequence comes from Glebionis coronaria, assembly GCA_025667525.1. Lineage (NCBI taxonomy): Eukaryota > Viridiplantae > Streptophyta > Magnoliopsida > Asterales > Asteraceae > Glebionis > Glebionis coronaria. The sequence continues at coordinate 3,329,999 of JANFOE010000138.1, forward strand.
TAGACATGGCCGGTGTACAAAACAACAACAACATACCACCTCAAAACAATAATAACAATAACAATCCACCGTTCAACAACATGAATAATAACAACAACAATGAGCCTCTACCGGATAATCGCCCGATGATTGAACTGCTGCAAGCCCATGTAGATGGCAACACTGATCCAATTGTCATACCCGCGATTGCAGCCAACAATTTTGAGCTCAAATCCGGCTTTATCCAGATGGTCTCTGCTCAACCATTCTTGGGGCGTACCATTGATGATCCACATGACCACATCAAGAGATTCCTACAACTAACGAATACGGTCAAATTCAATGGTGTTCCACAAGAGGTAATCCGTCTACAACTTTTTCCCTTTTCTTTAGAGGGACAAGCCCGGCATTGGCTTGCTAAGGAACCGCCACAGAGTATTCTTTCGTGGACGGATTTGGAGACCAAGTTTATTAATTACTTTTTCCCACCCTCTCGTACTACCGCTTTGCGGAATGAAATCATCAATTTTGAACAAAAGTACGATGAGTCGTTTAGTGAATCTTGGGATCGTTTTAAAGATCTTTTAAGAAAATGCCCACAACATGGTTTTACCAAAGTGCACCAAATTAACACTTTTTATAATGGTTTAAGCATGAATGACCAAGATTCACTAAACAGTGCCTCGGGGGGTAATCTTTTGGCTAAGACTTCCAATGCTGCTTGGGATATCATTGAGAATAAGTCTCGTGTGCAAACCAAGAGTGTTCGGACCAATGTCGCTAGTGCTAGTACTAGTGACAGCGACAAGCGACTTGACAAAATCACTACGCTTCTTGAATCGCTTGCTACCCAAACCGCCAGCAACACCAACAGCATCAACGCTAGAAACGCTAAAGACGCTCAAGTCAATGCTGTTAGCCAACTATGCGAGATATGCGGGGGTCCTCACTCTTACACCACTTGTACTGCCACCCAAGACTACCCTTCTGAAAATGTGAATGCAGCTTATGGCACCTATCCTCAACCCGCTTATCAAGCTCGACCTCAAGGTGACCGCAACCTGCTTAGCTACCGCTCTAACAGCTATCTTTCCCCACCCGGTTTTCCTCCTAACAACCCAAACCAACAACAAAACCTCAATAGCCCTCCTCAACAACAACAACGACCTCGTACACCATACATACCACCTCACAAACAGCAACAACCACCTCAACGAAACAACCAAGTATACCAGCAACCTGCTTTTCAACCACCCGCATACAATGCTCCTCCCAACCAATCCACCGCTTTACACTAAGAAGTGGAAACCTATATGAGGACTAACGATGTGATCGTGGGAAATCTTCAGCGTGAAGTGCTCAACTTGAAAGCAGATCTGGTAAAACAAGGGAACGATCTGAGAGCTGACATGAGAAACACGTTGGATAGTCAAACGAATGACTTAAAGAACATGATGGCTAGTTTCTTCCAAGGTAATCAACCCTCTTCTTCGGGTACTCTTCCGAGTAACACCGTTACGAATTCAAGAGGGGAGATGAAAGCAATCACCACTCGCAGTGGCAAAGGTACCAAGGAACCCGAGCTTCCTATACCTCTACCGGTGATTGTGACTAAGGAAAACGAGTCACCTGCTCCTATTCCTCATCCTTCTACTTCCCCAATTTTGCCACCTCTTAATTCTACCCCTCCTCCACCTAAGGATGTGAGTGATCCTATTCTTCCAAAGCCTTCCTCTTCTTCCAATATACCTTATCCATCTAGGTTGAGGAAAGAGAAGCTCAAAAGCAAGGATGATATTCAGGTTTCGAACTTTCTTAAAATGTTTAAACAACTGAATTTCAATATCTCCTTCGCTGAGGCTCTCGCTCACATGCCTAAGTACGCAAAAATGTTTAAAGATCTTCTGAGTGAGAAGGAAAAGCTTCTTGATATCGCCAACACCCAACTTAATGAGAATTGCTCTGCAGTGCTCTTAGGGAAATTGCCAACCAAGATTGGTGATCCGGGTCGTTTCTTAATCCCTTGCAACTTCCCAGGAATAGAGAATTGCATGGCCCTAGACGATCTAGGTGCCAGTATTAATCTAATGCCTCTAAGCGTTTGGAAGCAATTATCTCTCCCTGAGCTAGTCCCCACCAAAATGACTTTGGAATTAGCTAACCGTACGGTTGCTTATCCAGTGGGGATAGCCGAAGACGTCTTTGTAAGAGTCGACAAATTCACTTTTCCTGCCGATTTCGTCGTTGTCGACTACGAGATGGACCCTCGTGTTCCCTTGATCGTGGGTCGTCCATTCTTGAGGACCAGTCGCACTCTCATCGATGTTGAAGCCGGTGAGCTTATCATGAGAGTGGGTGACGATAAGATCGTCTTCAACATGGGAAAGTTGTCTAAACAACCTTATTCATACGAGAGTGTTAATTGTATTGACGTTTTGGATGAGGATTGTGAAGAACACTTTAATGATGCTTGTAAAAATATTCCTACCTCTCTTCCCAATGTTGAAACCGTTTCCCCTATTGATTCATCACTGTCTCTATTTGGAGAAAGTGATTTGTTTTGGAAAGATCTTGAAGCTACCATGGGAGATGTGAACTTAGCTAATGATGATTCTCCCACCGATGGGGATGAAGACATGCATTTCTTTGAAAAACTTCTCAACGAAGACAATCTTTATCCACCACCTCCCACGGTTATTGCTATCGATGCTCCGACTCTGAAAATGCCTCCCATCGAAAATCCTCCAGATTTAGAACTGAAGGAGTTGTCGCCCCATCTCGAGTACGTGTTCCTTGAAGATAAGAAGAAGTCGCCCGTCATCATCGCAAACGACCTAAAGGAAGAAGAAAAAGCCCGACTTATCGCCGTGTTGAAGAAGCATAAAAGAGCTATCGCTTGGAAAATCTCCGACATTCGTGGAATTGATCCTCACTTCTGCACACACAAAAATATCCTGGAGGACGACTTTAAGCCCACAATTCAAAGCCAACGAAGGGTGAATCCAAAAATACATGAAGTCATCAAAACAGAGGTTATCAAACTTCTTGATGCGGGTATGATTTACCCTATTTCGGATTCACCATGGGTTAGTCCAGTCCATTGTGTGCCTAAGAAAGGCGGCATCACCGTTGTGCCCAATGCAAAGAACGAGTTGATTCCTACCCGTCTCGTTACTGGGTGGAGAGTTTGTATAGACTACCGCAAACTCAATGATGCCACGAGAAAGGATCATTTCCCTCTACCTTTTATGGACTAAATGCTTGAACGTTTAGCGGGTAATGAATATTACTGCTTTCTTGATGGTTTCTCGGGTTATTTCCAAATACCCATCGATCCCCAAGATCAAGAGAAGACAACATTCACTTGTCCCTATGGCACATTTGCTTACAAAAGAATGCCTTTTGGCTTATGCAATGCCCCCGGGACTTTCCAAAGGTGCATGTTAGCTATCTTCCATGACATGGTTGAACAAACCATGGAAGTCTTCATGGATAATTTCTCGGTCTTCGGGGATTCCTTCTCTTCTTGCCTTGCCAATTTGGAACGTATGCTTAAGCGGTGCGAAGACACTCGCCTTGTTCTGAATTGGGAAAAATGCCATTTTATGGTAAAAGAGGGCATCGTGCTAGGACACAAGATTTCCAAAGCCGGTCTTGAAGTAGACCGTGCTAAAGTCGATGTTATCGCTAAGTTGCCTCCACCTTCAACCGTGAAGGGTGTGAGAAGTTTTTTGGGTCATGCGGGCTTCTACCGTCGATTCATCAATGATTTTTCTCAAATCGCTCGCCCGATGACCCACCTCTTGGAAAAAGATACTCCTTTTATCTTTTTCAAAGAGCGTCTTGAAGCCTTCAACTCGCTTAAGGATAAGCTAACTAAGGCACCCGTCTTGGTTACCCCTAATTGGGAGTTGCCTTTCGAGTTGATGTGCGATGCTAGTGACTTTGCTATTGGTGCGGTTCTGGGACAAAGAGTGAACAAACACTTCCAACCGATCCATTACGCTAGCAAGACAATGACGGGGGCTCAATTGCATTATACGACAACCGAAAAAGAGCTTTTAGCTGTTGTCTATGCCTTTGAAAAGTTCCGCCCCTATCTTGTCCTTTCCACCACAATCGTTTACACAGATCATTCCGCGTTGAAGTACTTGTTGACTAAGCAAGATTCTAAACCAAGACTTCTTCGCTGGGTTTTGCTACTCCAAGAATTTAAAATCGTAATTCGCGATAAAAAAGGAGCTGAAAACCTAGCCGCGGATCATCTCAGTAGACTTGAGGATCCTTACCAAGGGGATCATCCGAACAAAGAAATCAATGATTCTTTCCCCTGGAAACCTTAATGTCTATCAACTCGACTTCTGATGAAACCCCGTGGTTTGGGGACATTGTAAACTACTTGGCGGGTGGAATTCTCGTTGACGGGTTAACATCCCAGCAAAAGAAAAAGTTCTACAAAGACATCAAGACTTACTTTTGGGATGACCCGTATCTTTTCAAACAATGTGCCGACTTGATTATTCGCCGATGTGTTGATGGACCGGCAGCTTTGGAAATCCTTGATGCTTGCCACAAAGGACCCACCGGTGGTCACTTTAGTCCCAACTACACCGCCAAAAAAGTGTTTGACTCGGGATTTTATTGGCCCACCATCTATCGTGATGCTCACGAGATGGTTAAACGATGTGATGCTTGCCAAAAACAAGGCAAGATCACACATGAAGATGAGATGCCTCAAAATTTCATACAAGAATGTGAAATCTTTGAAGTTTGGGGTATCGACTTTATGGGGCCATTCCCTTCCTCTAAAGGAAACAAATACATCCTTGTAGCCGTTGACTACGTTTCAAAGTGGGTTGAATCCAAAGCTTTCCCTACTAATGATGCAAGGGTGGTTTGTAACTTTTTGAAATCGCTGTTCGCTAGATTCAGCGTTCCTCGTGCTATTATCAGTGACCGCGGGACTCATTTTTGCAACGATCAATTTGCAAGAGTCATGGCTAAGTATGGTGTCAATCACCGTCTTTCCACCGCCTATCATCCCCAAACCAATGGGCAAGCCGAGATATCCAACCGTGGATTGAAGCGAATTTTGGAGCGTACTGTGGGAGAGCATCGTGCCGCGTGGGCTGATAAGTTAGATGATGCTCTGTGGGCTTTCCGTACTGCTTATAAGACCCCGATCGGTTGTACACCTTATCGTCTTGTGTACGGGAAAGCATGCCACCTTCCCATCGAGCTGGAACATAAGGCGCACTGGGCCTTGAAGTGGGCTAACTTCGACATCAACAAAGCCGGTGATCATCGCAAGATTCAACTCAACGAGCTCAACGAACTGAGGAATGAAGCTTATGAGAACTCGCTGATCTACAAAGAGAAGACGAAGATCCTTCATGACGCAAAAATCAAGAACCGAGAGTTCCACGTTGGTGATCGAGTCTTACTTTTTAACTCTCGGTTGAAGAGCCGCTGGTCTGGTCCATTCACCGTCGCCAAAGTCTTTCCATATGGGACCATTGAGCTTTCTCAGCCAAATGGGCCCAATTTCAAGGTGAATGGCCAGCGTCTGAAGCTGTACTTTGGTGAGGACATCTCTCAGGATATGATTCCATCCCTCACCACGTTCCCCATGAACTAATTTTGGGTCGAGTCAGGCTCGTGACTCGGTTATCAAAAACAAGCGCTCCTCGGGAGGCAACCCGAGTATCTATCCTTTTATGTTTTAACCTCATAAGTGTAGGGGGACCTGTATAGGTTCTTTGTCTTTGTGTGGTGATGTGATTACAGGGATGAATGCATTCTTGGAATCTTTGAAGAATCGTGCTCCCGTGTTATCCGAAATCCGGTTCTATCTCTCAACTATCGTGATTCAATTTTCTTCATACTCACATTTGAAATTGATCACGTTAGTCGTCTCTTCCTTAACTCGAGTTAACCAACGTGCACAATGTCATAAGTGTAGGGGAGATTTTTATCACATGCTTAAACATTGAGGACAATGTTTATCTTAAGTGTAGGGAGGACTTCTATCGAAGTTTTAAGTGGACCTTTCCATGAAAATGCCTTCATTTAACCGAAAAATCATCTTTTTCAGCATTTTTCAAATTTTTAATTAACTTTGGCCATTTAGTCGTAATTTTTAATTTTTTATCGTTGCTTTCATATGTATATATTCTGTAATAAAGTCAAGTATATTAATAAGTGGTGTAGCTAGTTTTGAAATCTTTGACATATTAGGCCCGTTGCGATTATTTTGACTCAACCCGAATAGACTTATCTAAGTTTATTCTAGCTAGTATCCTTAACCATATAGACCTTTATTGGTTTATTAGGCTAAGCATCCACGAGTCTCATTACTTGAGATTTTAAATTGTGGAGGACGAGAAATGATAGAGTCAATTATAAGTCGGTATTCTTGCACGAGCTCACTTGGTGTAATTATTTGCCTATTCTCCCATCACTTGCTAATAATTATCTGCAATAAGTAAGGTCGTACGATTTGAAAAGTTACTTAGCTTCTAGCCCAAGATCGTTTAAAAGTTGCTCGGTAATGATAAGAGTTCATAGCCAAGGCATAACTTATGAAGCGGGGCGCGAAGATTGGCGAGTCCGAAAAGGCACTAACGAGGCATGAGGATTCCATTTTATTGCTGAAGATCCAAAAGTGATGTGAAAAGCATTATTCCCAAAATCAATATGAAGGATCAAGAATCACGACGAAAAGCAATCAACTCCCATAAAGATCATGGAGAAGTCTATCTGAAAAGACCCTAACAAGGTATGAGGATAAATAGATCCAAGTCCGAAAAGGAGGCGAATCGTTGTATCTCAATATCCCAATTAGAGATTGAAGAAATAATCATGAAGTCGTGGTCAACAAAGTTGGAGTACCCCTCAAAAGTCTCCAAGTGAAGAAACTCTATTAACGATTAGAGGACCATTATATCAAGCACGTCTCTCAAGATATGAGGTATGAAGTACATGCCAAATATCGGCCCGAGAAAGGTCTCAAATCGTGAACCGAGTTATGCCAAGATATGAACTTTTTGATATCCCGAGAAGCAGTTTTAAGAGATTTTGTCCTTTAGCTAACTATTGATCAAATCATCCTACTTTGCTTTCAGCCTAAATAAACTATCGAAATAAGTCGAAAAATGCATCTTCATGATCATTCTAAGATAAAAATAAAATATAAGAGATACACCTAGGAATAAGGGAGTTTAAGCATATAATTAAGCCATGTGTGTAAGTGTTTGAAATGCTAACTTATAATAACAATGATCTCGTTTTTAAGCTTAGTTTGGGGAACGTGAAACTTGAGGATGATAAATCTTCGCAGCACCAAAGCCCTAATGTAAGTCCTTGATCTCTTTGCAAGTTATTTCCATCCTCTTCTTTACTTCAAAGTTTTGATTTCTCTTAGTATTTAAATTTTTGTTTAGCAGTATGTTAATAAGGCCAAGGTTGATTGATTATGAGAAAAATGTAAATTTGCTTTATCACTAAGCATTGCATGAGGGCATGGCAATGGTTAAGTGTAGGGGATTTGATAGGTGTGAAAACACCCATCCTTTTACCACTTATTTCTTACTAAAACAAGACCAAAAAGCGTGTTTAATATCATTTGTTTGGAATTATGCGTGGTTTTTGTGTTTATTGTGTTTTCAGAGCCAACCGGACAAATATTGAAGAAAACATGGGATTACACGGGATTTATCAAGGAATAAGACTAAAGACAAAGTCTATTATCCAAGAGATGCAAAAGATTTGAAGTCAATGGGCCTATTTGAATATTTATCGAAGAAAAGGACCAAAGATGGAAGATTTACATATGTCGAAGAGACTCAAGTCTATTAATCGAAGAAATTAAAAGACGAGTTGAATTTAATCGTCGACAAATCCCGAATCAGAATCGAAAACGTCAACTTTTCTGAAAAGACGAGAAGACAAGAAGAAAGGGAGAAAAGCCCACTCACCAACCAACCACTCGGCCTATATAAAGGGATCACCCTCACAAAATTTGGCATCTAGTTTTTCTTTCAGTTATATTTCTCCTAGTTCGTAGGAAACCATCTCCCTTAAGGAGTGGTTTTCATCTCTTTGATTTCTTCTTTTAATCTTGTAAAGTTTGATCCTTTCCTTTTGTTTTACTGAATCTTAATCATAAATACAAGTGTTCATTTAATCTTTTCATTCATCTTGTTCTTCATCATCTTTTTATTTCATGTTCTTAAGTTCTTATTTAGTTGGTTTGATCTTAAAAAGTTGTTGATTTTGTGTTTTTATTGTGGGGATTTGTTGCTTATGGTTATTAAATGATTATTGGTTAATTTGGTAAAACCCTTTTTGCTATTTGGATCGATTTGGTTTAAATTCGTGTCTACTGTTTTTTTATGTCTGTAACTGTTCTTCATTCCCAGCTATATTCCGAATAGTCAATCTGCTTTGTCCCGTACTCGGAATGTTCAAACATTCTGAATAGCCTGTTACTTTTATCCCCTATCCGGAACTTTTATATATTCCAGATAACCCTAGTATTCCGCATGTTTGAATTTTCCGCATAGAGCAAATATTCCGGGTAGATCTGGTTATTCCGCATAGGCCGTTTATTCAGCATAGCACTGATTCCCAATTTATTCTGCATAGCCCCAAGATTCTGGATAGCTTTCTTTTTCGCATGGTCTTCTTTATTCCGCATAAGCAAAATATTCTGAGTAGTTTAAACATTCCGCATAGAGCTTTGTTATTCCGCACAGTCTGATTATTCCGAATGGGATTTTATTCCGCATAGCTATTTTCTTCAGTAAGATTATTTTTTCTGTTTTATCATTTAATCATTTATATTTACTACAAGTTTAATTTCATTACTTCATTCATTTATCTTTTCAATAGAATAGAAAACCAAATCCACTTTTTTGTCACCAAGAACAATCATTCCACTTTAGGCTGTGATTAATTCGAGGAGATTCCGAGAAACGAACTTTCAACGAGTAAAAGCTTGTATCAAATACCAAGCAAGGAAATGAGATAAGATCCGAGCTTCGAGATAATATTCAATCCTCCTTCAGCAATCAAACCAATGATTTGAAGAATATGCTTGCTAGTTTCTTGCCCCCTGCTCAACCTTCTACTTCGAGTTCTCTAGCTTCAAACACTGTCACTAATCCGCGAGCCAATGTGAGTGCTATTACTACCCGTAGTGGAGTCACCATCGTAGGACCACCAATCCCACCACCATCATCTACACCTCCTCCACCACCATTTATCCCTACTCCTCCTACACCTAGTATTAGTGCACCATTACCGTCTCCGTCTCGACGTGATGAAGTTCCCATGAATGACCCTTCAACATCTCAACCTTCACCACCTACACCTGCACCTTCACCACCCAAACCCAATATCCCTTATCCCTCTCGTTTAGGCAATACCAAAATGCTTACCAAGGAGGACTCCGAAGTGACACGCTATGTGAAGATGATTTCTCAAATGAACTTCAACATTATCTTTCTTGAAGCACTTGTCCACATGCCCAAATTTGCTAAAGCATTTAAGGAATTGCTTAACAAGAAGGAGAAGCTGATTGAACTCGCCAACACACGATTAAATGAAAACTGCTCTGCGGTAATTCTTAAAGAACTGCCGGAAAAGCTTGGAGATCCCGGTCGTTTTGTGTTGCCTTGCGTGTTCAACAAAACTAAAGAATTTACTGCCCTTGCTGATCTCGGGGCTAGTATTAATCTTATGCCCTTGAGTGTTTGGAAAACACTATCCTTACCCGACCTCACTCCAACAAAGATGACTCTTGAACTTGCAAATCGCACTCTCGCTTACCCCGTTGGTATAGCCGAAGACGTGTTCATCAAAGTTGGCACATTTACTTTCCCGGTCGACTTTGTCGTTGTTGATTATGAAATGGACCCTCGTATTCCTTTAATACTTGGTCGGCCATTCTTGAGAACCGGACGAGCTTTAGTGGATGTGGCCGAAGGTGAGTTAATAATAAGAGTCGGGGATGATTCACAAGTTTTTAAAATGGGGACGCTTACAGGCAAATCCTTTGGAGGACGAGAATCAGTGAATATGATTAATGTGCTCGATGACTTTGTCGTTTACAACAATCCTCTATTCGAGTCTTGCATCGATAATCCACTTTTTCAAGATGATGTGGATGATTCTCGCCCCAATTTGTACCCTTCTCCCATATATGATTCTCCACCGGTCTTTGATGCTTATGACGATGATGATTCTAGCTCAGATTCGGATGATTATGATGACCTTACATCTGAGTATCCCGAGCTGCCCACATATGATGATTTCGATGAGGGTGATACTCTTTCGAGCGATTCTTCACATGATGAAGATCCTCCGCCATCACTCGATCCTACTTTGGACGATTACTCATTTGAGGAAGACTTCTCTGCATTCCTTAATACTTACTTCCCTCATGAGAGTGATGCTCCTCCTTTAGATTTTGAAGATTATCGTCTTGCTCCTACTTTGGATTTGAAGCACATTCTTTCTAAGGAGAAGAAACCGGTCGACACCAATATCCGCAGCACGTATGAGTTAACACCTCTTTGTCCCCCTTCTGAGGACGAGGTTGTGATTCTTCGCGGATCTTCTTCACACTCTACTGAGCCTGAGTGCTATTTTCCCTTAAAGGAAAAGGTGTTCGATCCCGGTATTGACATTCTGCAGCCATAACAGTATCCACCTGATGCAATAAAAGGAAAAATCTTTGGAACTTATGGAAATCTGCTTGCACCACTTCAACATTGCTGCCACCATGCTCCATCGCTGCTTAAGGGAACCTTGCCTACTCTTCTTTGGCTTGCCTTGTTCGCCTTAAGCTCGTGCTATTTAGTGGACGAAAACTATGTCTTTGATCCTGGTGGATATGTTTCATGCTTTTTCCGTTGATGATCAAGGTCGAGTCAGGATAATGACTCGGTTAACAAAAATCAAGCGCTTCTTGGGAGGCAACCCATGCATCTATCTTTTTGCTTTCTTTATCATAAGTGTACGGGAGACCCGTTGGTGTTTGCTCTCTCCTTCCTTCTTTCAATCAGGGATTCAAGCTTCAAAGACACACTCTTGATGATTCTTGACGACCCGTGATTCCGTGTTCTACTTCTTCCTGGTTCTACCCTAAACTCTTTTCGATTCACTATTTTATATTTTCTCAATATTAAAATAGGAATCTCTTTAGTTGTCTTTCCCTTAGCAAGATTTAAACAACGTGCACAATGTCCTAAGTGTAAGGGAGTTTACTCCCACATGCTTAAACATTGAGGACAATGTTTATGTTAAGTGTAGGGGGGACTTCTATCGAAGTTAAGTGGCCTTTTCCTTGTATTTGTCCTCAGTTTAACCGGAAAATCAATTTTTCGACATTTTTCAAAATTTTTGATCTATTTTGGCCTATTAGTCTTCCCTTTATATATTTATTGTCTTTCCTTATTTGTTTAATAAGTGGTTTTAATTTTCAAACGTTGTCAATCTTTTGACTCAACCCGAGTTTACTTGTTTAAGTTACTCTAGCTAGTATCCTTAACGTGTTTAAGTCAAGTTTTGCTAGGCTTTTATATAGGGAGCTATAAAACGCGAATGTCTTAACTCTCACGGGCTAAGAACAAGAACTTTTCGCAAGTTCTCATAATTGATCCTAGAGAGTCGTTTATCAAGGGAACTTTAAAACGCGATTTTTAAACTTGAAAGAGTCTAAGAATTTGCAAGATCCTATAGGCGACTCGAAAACCCAAAACTTTGATTTAATAGGCTAAGCATCCACGAGTCTCATTACTTGAGATTTTAAACTGTGGAGAACGAGAGATGATAGAGTCAGTTATAAGTTCGGTATTCTTTCGGGAATTTATGTGAGTTAATTATAAGCCTATTCTTCCATCGCTTGCTAATAAATTTATCTGCAATAAATAAGGTTGTACGATTTGAAAAGTTACTTAGCTTCTAGCCCAAGATCGTTTAAAAGTTGCTCAGTATGGATTAGAGTTCATAGCCAAGGCATAACTTATTGAAGCGGGATGCGAAGATTGGCGAGTCTGAAAAGGCCCTAACAAGGCATGAGGGCTTTATTTTGTTGCTAAAGATCCAAAGTGATGTGAAGAATCATTTATCGAAAATCAATATGAAGGATCGAGACACACGACGAAAAGCAAATACTCCCCAAAAGTCATGGAGAAGTGTATCCGAAAAGACCCTAACAAGGTATGAGGATAAATAGATCCAAGTCATAAAAGGAGGCGGATCGTTGTATATCAAAGTCCAAAATAAAGATTGGAGAAAAATGAAGAAGTCGTGGTCCAAGTATGAATCTCTCAAAACTTCAAGTGAAGAAATTCCTATATGAAGAGAAGACCATAAATTCATGAACGTCTCTCAAGGTTTGAAGTATGAAGTCGCTGCCAAATATCGGTCCGAGAAAGGTCTCAAATCGCGAAGCGAGTTATGCCAAGATATGAACTTTATGAGGTCCCGAGAAGCAGTTTTAAAAGATTTTGTCCTTTAGCTAACTATTGATCAAATCGTTCACTTTATATTCAGACTAAATAACTATCGAAATAAGTCAAACAATGCATCCTCCTGATCATTCAAGACAAATAATAAAAAATAAGAGATACCCATAGGAATAAGGGAGTCTAAGTGAATAATTGGCCCACATGAGTTCGTGTTAGTTCACTAACTTATAATAACAATGATCTCGTTTTTAAGCTTGGTTTGGAGAAAGTGAGAAGTTGAAGATGATGATTATTCATGACATTTCCAAAACCCAAGGTATGTTTTTGATTTCTTTACTTTTAATGTTTATGATTTTCTATCTCTTTAATAAAGGCCAACGTGGATTGATTATGATGAAAAATGTAACCGTGCTTTGTAACTAATGCATTGCATGAGGACATTGCAATGGTCAAGTGTAGGGGATTTGATATGTGTGTAAACACACATCTTTTCTACCACTTAATTACAATAATAACCGGACCAAAACGTGTATTTTATGTCTTTTATGTCGGAATTATGCGTGGTTTGTGTTTTTGTTGTGATTTAGGACGAAAAGGTGAAAAGTGGAGAAAACATGGGAATTCACGGGCATTTACGGACTTTTATTGAAGAAAAAGACGAAAGACGAAGTCAAGAAGTCAAGAGTGCAAAAAGAATGGAAGTCCAAGACCAATTCTGAAGATTTATCGAAGAAAAAAGTCAAAAGACGGAAATTTACTTAAAGCCGAGGAACTCAAGTCTTATTTATCGAAGAATTAAAAGACGAGTCCAAAGAAATCCCCAGCCAAAAGTCATCAAAGTCCAAGATTAACAAAAAGATTAAGAAGGACGGACTTAAGGGCGCAATTAAGAAGAAAGGAAGGAGGGGAGGAAGCTTCCTCTAACCATCCCCCTAATCACCTATAAATACTTCTCATTTTCATTTCATTTAGTTTTGTTGACTAAGCGTGACAATTAGTTCTTCCACCTTTACTTTTATGCACCTTTAATTACTTGCACCTTTAATTACATGTCTTGCACTTTATTTACCATTTAATTTCAAGTAAGTTTTTCTTTTAATTCTCGCACCTTTACTTTATCTTGTTGATCTCATTCTACCTTTCTTTAATCTTTGATTTATATTCTTTTTGTCTTGTTTATTTGTTTAAAGATTACATTTTTATGCTTTTGATTGTTTAAAATCATTTATTTTCATAGCTTATTTTGTTTATTTTCAAGTTTATATAGTTTTTATAAAAGTTATTTTCGTATAAAAAGTTGTTTTTCGTAAAGCTTATCCTTTTCGTGTTTTAAAAGTTGTTAAATTTCAGTTTATTAGCTTATTTTCATACGGTTTACCTTAGAAATTTCGTCTTGTGCTTATTTGAGTTTAGCTTATTTTTCTAGCTTATTTTTGTGTACTTTCCTTTGTATTCCGATCTGACAAATCGGAAAAGGGAATTACATTCCGATTGGAGCGATCGGATTAGGGTTTTAACATTCCGATTTGAGGCTTTATACATTCCGATTGGTGAGTAAGCTGGTATTCCGATCAGGAGAAGGTAAGTGGGTATTCCGATCAGATTAAGTGACATATTCCGATTGGTGCTCTTGCCTCATTCCGATCGAGGTGTTGATTGGATATTCCGATCACTGGTTCCAATCATCATTCCGACCAGATCTCTTCCATATTCCGATCAAGGTGAGTTTGCATTCCGAACAGGTAGGTTTGTGGTATTCCGATTGGGCTATTGGTGACAGCAATTCCGATTGGTATTCCGACGACAACATTCCGATCAGGTCAAGGTGAGGCTGATCAGAATATATTCCGATAGGGAGTATTTTTCTCTAGTTAATTTTGTTTATTTTTATTAGTTTACATTTTAATACTTGTCTAATTTAAATTTCCGCCACGCTTTAATTTTAAGTCATTTAATTATTTTTACTTTCCGTCACGTTTTTTTAAATATCACACATTTAGTTTTAATTAGGTTTAGATTTACTTTAACGCTATTTACTTTTACGTCATTTATATTTACGTTTTGAAAATTTCAATTTAAAAACAACCAAAAATATTTGTTTTACCAAATTCAACTGAGTTATACTTTAAGCCGGGAATCAATTCGTTAAGATTTCGAGAACAAGGACTTTAATTTTCATACGGGGTGTCAAAACCTCAATTTCACCCACAAGGCCTAATTTACTTCATTAAGTTGAAATCCACTAAAAACGGACTTGATTTTGGCTTCGTTGATCTTTTCTTCAAAACCCGTGTCGATTTTGCCGGTTTTCGCGAACTTTGGTACCTACACATATTAAACAACAAAAACACATATACAAGGCCATATTTATACATTTTACGCATATATTGAGTGTTTATTAATATAAATGATATGAGTAAAATCACTCATATCAAACTCCCCCTTGCTAAGCAATTGGTGTGTCTTCACGCAATGATAAAATAAAACTACTAACTACACTTTTATTCAACTTTCGAAACTTTATTTTGCAAAGACATAATGTATAGCTTTCATTATTTGAAAAATAACTTTTAGGATCATAAAACTTAAATAGATTCATCGTCCTCGACTTTTCACTTTTCCAATCCAAGTTTAAAAACAAGATAATTGTTAATCATAAGCTCCAAAGTTAAGATCACTTATACAAGTAATTTGTGTTAAACTCAATCTCCTTTTATTCCTAATTGTATCTCTAGTTTTTAAATGTCATCCACCCAAGGCTCATTTGACTTATTTGATATTTATTAGTGCAAAAATAAAGGCAAGAACGGTGTAAACTCAACACTCAAAACCTAACCTCGACTTCAAAACCGTTGTCACTAAAGAAAGCCCACATCAATGATAACTTAACACGATTTGAGGGATAAATCCCCGGATCCAAAATTTGGCTAATAAGTCTACTTAAAAGCAACAATAAATCCTCCAAAGTCTATTATGACCTTATTTGTAACACCCCACTTGGATAAGTGGACCGTTACGTGTATTTATGGCGTGTCATCAAAGCATAAGGTAAATGTACTAAAACATTAAATGACCATAACGGAAATACCGAAATCAAACATCGGTAATCCAACCTAAGCTCAAAACATGAAGAATAAAATACTGAAAGAAAGGACTAAACAATGTCAAAATAAACAGAATAATGTAAGTGCATAAAATAAGAAGTCTGGATAGCTTCCATCCCAAATGCACGTGCTCTTAGAATCCTAAAAGCGTCCTGGTGTACCTGCCGTTAGAACATGAAAGGAACTACGGCTGAGCATAACGCTCAGTGAACAGATATAAAGCATGATAGGGAATTACTAAAAAGAAACAAATGATAAAATACTGGAGCTGTAAGACTGATAAGTAAAGTTACAGCGGAAATCTGTGTACAATCTGTAAAGCCTGAATTATAATTAATAAAGCTGAACTGTTATCTGTTAAAATCTGAAAACATGCATTTACTCTAATTTAATTGCCAGAGCTTATATAGGTCATGTGCTGTAACAACGTTGCATGAATAACTGGAGGGGTGACCTCGTCATGCTGTAGAGGGGTGACCTCTAAATAACTGTGCTGGGTGGAGGGATCAGCTCCAATGTGAAGGATGTAGGGCACACACCACATTCACCTGCTAAACTGTAAACTGTAGCCTAGGATGCATCCATATGCCCCACTAATAATACTGATAAAAATGGCCAAGCTGAGCTGAGTGGGACGATGCAGGATATCACTCTCCTGCATGTGAGTCACGACACCGGTGCCTCAATTGTCGTGGTTACGGTACCTCCGTAACTAGTACATAAACTAATCATGCTTGTATATAATGCTCAGGCAATTTCTTTAATTCTTAACATGATCACTGATAAGTTTAAACATATACTGGGGAAAACATTTGGCTGCAGACGGGGAATCCTAATCATGCATAGGAAAGGAAGTCCTTACTGAAAGGACGAAAATCCGTACCTCTAGTCCAGTAACTGACTGAATGGAAGACTGAACGAATACTACTCGGGCTTCACGCGTGCTACATGAATAAAGGACGCGAATAAGTTAACTGACATTCGATTATTAAATTTTTACTGATCTTATTGGTTTCTTATTTATTTATTTATTTCAGATATTCTATATGTTTAATTACTGCTAAATCTGCTCTTAAAAGTAATTCATTTTAATGTATTATCGTTCTACTAATAGCTACGTACAACGTATTTCTGACGATAAATATTTCCATAATAAGTATTTTGCTAAAAATAGAAGTTCCTTAATTTAGAAAGTTCTTAAATTGTTTAATTCGTTTTCTAAAAATATACCCTTTTAAATATTTAAGAATTAATTTAATTTTATCCCCTTAAAATATATATATATATCTCATATTTATAAAACAATTTAACTTAAAACAACAAGGTATAACATAAAGTATTCATTTTATAGTTTATAAAAACGTCCCGAGCTTACCGAGATATCCCATCTCGGTCGCACTAACAAAATTAACATATACACAAAATCTGTCCGCAATAATTAGTGACAGAATTTCTGTTTCACCAAAAACTGTTGCTAAAACTGCCTCTTTAAAAACTGCATAAATTCTAACAGTTTTGCGACAGAAAAATCGGTCGCTAAACTGTCGCTAATGTTATTTAACACAACTATATTAAGCTCCATCTTTTCCCACTGTTTTTGTATTAAGTTCCCCCTGCTTTTGTATTAACATTCCCACTGCTTTTGTTTCCTGACAGACCCAAACACACCCTTATGCAGAATTAAACCCAAACACCCCTGTTGGTGTTTTCTGCTGTTCGAAAAGCCAAACACCCCTGCTGTGGGGTTTGTTTCGGGCTGGTCGCAAAAGAACCACCGAGACCTTGCTGTGGTCTCGGCTGGGTCGAGTAGCAACACACCGAGACCTTATGGTCTCGGTTTTCATAACGTAAACAAAACCCGACACACCCCTGCTTGGGATTTTCTGATTCTGGTCGGCCAAAACCGCAGCACCACCGAGACATGGTGGTGTCTCGGTTCTTTTGTAGCCATACAAACCCGAACCCCATTTTATTATATGGTTTTCCCCCACTGATTTCGTTTATATTCGCCAAAATAAATGTGATACACTGAAATTAAGAGCAAGGTTTTTACCGTTACAGTGATTTAGATGGATGATGATTACACGAGTTTGTGATGAACAACGAACCCGACACCTCCCTTCTTTGGTTTTTTCGGCCGGCGGCCATCTTTCTTTTTTTTTGTCTCTTGTGTCGGCAGAAAATAAAAACCATAATCCTTTTTTTTTTGTCTGGTCGAAACACACAAAGGGTGTAATACCCCGTTCTTTTCTTTCTCACCCAAAAACCAAACGGGCCTAGAAGCCCATTTCTTATTCTTTCTCTTTTTTTTTAAAAACCTTTGCCTTTTAATAACTTTACTTGTAATATAAATTGTGACGTGAGTTCGTGTTTCGGGGTTTTGTATTATATGTATATTTTCTGAATACGATAATTAATACTTATTTCGTACTACATGTAAAGCTTGAAAAATATTATCATTTGATATTTTGAAATAACTGAAATGATTATGCGTAAACTTTTTATTTAATCTGAGACTACGTACATTTAATATTCGTTTAATTAAAGCTGAGGCTACGTGTATTTAATATTAACACTTAATTATTTCTGTAAAATAAATAAAATCATCTGAATTATTTTCTGAGACTAAATACTTATTATCTGAATAAAATGTAATATTTATAGTATTTAAATAAACTGGGATAGCGTATTAAATTTCTGCGTTTATATCTCTTGTCTAATAATTAATACTTACATAGTTTATTAAAATTAAACTGCGTATTTAAATATTCTGATTTTTAAATACGGGTTTTACAATTCTTCCCCTCTAAAAACAATAATTCGTCCCCGAATTAAAGGTACGACCATACTGGGTTTTACAATTCTTCCCCTCTAAAAAGGAGAAATTCGTCCCCGAATTAAAGGTAATAAGCTGATGGAGTTATAAGAACTGAAAGAACACGTAGACTGAAAGACAATTAAGCTTAAGGATAAATTATCTTCTAGTTAAGACATAATGCTGCTGATAGGTATAAACCTGACATGACTGAAATGAACATGGAACGTGACATGACTGAAAGAACTTAACTGGATTTATTGAAGGAAAGGGATGAGAGGTCCGGATGGACTCCTCCGTTTCGAGTGGCCTCCCGCTCGAAACGATCCTTTCAAATGTCCAACATAAAAAAAAAATCTTGGTCATGTTGACCCTGTCCTGATGATGCTGAATAGTTTCTGGTTCTAACTTAAAGTGGATTTTCTGAATCTGATAAAATGAACAAGCTATAGCATGTGGATACATGAAATGGTACGTATAAATGTCCTGAAGTATAACATTTACATATCTGAGCAAGCTGCTGAAAACATATAAGGGCGACTACATGAATCAATTTCGAACGTAAAACGTGAGCAATTGTGAACGTGTTCATAATTATATGAGGAGCTTTGGAATGGCATATATCATGAATGTGATACGTGAATCATACTGTGAACGTGATAGTAGAACATATCATGAACGTATGCTGACTGAGGAATGAATGCCAAACGTTACGGCCTGAGATGTGGAACGTCTGCCTGGTTATGGAATAGTTGTGCTAGACTTGAGTCTAATTTCTCAAGCTTTCTGTAACCGTATACGGTGATAAACTGAGAAACGTGTATCGTGAACTGGCACACGAACTTGAACGTGGGCAATGTTATGAACACAAACGTGAGCTTAAATTATGAGCTAGCATAAAGATGAACTGAAACAGCATCATTCTGCGAATGAGACGTATACGTGAAAGTGAAAATAATCGTAACGTGAACATCCACGTGATCGTGAACATGAATTTTTGTCTGATATGATGGTCAAAGGAATGCCTTGAATTTGCGCGATTTACTGTTGAACTTCAAAATTTTCTGCAGATCTGCTGCTACGTGATCCTTTCGGATGAAAGAAACGCGCAGGCTGATTACATGGTTGATGATAACTTAGGTAGTATCATACTTTTCTGTGAGCATGTGGTAGCGGATAACTATTTCATGGAATTTCGTCTCATTTCTATTCAGAAATTTCTAAGGGTTACAGTAACTCATTAATATGACGGTGTTCTATCTTGAACCTGTAGTAGGTCAGGCATCTAGATATGAACATAGCTGCATTAATGTGTAATACGGTTTCTATCAAAATTCTGCCTAGTCTTATGGGCATTCTGGTGTGAATCTGGTTGAATAGTCATAGCAGGATTTATGCGTTAGCCTAGGCTTTAGTGATGACTGTCAGTAATTTCTGCGTTAGCAGTCAATTGATTTCTAGAAAAAAAATTTGTACATCGTCACAGTCGTCACTCGGGACCATCACGTGATGGCCTTCACCTTGGCAGAATTGTTTTAAATTTCTTCCTGCTAAGGTATAATGGCTCAGAACTGCCACTTTGTTCAATTGGAATTCATATCTGGAAAGCTGTGTTTAAAAGAAAATAACTCCTATCGAAGACTCTATACAACTATGAGAAGATGACTCTCGTATTCTTCTCTAGAATTTAGCATACCAAAATGTGATCAATGAATACGCTGACGATTTTGTCTAAGAATCATAGAAAAAAAACTTATTCATAATTTTCATACTATAGCTGGAGCATTAGGAAGCTCAGAAGTAAAATTTAATTTTTTTTTTAAAGTGGCTATAATATGTGCAACAACGGTCTGAAGAACATCATGTTCTTCCCTCAACACTGATGGTGGCATGATCTTGAATTTTTCTGGAAGAATGTTTAAGACACCTCGTAGTAGGTTAATTAAACTTTCTATTCGTGGAATGAATATCGATTAAGAATGGTGATCTGATAAATTTTTCGATGGTGCGCTAGGGCGAATAAAGCCTAGTTTTGGTAACTCTTGCAGCAATTGCTGCAATTCTTTTAACGTAGCTAAAGCCCTGCAAATAAGATTTTTGAAGACAGGTTCCGTTCTTGAGACAAGCTCGATGTTAAATTATGTCTTGTAGTCAGGAATGAATTTCTGAAAAATTTTCTGAAATTATATCTGGAATCTCTGGAATGGTCTGCTGATCATGAATTGAAGGAATTTCAAAAGTGAATTTATAACCGGTAGCTGAAAGGTCTTCGTAGCTTCAGCATAATAAGTCGCTTGCTGTAAAGTATAACTTGTACTGATTTTCTGGCAGAAACTAAAATGACAATATTTGGGATCTAGTAAGACGGATGTCATTGTTAACTGAAAGAAAAACTTAATAAATCTGGGTGGTATGGTGGAGTCTTTCTGGCTGGGAGGTAGGTACTACATGATTTAAGATAAAGCTGACATATGAATATGTGAAGTAAACATGGCGACTTTTCACTAAATGTGTTCGTCTGTAACCTCACATAATGATTACCGTGTGTTTAATCTGAATAATAACTAGTGTGGTGACTGAATTTTAATGATCTGATGCATGCGTAGCATAATAGAACGGGTATACTCCTTTCTGAAGGGCACTCTGAATTTCTGAGGGCCTGATTTAGAAACATACTGGAGTTATGTGTTCTGACTCGTATTTTGAGAAAAGATTCGTATGACGTGTACCATGACTGGCTCTGATAACATAATTGTAACACCCCACTTGGATAAGTGGACCGTTACGCGTATTTATGGCGTGTCATCAAAGCATAAGGTAAATGTACTAAAACATTAAATAACCATAACGGAAATACCGAAATCAAACATCGGTAATCCAACCTAAGCTCAAAACATGAAGAATAAAATACTGAAAGAAAGGACTAAACAATGTCCAAATAAACAGAATAATGTAAGTGCATAAAATAAGAAGTCTGGATAGCTTCCATCCCAAATGCACGTGCTCTTAGAATCCTAAAAGCGTCCTGGTGTACCTGCCGTTAGAACATGAAAGGAACTACGGCTGAGCATAACGCTCAGTGAACGGATATAAAGCATGATAGGGAATTACTAAAAAGAAACAGATGATAAAATACTGGAGCTGTAAGACTGATAAGTAAAGTTACAGCGGAAATCTGTGTACAATCTGTAAAGCCTGAATTATAATTAATAAAGCTGAACTGTTATCTGTTAAAATATGAAAACATGCATTTACTGTAATTTAATTGCGAGAGCTTATATAGGTCATGTGCTGTAACAACATTGCATGAATAACTGGAGGGGTGACCTCGTCATGCTGTAGAGGGGTGACCTCTAAATAACTGTGTTGGGTGGAGGGATCAGCTCCAATGTGAAGGATGTAGGGCACACACCACATTCACCTGCAAAACTGTAAACTGTAGCCTAGGATGCATCCATACGCCCCACTAATAATACTGATAAAAATGGCCAAGCTGAGCTGAGTGGGACGATGCAGGATATCACTCTCCTGCATGTGAGTCACGACACCGGTGCCTCTAGTGTCGTGGTTACGGTACCTCCGTAGCTAGTACATAAACTAATCATGCTTGTATATAATGCTCAGGAAATTTCTTTAATTCTTAACATGATCACTGATAAGTTTAAACATATACTGGGGAAAACATTTGGCTGCAGACGGGGAATCCTAATCATGCATAGGAAAGGAAGTCCTTACTGAAAGGACGGAAATCCGTACCTCTAGTCCAGTAACTGACTGAATGGAAGACTGAACGAATACTACTCGGGCTTCACGCGTGCTACATGAATAAAGGACGCGAATAAGTTAACTGACATTCGATTATTAATTTTTTACTGATCTTATTGGTTTCTTATTTATTTATTTATTTCAGATATTCTATATGTTTAATTACGGCTAAATCTGCTCTTAAAAATAATTCATTTTAATGTATTATCGTTCTACTAATAGCTACGTACAACGTATTTCTGACGATAAATATTTCCATAATAAGTATTTTGCTAAAAATAGAAGTTCCTTAATTTAGAAAGTTCTTAAATTGTTTAATTCGTTTTCTAAAAATATACCCTTTTAAATATTTAAGAATTAATTTAATTTAATCCCCTTAAAATATATATATATATCTCATATTTATAAAACAATTTAACTTAAAACAACAAGGTATAACATAAAGTATTCATTTTATAGTTTATAAAAACGTCCCGAGCTTACCGAGATATCCCATCTCGGTCGCACTAACAAAATTAACATATACACAAAATCTGTCCGCAATAATTAGTGACAGAATTTCTGTGTCACCAAAAACTGTTGCTAAAACTGCCTCTTTAAAAACTGCATAAATTCTAACAGTTTTGCGACAGAAAAATCTGTCGTTAAACTGTCGCTAATGTTATTTAACACAACTATATTAAGCTCCATCTTTTCCCACTGTTTTTGTATTAAGTTCCCCCTGCTTTTGTATTAACATTCCCACTGCTTTTGTTTCCTGACAGACCCAAACACACCCTTATGCAGAATTAAACCCAAACACCCCTGTTGGTGTTTTCTGCTGTTCGAAAAGCCAAACACCCCTGCTGTGGGGTTTGTTTCGGGCTGGTCGCAAAAGAAGCACCGAGACCTTGCTGTGGTCTCGGCTGGGTCGAGTAGCAACACACCGAGACCTTATGGTCTCGGTTTTCATAACGTAAACAAAACCCGACACACCCCTGCTTGGGGTTTTCTGATTCTGGTCGGCCAAAACCGCAGCACCACCGAGACATGGTGGTGTCTCGGTTCTTGTGTAGCCATACAAACCCGAACTCCCTTCTTTGGTTTTTTTCGGCCGGCGGCCATCTTTCTTTTTTTTTTGTCTCTTGTGTCGGCAGAAAATAAAAACCCTAATCCTTTTTTTTTGTCTGGTCGAAACACACAAAGGGGGTAATACCCCGTTCTTTTCTTTCTCACCCAAAAACCAAACGGGCCTAGAAGCCATTTCTTATTCTTTCTCTTTTTTTTTAAACCTTTGCCTTTTAATAACTTTACTTGTAATATAAATTGTGACGTGAGTTCGTGTTTCGGGGTTTTGTATTATATGTATATTTTCTGAATATGATAATTAATACTTATTTCGTACTTCATGTAAAGCTTGAAAAATATTATCATGTGATATTTTGAAATAACTGAAATGATTATGCGTAAACTTTTTATTTAATCTGAGACTACGTACATTTAATATTCGTTTAATTAAAGCTGAGGCTACGTGTATTTAATATTAACACTTAATTATTTCTGTAAAATAAATAATTCATCTGAATTATTTTCTGAGACTAAATACTTATTATCTGAATAAACTGTAATATTCATAGTATTTAAATAAACTGGGATAGCGTATTAAATTTCTGCGTTTATATCTCTTGTCTAATAATTAATACTTACATAGTTTATTAAAATTAAACTGCGTATTTAAATATTCTGATTTTTAAATACGGGTTTTACATTATTAATGGAGTTAGCAACAATTACATCATATCACCTTGAGGCTCTTTAAGATGTAATAGTGCTCCTTATTTATAATCCACACCCGAAGGCTCCTTGGAAAAAAATAAGGGAATTGACATTCACCATCCCACCTTATGGCTCATGATGATGAAGCAATTTTTATTAAATACGCCCCTTTTCCATACACCCTAAGGCTCAAATGACAAAGTTAGTGCTACATGACTCCCACCCGAAGGCTCATAGAGAACATGTTTTTATTTATTCTTCTTATTATTATGATATTTATAGTAAGCTAAATTTCCACAATCCCATGATCAAAAGTCCATGACGCTGACACACTTAATGTGTTCTCACCTTAATTATAAGGGAAGAAAAAGAAGGAGTTACGAGTTAAGATAATAGGCCTAAACCGCTAAAAACTTCATTTATTAAGCAATTATTATTCAAGCGTGAAAAATAAATACGAGGAGATTAAATCAAACACAAAAATACTTACACATGGAAGAATTAACTTTAAAAACTTATGATTAAACTTTATCATCTCTTGTTCTCCATATTGTAAAATTTCAAAAATGTGAAATCAATGGATACTGAGCCTATTAAATCAAAGTTTTGGGTTTTCAAGTCATCTATAGGATCTTGCATCTTCTTAGACTTCTTTAAGTTTTAGAATTTGCGTTTTAAAGTTCCCTTGATAAACAACTTTCTAGGATCAATTATAGGAACTTGCAAAAATTTCTCGTTCTTAAACTCGTATGAGTTAAGACTTTCGCGTTTTAAAGTTCCCTATATAAAAGCCTAGCAAAACTTGATTTAAACACGTTAAGGAAAAAGATAAGGTAAAAACCGAGTCGAGTCAAAAAATATTTTTATTTTCACCAACGGAAAGCCTACATTTGTGTCAAAAGCACTTATTTTCTTTATTAAAACTTAAAATAACAAAAAAAATTATTTTTTTTTTTAAAACGAGAAAAACGATTATGTTTATCAGGTGTGTTGCCATCGTCTCTTTCCCATTTGCCAGGTTACGCGGCATGGATTCGCCGATTGACGAATCAGATCTTGGCTCGCTGTCCCACCGACGAACCAGTCGCCCCCACCAGGCAGGCGGCCACGGGTCATAACGCACTCTTCGCACAACAAATCCACTTTGAAGTTGACTTATTCGCTCGGCCAATCATCAGAATGTGTACGAGATACCATAAGGGCCCAATATCTCAATAGCACATTTGTCTAAAGCTTCGAATGAAACTTCATATCCGAAACGCATGAACGATCTGACTAGAAAGTCATTAAAAACTTGATCGAAGTTAAGACACGACAAAAGCAATTGCAAGAGATTATATCGATTGACTCCCCTATGATAAAACCAAACATTGTCCTCAATGTTTCTTAGCTCAAGAGTAACACCCCTTGCTAAAACACGAAGAGTCTAATGCAAAAGTCCTAACATGGAAACAGCACGCAAATCTATAAGCCGTTTATTAATTATGCTTTCAAGATAAAATGTTAGTTGATAAAAATCAAAGGATAGATAGTGTGCCCCTTTTGACAATCAAAGTATGGAAGATCGAGTGGACCGGCAAAAACCGAACACGAGAGTCTTCAATGATTAGGGTCATACCTAAGATTCACAACATAACAAAACACGAGCACGAGCTTGAAAGATCAAGCCTTATTTGTGTTAGAAAATAGATAGAAGATAGAATGTATGGGACTCCCCCACAAGGCACCTCGTTTTTTTTAACCGAGTAAAGAGCTAGACTCGATCCTCGCATTCATTGGTCCTTAGGGAAGATGGCGTAAACATGCATAATGGAATTAAATCCATAATGAAGAACGATGTTGGGGTCAATTACATCCTCGATTTTGGATGACAAACGAAAGGATGAAACTCCAACACAAATATCCAAAAAGAGATGGTGGTCCCAAATCACGAAATGGAAATAGCATGCTCCCCGAGATAAACTTGCACCAAGATGATCGAAAAGTCTTTCAATTATTACATCGGTGAAAGGCCGAGATTTCCCTAAATCAATGATTCCGGGGTCGAATACCTTGTCCTCGGGAGAGAAAGGAGTAGACTACACGGTGTCATCCCCCCATGCTAATCCATAATCATAGAAAGCACATCGTAAAGGTGTGGTAAAAGTTTCATCCATAGTGGAACCAACATTCTTATCTTTAACGACCATTTCACCCTTAGAAATGTGATCAATCGGGTTATGTTACTCAATATGAGTCACATGAAAAACCCGTACATTAAGATCAAAGTGGGTGGGAGGAGGACTTGGGACGAAATCATCATCAAATAAATTCTCTAAAAAGAGAGTGATGTATCTTTTTTGTATACCCTTTTAGGAAAAAGAGCAACAAAGTAGTGGTAAGCGTTAAGTGTCAGTTTAGGAAAACCGAGCACTAATGACCCTTAAGAAAGTTCAAGTTCGTTTCCCAAGGAGGCACGTGTGTTGTGTAATGAATTGATTAATGATGATTTTATTGTTATGAGAAGAAAAGAAAAGAGAAATAAGAAAGAAATGACGGTTACGAAGACGGATCGAGCTAAGACGAAAGGACGTTCACGTAAAACCGTAAAAAACTACAAAATTAAAAATTTTAAACCTAAAAATTAATTAAAAGCTAAAAGTAGTCTAAAATAATATAAATAAGAATAAAAATCCAATAAAAATATTTTAAAACCTTTTATTAATTAAATATTCAATTTTAAATCCTAATTAAAGCCCTAAAATTAAATATAATAAATCAAAATGTCCAAAATATTATTTTATTGCACAAATAACTTACTTATATTACCTAAAGACTAAAAAGAATTTTTCCTAATTTTTAAAAACTAATTTTCTATTTTTAAATCACTAAAAACTATTTTAAAACTAAAATAATTATAAAAAATAATAAAATAATTCCAAAAATAATTTACCAATTATAAAAATCCTAATTTACTCTAATGAACAGTAGAAAATTGAAAAAGTTTGAAAAATATAAAACTTACCACTAAAAGACAAAAACAGTTTAATATAAACCCTAATTAAACTAAATTAATTTAAAAAAATAAATAAAAGGTGAACAGTAGAATATTTTTATACCAAAAACCTTAAAATATTATTCTAAGTCTAGGAAAATTGTTAAAAGTGAAAAATAAGTATTTTTGACACTAAATGCCAAAAACAGAAAATAAAAAGTTAATTAAAAAAACTATTTAATCTAAAAAATATAAAATGAACAGTAAATAAAAATCTAATTAATCAGAAAAATCAAAGATTAAATTAGGAAAATAAAGAAACAATTTTCAAGTCCTAATTCTAAGATTCAAGCACTAAAGACAAAATTTCAAAAATCTGATAGTGACATCTTGACAAGTTTTGTATGTTTGCTTAGCAGGGGAAACAAGTGTGCTACCAGTGGGAAGTTTGTTCCCACTGCTAGTGTATTTTGCTTGTCAGTTGACCAATAAGGAGTCAATCAAACAAGAAATCCACACAAGTTTATCACAAAAATCACACAAAATAAGCACAATAAGTTTCTGATTAAGGCCTATGTTTGACTGATGAACAATAGGCTATATTACTTGCACAAAAATGGAATTTAGATGCTCATAACTTGCACATAAGCTCACAACATAGCATATAACCAATATAAAATCCTCAAATAACCTATAATCTAACAACTAGCAAGATTTGGTGGTCAAATTTACATGAAAACAAGCACAAAGAAAAGCAGTTACTGATTTAGCTAATTTAGGCCATTTTTATCATGCAAACTTGCTTGTTTCTTCACCAAACTGAAAACTTAGAACACATATATCATATCAACCACCTAAGAAGTGTATCTAGACTGGTTTTAACACAAGAATCCCCCAAGAGGTTCAGTTATCATGCAAATCCAAACACCCTCTTATATTTTCTGAAAATGATGATTACAAAGCAAATCAAATCTAATCTTTACCAAACTGATTTTAAGCCTTCTAACATGCATCCTACACCTTATATCAGCAATATCAAGCACTAAAACAAATACATAACTAGTTTACATGCAAAATCACATAAACCAAATTCTTAAAACTAAAAATGAGGGACAAGATTGTTACCTAGAGGGACCTACATCCATGTACCTCAGTGACTGCTATGTCACCTCCTTTCAGGTCCAGACCTGAGCAGACCCTTGAACAAACAAGCAAGCTTAAAACCTGCTAAGAACAATTGAACAATCCAAAATATGCAATAATCTGATTTCTTGAAACTTTTTAAACCCTTTTTAAATACTTTCCTTAAACTCTTTTCTTTTCAAAAACACTTAAACCAAACAGGCTTACAAACCTTCAAACCCAAACCTTTGAAACAAGTTTTTACCAAAAAAAAATTACCCAATTTCAGAAACCCTTTTTTCTGAAAATTCAAACACAAAGTGTTTGAATAAATTTAAATGGAACTCAGATTTTTTCACCAGTCACTACCAACTTTTAAAACAAGTAAAAAGGAATTACAATTTCATCACAAGAAAATACCAAACTTTTAATTAATTTAAAAAGGTATTACATAAACTTTCAAAAAATCTGGAACAAAGGATATGGACTGCTATGTTGCCTTATATAATGGCTACAAGAACTATCTAGAATCAATAAAACCCTAGCAACTAAAAACCCCTAAATACCCTTGGACGATTTTGAAAATTTGGTCAAAAAGTTCTCCCATGTGATTCTGATGAAGACAGCTGTTGATGAAGTGATCTTAGCCGCTGGTGATTCCTTTGGGAGGAAGAAAATCACATGGGTCGTTGATCTTGTCTGCTTGTTGGGGTTTGCGTGAAAGAGACGTTGCAGGGGAGCATGGGGGGGGGGGGTCCATTTGGGTGAGTGGGAAAGTGATGTATAAGGTGGGTTTTGATTAGGCAATGGTTAATTGCTAATCTGGATAAAATAGGGGAAAGTTATCAAGATTCAAGGAAAAACCCAATTTAGAGTTCATGTGTTCTTGGGGGTTTTAATCCGTTTTTGGTTAATTAGATTTTTTTAAAAGTTGTTTAGTGGGAAAATGTAAAGAGGTTGACTGGGTTGGACCAGGTTTATTAAATAAACCTGGGTATTGGGTTCGGGTTGGGTTAATGGGTAGGGTAATTGGGTAAATGGGTGGGTTATGGTGAGGTGTCAGCTTATGAGTGGGTGTTTAGGTTTGTTTGTCTGGGCAGTTTAAGTCCCCCATGTTTCTTCAATCTTTCATTTTGTATTAAATAGCAAACTACTCCTTTCCCTTTGTAATAAGTTTGGCAGGTTGTCACTTTTGGCACAATTAAGTTTCCAAACTTAAAACAAGGACTTTAAATGTAATTTCTTCTATTTCCAAGGGCTAAACTTGTACAATCTTCATTCCTCAAGGACCATTCTTGCATAACTTGATTTCTTCAAGGTCTTAACTTGCCAAGTCTTCAAATATGAGGGACTAAAGTTGCCAATCTTCAAAACTTCAAGGTCATTTTTGGAAATTCCAGATTTGGGTCCGGTTCATTGTGCGGCTTCGTTTCCCGTGTTCGTTTTTGAATGATTCTTGTGATCTTTTTGTCTTTTCCTCAATATCCGTACCTAAATACACAAGCAACAAACACGAGCATATATTTCGCAGTTTTAATGATATTTAATGCATTTTAAGCCCGATTTGGACGATGAGACTATGTATAAAAGCAGTCTCATCACTCCCCCATACTAAACCATTGCCGTGCCCTCACGCAATGCTAGAATAAAGTATCATAGCACCTCCAAAATTCATTTTTATTCACTTTATTGAATGATAAACTAGCTACACTACCACTATTACTACTACTTGCGTTTTAGACATAATGTATGATTTTCATTGCAAAATGGGACGTTTAGGTTCATAGAATAAGAACACGTGAATGCTTCGTTAGAAATAATTTCATCGTCCTCGATTTTCATCCTAATTCCATGCCAAGCGTGCAACGAGATCATTGTCATTATAAGTTAGTAATGCTAACACTACTCATATGCCCTAATCACGTACTTATCCTCCCATTATTCCTAAGTTGTATCTCTTATATTTTATTTTGTCTTGAATGTTTCACTAGGATACATTGTTTGACTTATGCGATAATAGAGTTTTAGGTCTAAAAATAGAGTCCTAACTGTAGAATATTGATAACCTATGAATCTATGAAGGGGTTTGTTGATTTCTAGAGAGAGAAAGTTAGAGAGAGAAAGTGAGAGAAACTATGTGTTATTTCATTAAGTGAAACTAGAAAAGTGACAACAACCAACCCCTTTCCATGGTGGAAAGGGGTATTTATACTTCCAAGCTAACATGGGCTTGGGCCGGTCCATGACAAGCCCATGGACCGGTTCTTACTTAACTTAATAAGCAACTAATGACTATTTGTTAACTACGAGCTATTACAACTTAAATAATATTGTGGAGTGACCGATACTTCTAATATACGTAAAACGTATTTCTAACAATCTCCCCCTAAGGGAGGTCACTCCACGTTACAAAATTCTAAACCTAGCATACTATACTAAGTCTTCGTTCTTTAGCTCGTAGTCTTTTCTTCTTTTCTTTCTTTTGTTGTGAATATGTTGGTTTGATCTTTTTGGCTTTGGCTTGAGAGCATTGTTTTTTGGCCTTTCACGTGCGATCTTTGCCTCTCTTGTGAATTTGCCTTCTCGTGACTCCATGTTCCACACACTTATGTCTTTTTGTTGAATTCTCGAAAGTTTCAGAGTTTGGTACAGCGGAAGACTTTATCTTGTACTTTCTTGAATTTTTGCTAAACTTTGATGCAGAAAAACATAAGCATGTGGGAACGACTTCTACAGGTACACCGCAACACCACCGTCTTCACTGGTACACAGCAACGCCACCGTCTTCAACAGGTACACAGCAACGCCACCGTCTTTAACAGGTACACAGCAACGACACGAATAAAATGGCTTTGAACATTTTATTCTAATTCGGTAGCATTTTACCTCCGGTCGGTGAAGACCGTTAGACGATATTAGATATCGTACCCGTGACGGATAGTTTCAATTAAGTAACTTCCTGACAGGATTTCGCGGGTAAACCCGTTCTCTTTATTCGACCGTCCAAAGCTGACTGCGAACATAAAGAGTGAATCACTTGGATAAATTATCCTTGTGATTTGAAGCCGTCAATTCATAAAACCTGGAACAAATGAATTTCAATTAAGATTTTCACCATCGTTGCTTTCCAGTTGTCACGAGCTCAATTCATAAAGAATCTTGCACGTTACCTACCAAGTGCTGTTTGATGTTGACACTAGAAGGATTTCCACTCGTCACTGTGGTCAATAAAGAGTCACTCTGAGTGTTCTGGCAAGATCATATGATAATGCGAAGAGGCCTGGAACGAGTTTAAGTTCAATTAAGAATTAAACCACTGTTACCTTCCAGTTTTTCACAAGATTGGTTCTAAAAGAACCGCACGTGTAACCTACCATGAGCTTGTTTGATGTTGGCTCAAGCAGGATTTCCATCTTCATTGTAATACTTACGTATTACTCGGATGTTTTGGCAATATTACAGGAATATTGCGTAGGACTCATGAAAATCTCTTACTTTTCACAGTGTGTGAGAAAGCAAGGAATAAATGAAAAGTGTCCTAATGAGACTTTTGATGATCTCTTGGCTCTAGACTCGATTGTGCGTTTTGATTTAGTGAGCGATGGCTGGAGAGGAGTGCCACCTTTTCAATACCAGTCTATTAGGAGTGAATAAACCAATAGATAACGTGTTGATCTCCGTGTGATTAAAACAAATACCTTTTGAGAGATATTTGAGTTAGCTGGGAAGGGTTGTGCATTGCATCACTGGGTCCATGATGTCTTTCTTCAATACCGAGAATCATTAGCAAAAATGACCTCAATAGCATATGTATTGACCCGGTTTCTGCCTAAAGTTGTAAGGAGGGCTTCTTTCTTTACACCGTTTATCTTTACAATTCTTTTTCATTCTTCAACCCCTTCAATGCTTACCAATACGTCATCACTAGCACCTTGTTGTGATTGTTCCAGTGCTAGCTTAAGTACTTGGTCGGCATTCAGCTACGTTCACATTCTTTCTCCATCTTTCCTAGGACTTCTAATTCTATCTAGGGAATTGTCCTTGGGAAGATTCCATCGGCTCTGATGAATCATTGGACTAGACCTACTCCTACCACCCTTTTGTCACCACATTCGTCGTGAATTAAGCGTGTTTTGGGAAGGAATTGCCACCATGAAAAATCATTGAAAATCACATAAAGTACTTGTGATATTGAAATCAAAAGTTTTGTACCTTAGGTGTTTTGTTCATCAAAAACGCTCCCCCTTAACACGTGCTTTACACATATTAAGTTGGATAATCGTTAAGTCTTTTTCATCTTTTAGCCAAGTATCACTTACGTCTCCTTAATCCCATTTTCTCCCCTTATCCAAAATGTTAACCATTAATATTTGGGATATTGAATGGATTAACCGGTCTTTGGGTAAAAAATGAAATCGATGTTTGGCCATAGAACAAGTTATTGCTCCCCCTTAAGTTAATAAGGGATAGTTGTAGTGCTTTAGTATGATATATTTTGAAAGATTTAGAATCTCGTGAGAAATTCTTGAAAAATTATCATACCTTAACACTACCTCAAGCCATTAAAGCACATTATTCACAAATGTACATATTCACAATTGAAAACCAATATAAAGTGGACCTGAAATGTACGACCCATTAGATGGATCGTTGCAGTAGCTTGTGGTGCACTAGATATGGTCTTCCACCCACGAATCTTTCCAAGCTCCTCATCAATCTACGTTCACGGAGCTTTTGATCAATCTTCTTGATCACATACTTCGCCATCTGCCGGTAACCCGGATGCCAATCCTCCGTCATCTCTGGCAGAGTCCCACCCGAGTTCAGATGCTCCAACTTTCCTCTGACTTGTAGAAGAGTCCCATCACTGTACTTGTGGAGCTCACCCACCCTCATAAACTTCATCAAACCTCGACTGTTCAAGTAGAAAATGCCGTAATTCGGGACAGAAATGCCGGTATAGGGACATCTTTCTACATGTTGAGGTAGCACTTGATTTACTAGACGGGTTAAGTTGAGCTTCCTTTGGTAACTTTCGACTCCCAACTGAAGATCTTCAACTCGTGACTTGATGACAACGCTTCGTGTGAACATACGAAGTGCTGTATTCAAAGCAATCAGGTCTTCACGAGGAATATGTGTGAGTTGATCTCGGGTCATCAGAAGCAGCATATCTTCGATATCGTCAAGGCGAATGATGGAAAAATCTCCCTGCTGGATTTTGTATTCCCTGTCATCCTCCCTTTTCAAACGAATCTCCGTCACATGATAATAGCCATTCTTGGCTTCAGTTTTCAATCCTAAGATGCTGGAGATGCGGATATCGAATCTAACGATACTTCCAGAATTGACTAGACAGCAACCCCTGTACGCCCTTCGAACTCGTTCGTCCCAATGAGATGCACCTATGACAGCATACATATCATAATTACGATTTATCTTTGGGACCCAGAGTCGGTTTACCTTTTCCTCGATAAAAGGTATTGTCCCCCAGTTGGCAGCTTTCAGCAAGGTCAGGGAGGTTGCGTACTTTGATGATCCCTTCAGAAGATACACAAGATCATTGGTGACGAAGAAGTCAAGAGTAATCTGATTATCTTGAGACGAATCCATTGGAGGTGGAGCTCTTTCTGATTCATGAAGTCCTGGCCGTTGAACGGTATTCAGAGCCTTTAGGATCTCATCGGCATAATACTCGAACTCCATTTGGGTTAACCGGGTTTTGGCACGAAGTCTCTTATCTTTCAGCGCTTTCTTCACCAAGGATGGAGTAACCGAAGTCTTATACTCATGAGTAAAAAATGCACATAAGTCAATCGGACTTCGGATACGGAGATACAACACATCTTTGTCAGCGTCTGTGATCGGATCATATTGTGCTGCTGCCGTGATCCAAGCCTGTGGTGGTGCAGTCTCGTCTATCTCCAACGTGTCTGCCCAGTCTCGTGTGCTTGGTTCAGGAACCGTAGATTGTTGTGCTTGTTGTAGAGGAGTAGAAGTGCGAACATCTGTTGGTTCAGTTTCAGGCATTTCGGCAGTGTCGTGAACTGGTGAGTGTTGTGCAGCTTCGGGTTCCGTCACTGATTCTGCAATCACAGGAGCAACAACAACAGAACTAATGGGGTTAGTGGTAATAGGTAAAGATACAGCGATAGAGGTACCGGGAACCGATGACGCTGTAGTGGCATTCACATCGTGGCGCCACTTAGTTCGTCTTGATTCCGACGATGTTGATTTGTCCTTCTGTGCTGCATCTTTCTTGGACTTGGTTCCAGTCTTAGAAGTTTTCTTGGAGCTGGTAACCTTGTCTCCCTCTTTAGGCTGTTCACCCCCATCATCATCCTGATTGTCATCCCCGTTACTACCCCTAGCACTCTCCTCATTCCCATCACCACCATCATCGCCATCATCATCATCCTCATCATCGTCATCATCATCCTCATCCTTATCCTCATCATCACCATCATCGTCATCCTTTTCCTCTTCTTCTCCTTCTTCTTCCTCTTCCTCTTCACCAGTACCCTCTTCCTGCTCACTTTCTTCCCTTTCCTCTTCAGGTAGAATGTGATAAGGTACCACACTTCCAAACGTTTTGAATAACCTATCATCCTCCATGATAGCATCCTTCAGGGATTTGTATAGAGCCCGTTGAATCCTAGACTTATCAAACGATCCAAGTTCCACCATACGAGCCTTAAGGATCTTCTTCAATTCAACATCCGTCAAGTCATAAGCAATCTTGTAGGCGGCTTCTGAAGGATTGGATGATTTGATCATCAAGTTGTCAGCAGCAAGTGTCTTCAACTCATCACTCAGTTTAGGCATTAGGGATTCAACGGATTCTTGCACTCTTTCTTCCACAGAGGCTTCAAGTGCTTCTTTTTGCTCTTTGTATTTATCCCTCATCGCTTGAAGTCTGGTGATACGTGCAGCATGCTTATCAGCCTCAGCCTGCTTAACCCGAGCTAGTTCTTCTGCATGTGCTTTTCGAGTCACCTCCATATCTGCAGTGAACCTAGCAATCATCTCCTCTTGGGCTCTCCTAAATGCTTCTTCACTTTGAGCTCGTCTTTGTAACTCTTGGCGAAGTTCATCCATTTCGCGTTTGTGATTATCCACATGTTTATCCAACATTTCGGCCATCACCAACGCGGCCATGGTAGATGTTGCAGAGCTGCTCTGGGTTGATTGGAGAGGCTCGGTTGTTACTGCGGTACTAAGGATGGGAATTGTCGGTGGTGGAAGAAATGGTGTTGAAGCCGGTCTGGTTGGTAAGGGTTGTATTGGTGGAGGTTGAGTTGCTAAAGGTTGGGTTGACACCATGATCGTAGGAGCAACAGACTCCTTTTCCACACTTGCTGAAATAGGGATTGATGGCTCTTTCAAAGTGGAATAATGTTCAGGTGACCCAAACTCATCAACATCATCTGGTTCCACGTACTCATCCTCAACATCTACCCTTGCACCTGAACCACTACCGCCAGTATCTTTCCTACTCCTTTGAATAGCTATCTTCATCATTTGTTTCTCAGTTTTATCAAGAGTAGGATCAACAACGTCTTCTTCGTCACGTAGACGCATCTCATCAGCCTTACCCTTTCCCTTCTTTCCCTCTGTCTTCTTCTTCTTGGTTTCGGGTTCAAGTAACGCAGCTGGTTGTTTGCGTTTACCTTTACTCTTAACCGTTGTAGACGAGTCTTCTCCAGTCTGAAGGTTTGCTTTCAGCTTCTTGATTTCTATCTGCAGTAGCTTGTAATCAGCAGAACCTTTGATTTTCTTAGACAGAAGGTAATCAGGAATAGGACCCGGAATCACACCAATAGACGGTCCTTCATGCCTCAGATCCATAGTATCATCAGCTTCTTCAGTGTGATAGCGACTTGCTGCACGCCTATCAATAGTAGCATCATTCTTCATAAAATAATTAATGATAAGCTTGATAAGCCGAGGATAAGGAAAGAAGTTTGTCTTCAGCTTCTTTTTATAGAAGAGTTGAAAGGTGAATTCTTCCCATATCAACAAAGCATAATCTGAATTTGCAGCTTTGTACATGCCATAGAAGAGGTTTATTATAGGACTGCGCAAAGCATCATGGCCACTTATTTTTTGTGTAAGACATCTATTGAGAATACCCATCAATGCTCTCCAAGGTTGTCCTACTTTAGCATTGGTAAACTCAGACGCAACTCGTATTTCCGGACATCCAAGAGCGTCAAATAACTCCACGAGTTCATCTTTAGTAGGATCCCTCGAGAATGACATGCCTTTGGGTGTATCCCGTATACCAAGAATCTTACGGAAGTCTGAAACTGTGAGTGTCTGCTGTTTGTTGTCGATGGTGAAGGTGATCTTGTTTGAAGTGATTTCCTTGGTAGCCCAAAATTCATACATATACTCATAAGGCACCGAGGCACTACTTCTCAAAGCATTCTTAAAATGGGATTGATCAAGGATTGCAATGGCTACTTTAAATCCATGGTGAGTGGATTTTGAGATTTGCTTCAGCCGGTAGTTGTTGGGTATAAACTTAAGGGTTCGTGCTTTAGCAATATCGGCTTCTCTAGATTCTTGGATTGCTTGTACTGTTGGATTAGTCATTGTATCTACTTAAGATAAGACATGAAAGGTTGATGCACAAAAACATATAGATATATATCATTCTTACTTCTAAGCATAACACAGTTCATAACATAAAACAACAAGTACATATAGCATGCAAACAATAATAATCAAACAACTCTTCATCCGGAACTTTTCCTCATTCGGAACTTCTTCATCCGGAAGTTCTTCATCCGGAACTTCCTTCATCCGGAAGTTTTTCATTCGGAACTTCCTTCATCCGGAAGTTCTTCATTCGGAACTTCCTTCATCCGGAACATTCCTTCATTCGGAACTTCCTTCATCCGGAAGTTCTTCATTCGGAACTTCCTTCATCCGGAAGTTCTTCATTCGGAACTTCCTTCATCCGGAAGTTCTTCATTCGGAACTTCCTTCATTCGGAAGTTCTTCATTCGGAACTTCCTTCATTCGGAAGTTCTTTATTCGGAACTTCCTTCATCCGGAACATTCCTTCATTCGGAACTTCCTTCATCCGGAAGTTCTTCATTCGGAACTTCCTTCATCCGGAAGTTCTTCATTCGGAACTTCCTTCATCCGGAAGTTCTTCATTCGGAACTTCCTTCGTTCGGAAGTCCTTCATTCGGAACTTCCTCATTCGGAAGTTTTTCAGAAAAAATCCTTCATTCGGAAGTTATAACCATGTTCATCCGGAACTTTTCAAACACAACCTTTGTTGATCTAATCGATGTGCGTTTGTGAGTTCTAAGGCAAACTAAGGCAATTAAACATCATTTAATGAGATTCTGAGCAAAACCCACCAACAACCCCTAAATAATTAACCCTAATTAAGGAATAAACCCTAAATCTGGTAATGTTAATTATTCGAATCAATTAAAGAAATATAGATGATGGATTAGACGAATTTATAAGTTAAATATTGATGATAATTACCTTATTTTAACGAATGAACAGGAACGGATGGATTAAACGAGTTGTTTTTGAGTTTGAGTGTGTTTATCCAACAATAGCGGCAAAGATAGAAATAAACAGTGAAAAGGAAAAAGAAAGGGGGGCGGGGGGTTTATATTTGACTTAGGTCAAATTTTTTGACAAGTTTCAAAGAATGTCACCTTAAGTCCCTCTATTTATCTATTCTTTTCCTTTTGTTTACAACTTTTCATTTCATTTTACCTTTCCATTGATAAGTTTAGTCAACATAATTTTACTTAGTTAAACTAAACTCGACAATCTCACACAGCTTAAGTAACGCATCCAATTAGCATATCTCCAAGATCTAAAAGCAATGCCTATCACATAGAACGAACATAAGTCATATTCTAAAGCAAGACCACTCAATTACCATTTAGCCCTTAATTTTCCACAATCTCTTTTGAAAATCAATTTAATGACGAAGATGATTTTAATATTTTCTCCCCCTTAAACGATGACCCGTTTTCTATTTAAAGAGCTGTAGTCATTGTTTAAAGAGTCAAATATTGACGAAAGGATTTCCAATTTATATCTTGAAAAAGTTTGATTCGTGGTGTCAATAAGATTTCTCTTATTTTAACAAATTAATGCACTGAGACGTACACAAATTCGTGTTAGACCAAGTTGTAAAGTAAACTTGATCCCTGATAGGTGTGAAAACACCCATCCTTTTTACCACTTAATTGCAATAATAACCGAGCCAAAACGTGTATTTTATGTCATTTATGTCGGAATTATGCGTGGTTTGTGTTTTTGTTGTGATTTAGGACGAAAAGGTGAAAAGTGGAGAAAACAAGGCATTCACGGGCTTTTATCGAAGAAAAAGACGAAAGACGAAGTCGAAAGATCAAAAGTGGAAAAAGAACGGAAGTCCAAGACCAATTCTGAAGATTTATCGAAGAAAAAGTCAAAAGACGGAAGTTTACTAAAAGCCGAAGAACTCGAGTCTTATTTATGAAGAAAATTCAAGACGAGTTCAAAGAAATCCGAAGACAAGTCACAAAGTCCAAGTATTAAGAAGATTTAAGAAGATTAAAGAAGCTTGGGGACTTAAGTGCGCAATTAAGGAAAAGAGGAAAGAGGGAGGAAGCTTCCTAAGCTCCTCCCTAATCACCCCTATAAATAGCCATTAGCTACTTCATTTCTTGTTGTGGGGTGGATTGACAATCCACCACTTCCACCATTTTTCATTCTTGTCATTTCATTTCTTTCACTTTAATTAGTTGTTATGCACTTTTAATCATTTTAATTTTCAAGTAAGTTTTCAATTATTGTTCTTTAATCTTTACTTTTCTTGTCTTAATCTCTCATCTTCTTTTCTTGATTCTTGTTTGCTTTTGGTGCGATTTACATTTGATCCGTGTTGTTCATTCATGTTTTCGCACTTAAAAGTTCATTTCTTTATGTTTTGATTCAAAAGTTTGTTCATTTAAAGTTTTGATAAGTCGTTATTCATGCTTATTTGATCCAATCACTTTAAATTCGTTCTTGTTTTATAGATTAGCTTATTTTTTTTGCTTATTTCCTTTGCTAAAGTTTCGTATCGCATACAAATCGGAAAAGGTGTTAAATCCCTTTTCCGATCGCCCTTTCCGATCAACAGCCCCTTTTTCCGATCAATCAATCGGAAAAGGGTTTTGCTTTTTCCGATTGGACCCCCATTTGTCATTATTCCGATCAGGACCATTTTGATTATTCCGATTGTACTTTGTTTCATGATATTCCGATTACTCGCTTTGTTAACATTCTGATTTGAGTCTTCGTGTAATATTCCGATTGGTCGTTTTAGGGGATTCCGATTGGACTCCTTTCCAACTTTCCGATTGAGTTACTTTTGCTTATTCCAATCATGCTCATTCCGATCGGGTACATGCCGATCGGATCCTTATGGATTCCGATCGGGTGTATTCCGATGGAATGTTTTGTTTTGTTTTAATATTTTGCTTTAGTTTAAATGTCAATTTTTCTCGTTTTATTTTAAGTCTATTTTAATTTCATTCCGCATTTTTATTTTATTGTCAATTTAATTTTCGTCAAGCCTTTAATTTTACGTTATTTAATTTCGCGTCATTTATATTTAAAGTTTTAATTATGCACCGTTTACGTTTCAACTAGTTTAGCTTTAATTTCCCGTCCTTTATTATTAAGTCTTGCACATTTACTTTTCCAAAACCAAACAAATATTTGATTCACCAAGAACAACTAATCTCACACAATTAACCGGAAATCAATTCGATTAGACACCGAGAAAACGAACTTTTTTAACTTAGCAAAATCTTTTCGTTAAGATAAACGGTTTTTTGTGAGTGAAGCGTTGGCTTTTGGGATCCGTTCACTTGTGAACGTTATTTTTCTTGTCAAAAATTTTCAAAAATCCAAAAACATTTGAAAAATCATAAAAGCATTTCTTTTTCAAAGTTTTGCACCAAAAATATTCTTCTTGCTCATCTATCTTTCTCTATGGATTTTTATGTCAATTGCGTCGGGTGTGGTAGACGATTGTACGGGAACGACTCTTGTCAATGGTGTACATGTGAGCAGTGCGGAAACGATATCAAAGATACACAATTAATACCAGGATTTTGTCCTTTGTGCCACTCACTTAATTCTTCCTTTTTGAACCCACCTAATCCTTCCCCGTGCATCTATTGTGGAAGCGATTCTCCTTGGCATGTTTCGTGCCCGGTTCAATACTCGTATGATTACGGGCAAGAACCGGGGTACAATTATGACAATGAAAATAACTATCCACAAGACGCACCCGACTTTTCTCCTTACCCTTCTTGCCAAACTTGTGGGGATCCTCATGATTCTTCTTATTGTCAACCAATGAATTACTATGAGCAAAATCCGTGTCCTCAATTTTCTTCACCAATGGATTATTATGAACCAAACCCGGTTTCTAATTCTTCTCCATTGATGAACTACTATGAGCCACAATCATGCTATAATTCAGGTTTTCAACATTTTGAACCCCCACAACACATCATCGATCCTCAACCCTCCTTCGAACAATTGAGCTCCAATGAACAACGGGACAATCTGGTTAAGCAAGTTCAACAAATTCAAGAATCTTTGAACAAGTTCATCGAAAAATATCAAGAGGATCAACGACAGGAGCAAATATCGAATATCGAGACTTATACTCCTCCTCCGGTGTATCCATACTATTACGATGATGATGACGATGAGCCTACTATTTCTTGGAATGATCTTACTGCTCAATGTCCTAGCGCTATTGTCATCCCTCCTCTCAATAT
The DNA here is from genome assembly GCA_025667525.1 of Glebionis coronaria. Taxonomy (NCBI): domain Eukaryota; kingdom Viridiplantae; phylum Streptophyta; class Magnoliopsida; order Asterales; family Asteraceae; genus Glebionis; species Glebionis coronaria. The sequence goes on from JANFOE010000138.1 coordinate 3,370,798, forward strand.
CCCTAACATGTCGAAGGAGTGCGATACATTGAATGAGCTTAGTGATGTTTGTCTTGACAAAGTATTGGATGATGAGGTTTGTGACTTACCTGCTATGGAGCCTGAGGACGACATTGCTCTTACGGAAGAAGTCGATCCTAGTGATGACGATTCTTCTCTCTGCTATGAGAATTTCACTTTTGAAATTTCTCAATCTCCACCGGGAGATGCCGACGATGACGATTTATTCTCTCCGGTTTACGAGAAGTTCACCGATGAACATGATCGTGTGGATGAGGTGGAAGACGTGCTTCTTCGCGATAGATTACGGAAAGTTCATCTTCTTATTGCTCAAATCGAAGAGTTGACTTCTCCTTCTCTTTCCAAGTCTTTACCTCCATCTATTCTTCCCGTTGAAGATAATGACCCATTGCAGGAAGAAATCGATATCCACTCCATCCCTCCAGGTATTGATGACTATGACACGGAGGGGGACATTCTATTTTTTGATAATTTGTTGCAGGAAGATATTGTCCCAAGTCCCCCTCCCGAGCACCTTTCATCCTCCCCTTTAGCCACTATTTCGGAGGATGAGTGCTTTGACCCGGGAGGTGACATTGCTTATGCTATAATTGATAACAATACGGCTTTGCCGTTTGCTCAGCATCCATTGTCTTTGGAGGAGGACAATGTGCTTACTTTACCCACCCCACCTCCCGTGGATCTTGAATTCACATACTTCTCGTATGTTGAAAGGACCTTTCTTCTTTTCAAGACTTATCCCCCCGCCTCTCCTTTGTTGATGTCAACCGGGAACGAGGACAAGGTCTTTGATCCCGGTATCACATTTGAGGCTTCCCCATGGACCATTTAATTCGGGGACGAGTCAGGCTCGTGACTCGGTAAACAAAAACAAGCGCTTTTTGGGAGGCAACCCAATTATCTATCTTTACCTGTTTTCACCATAAGTGTAGGGGGAGCCCCGTGGTATTTCCTGCTTTCTTTCTTATCATGTGCAGGGATTAGAGCTTCAAAGACACACTCTTGATGACTTTTGACGAACCGTGATTCCGTGTTCCCTTCTTTCTGGTTCTATCCTAAACTCTTTTCGATTCACTATTTTATATTTCTCAATATAAAAATAGGAATCTCTTTAGTTGTCTCTTCCTTAGCGAGATTTAAACAAAGTGCACAATGTCCTAAGTGTAGGGGAGTTTACTCCCACATGCTTAAACATTGAGGACAATGTTTATATTAAGTGTAGGGGGACTTCTATCGAAGTTAAGTGGTCTTTTCCTTGTATTTGTCCTCATTTTAACCGGAAAATTTGATTTTTCGACATTTTTCAAAATTTTTAATCTATTTTGGCCTATTTGTTTTTCCCTTTGTATAGTTATTTTCTTTCTTTATTAGAATAAATGTTTAATAAGTGGTTTTAATTTTCAAACGTTGTGAATCTTTTGACTCAACCCGAGTTTACTCTAGCTAGTATCCTTAACGTGTTTAAGTCAAGTTTTGCTAGGCTTTTATATAGGGAGCTATAAAATGCGAAAGTCTTAACTCTCACGGGTTAAGAACAAGAACTTTTCGCAAGTTCCTATAATTGATCCTAGAGAGTCGTTTATCAAGGGAACTTTAAAATGCGATTTCTAAACTTGAAAAAGTCTAAAAATTTGCAAGATCCTTTAGATGACTCGAAAACCCAAAACTTTGATTTAATAGGCTAAGCATCCACGAGTCTCATTCCTTGAGATTTTAAACTGTGGAGAACGAGAGATGATAGAGTCAATTATAAGTTCGGTATTCTTTCGTGAATTTATGTGAGTTAATTATAAGCCTATTCTCCCTCCGCTTTTTAATAAATTTATCTGCAATAAATAAGGTTGTACGATTTAAAAGGTTACTTAGCTTCTAGCCCCAGATCGTTTAAAAGTTGCTCGGTACGGATTAGAGTTCATAGCCAAGGTATAACTTATTGAAGCGGGATAAGAAGATTGGCGAGTCCGAAAAGGCCCTAACAAGGCATGAGGGCTACATTTTGTTGCTAAAGATCCAAAAGTGATGTGAAGAATCATTTATCAAAAATCAATATGAAGGATCGAGACACACGACGAAAAGCAAGAACTCCCCAAAAGTCATGGAGAAGTCTATCCGAAAAGACCCTAACAAGGTATGAGGATAAATAGATCCAAGTCCTAAAAGGAGGCGGATCGTTGTATATCTAAGTCCAAAATAAAGATTGGAGAAAAATGAAGAAGTCGTGGTCCAAAGATGAAGAATCTCTCAAAACTTCAAGTGAAGAAATTCCTATTATGAAGAGAAGACCATTATTTCAAGAACGTCTCTCAAAGATTCGAAGTATGAAGTCGCTGCCAAATATCGGTCCGAGAAAGGTCTCAAATCGTGAAGCGAGTTATGCCAAGATATGAACTTTATGAGGTCCCGAGAAGCAGTTTTAAAAGATTTGGTCCTTTAGCTAACTATTGATTAAATCGTTCACTTTATTTTCGGCCTAAATAACTATCGAAATAAGTCAAACAATGCATCCTCGTGATCATTCAAGACAACAATAAAATATAAGAGATACACCTAGGAATAAGGGTGTCTAAGTGAGTAATTGGCCCACATGAGTTCGTGATAGTTTGCCAACTTATAATAACAATGATCTCGTTTTTAAGCTTGCTATGGGGAACGTGAAACTTGAGGATGATGATCATTCACGACATTTTCAAAACCCAAGGTATGTTTTTTTATTTCTTTACTTTGTATGTTTATAATTTGCTATTTCTTTAATAAAGGCCAATGTGGATTGATTATGATGGAAAATGTAATCTTGCTTTGTAACTAATGCATTGCATGAGGACATTGCAATGGTTAAGTGTAGGGGATTTGATAGGTGTGAAAACACCCATCCTTTTTACCACTTAATTGCAATAATAACCGAGCCAAAACGTGTATTTTATGTCATTTATGTCGGAATTATGCGTGGTTTGTGTTTTTGTTGTGATTTAGGACGAAAAGGTGAAAAGTGGAGAAAACACGGCATTCACGGGCTTTTATCGAAGAAAAAGACGAAAGACGAAGTCGAAAGATCAAAAGTGGAAAAAGAACGGAAGTCCAAGACCAATTCTGAAGATTTATCGAAGAAAAAGTCAAAAGACGGAAGTTTACTAAAAGCCGAAGAACTCGAGTCTTATTTATGAAGAAAATTCAAGACGAGTTCAAAGAAATCCGAAGACAAATCACAAAGTCCAAGTATTAAGAAGATTTAAGAAGATTAAAGAAGCTTGGGGACTTAAGTGCGCAATTAAGGAAAAGAGGAAAGAGGGAGGAAGCTTCCTAAGCTCCTCCCTAATCACCCCTATAAATAGCCATTAGCTACTTCATTTCTTGTTGTGGGGTGGATTGACAATCCACCACTTCCACCATTTTTCATTCTTGTCATTTCATTTCTTTCACTTTAATTAGTTGTTATGCACTTTTAATCATTTTAATTTTCAAGTAAGTTTTCAATTATTGTTCTTTAATCTTTACTTTTCTTGTCTTAATCTCTCATCTTCCTTTCTTGATTCTTGTTTGCTTTTGGTGCGATTTACATTTGATCCGTGTTGTTCATTCATGTTTTCGCACTTAAATGTTCATTTCTTTATGTTTTGATTCAAAAGTTTGTTCATTTAAAGTTTTGATAAGTCGTTATTCATGCTTATTTGATCCAATCACTTTAAATTCGTTCTTGTTTTATAGATTAGCTTATTTTTGTTGCTTATTTCCTTTGCTAAAGTTTCGTATCGCATACAAATCGGAAAAGGTGTTAAATCCCTTTTCCGATCGCCCTTTCCGATCAACAGCCCCTTTTTCCGATCAATCAATCGGAAAAGGGTTTTGCTTTTTCCGATTGGACCCCCATTTGTCATTATTCCGATCAGGACCATTTTGATTATTCCGATTGTACTTTGTTTCATGATATTCCGATTACTCGCTTTGTTAACATTCCGATTTGAGTCTTCGTGTAATATTCCGATTGGTCGTTTTAGGGGATTCCGATTGGACTCCTTTCCAACTTTCCGATTGAGTTACTTTTGCTTATTCCAATCATGCTCATTCCGATCGGGTACATTCCGATCGGATCCTTATGGATTCCGATCGGGTGTATTCCGATGGAATGTTTTGTTTTGTTTTAATATTTTGCTTTAGTTTAAATGTCAATTTTTCTCGTTTTATTTTAAGTCTATTTTAATTTCATTCCGCATTTTTATTTTATTGTCAATTTAATTTTCGTCAAGCCTTTAATTTTACGTTATTTAATTTCGCGTCATTTATATTTAAAGTTTTAATTATGCACCGTTTACGTTTCAACTAGTTTAGCTTTAATTTCCCGTCCTTTATTATTAAGTCTTGCACATTTACTTTTCCAAAACCAAACAAATATTTGATTCACCAAGAACAACTAATCTCACACAATTAACCGGAAATCAATTCGATTAGACACCGAGAAAACGAACTTTTTTAACTTAGCAAAATCTCTACATTAATCCCTTTGCATGATTTGGCTTGTAAATCATGCCCGAGAAAATTAATTCCCGTTCTGAGCCAACGTTTTCCAAGGAAATACGTGACTTTAATATGAAAAACGGGTTGCAGTCAGAAATAACTACAAGCCATAATGGGCATGTTTTAAAAATGTAGAACTTTTATACGAACTCTATTTATGGCACCGTGTCAATATTGATCGACATTTCTAAGGCCGTAAATATTACCGTACTAAAAGACATGCCCGTTTTAAACGAAAAATATTTTTGGTTTTTCTTGATTTTATAATTTTTATCGTTTTTTTAGGTTTTATATTTTTTATGGTTTTTCTTGGATTTATATTTTTTATGGTTTTTCTTGGTTTTATATTTTTGTATTTTCTTTTTGTGGTTTATATATTTACGATAATATACATGATCACGAACAAAGGATACTCTGAATAGTTTACCACGACTATTCAGCTGATTCTTCTGCCAACTCTTTGAGAGTCGCTGGAGTGAATGATTTCATGCCAAGCTTGTCGATCAAAAACTCGATTCGTCCTCGATCTAAGGCTTTGGTGAACATATCCGCCAGCTGATACTCAGTAGTGACAAAATACAGCTCGATCACTCCGTTCTCCACCTGCTCCTTAATGAAATGGTAGCGAATGTCTATGTGCTTGGCCCGGGAGTGTTGAAAATAGTTGCAGCAAAGGGAAATGGCGCTCTTGTTGTCACAATACATCGGGATTTTGTTAAATCCAAGACCGTAGTCAGTTAATTGTGATCTCATCCAAAGGACTTGAGCACAACAACCGGACATGGCGATGTATTCAGCCTCTGTGCTAGAAATTGCAGCGCTTTTCTGCCTTTTTGAAGACCAACTGATCAATCTATCTCCTAGGAGTTGCACAGATCCAGAAGTGCTACGCCTCGTGTCTTGACATCCAGCATGATCGGCATCTGCGTATGATATTAAAGCAATAGAGGAATCTTTCGGATACCATAGACCACGATGAAGTGTTCCTTTTAGATACCGAAAGATCCTTTTCACAACATGTAGGTGGTTTTCGGTAGGCCGAGCCTGATACCGGGCACACATGCATACAACAAATTGCAAATCAGGCCTGCTAGCAGTCAGATATAGAAGGGTGCCGATCATCCCACGGTAAAGTTTTGGATCGACAATAGTCCCATTCCTATCTTCATCTAACTTGGATTTCTCCACCATTGGAGTGTCTACGGGGTCACAATTTTCAAAGTTATATTTCTTAAGAGATTCTAGAGCATATTTGGATTGATTAATAAAGATGCCTCTGGGATTCTGAGAAATCTGTAATCCTAAGAAAAATGAAATTTTTCCCATCATCGACATCTGAAAGCGTGTGGACATTATCTTCTCAAAGCGATTTGACAATTCTATGTTAGTGGCAGCAAATATTATATCATCAACATAAATTTGTACTAGAATCATGTCGTTGCCTTCCTTGAGAGTGAATAATGTGGGGTCCACCTTGCCTTTGGAGAAGCCTTCCGAAATGAGATATGTTGACAGGAGATCATACCACGCGCGTGGAGCTTGTTTCAACCCGTAGAGAGCCTTCTTAAGCTTGTACACATGATTAGGAAACTACGTACTGACGAACCCATCCGGCTGACTAACATAGACTTCTTCCCTTAGTTCACCGTTCAAAAATGTCGTCTTCACATCCATTTGATAGACGATCATGTTCATATGAGCAGCATACGCAAGGAATAGTCTAATAGCCTCCAATCTAGCCACAGGAGCAAAAGATTCTTCAAAGTCTATACCCAAGGCTTGTTTATATCCTCTAGCGACCAATCTAGCCTTATTCTTCAATACCGCACCCATCTCATCAAGTTTAACCTTATAAACCCATAACAAAGTAAGGATGTTGACCTTGTCAGGGAGAGGAACCAATTCCCATACTTCAAGTCGTTGGAATTCATTTAGTTCCTCCTGCATAGCTTCAATCCAAGATGATTGGGTCATAGCCTGCTGCCAATTTTTAGGTTCAACTTCAGAGAGAAATGCATCAAAGTAACAATAAAGTGCACTCTCTTGTAATTGATGACGTGTAGAGACTGGTCGATCTAGATCTCCAATAACATTCCTAATTGGGTGATCTTTTGTCCATTTAGTGCTATGGTTTTCAATCCTAGGTGGTCTGGAGTGAACAATAGAAGGAGCTTCTTCTGAGGTAGACGTGGCTGAAGGATTTTCAGGTATCGCTACACCAAAGAAAGGAAGCTCTTGCAAGTGAGCATATTCCAAGTCGTGATCAGTAGAATCCTCTTCCACATCATTAGGCACAAGTAGGGGTGATGATTCAGGTGTAGTTTGAGAATCACTTGGTGAAGGTGCATCCAGTTCAATGTGAATTGTAGATGCATTAGATAAAGGTTCATTAGCTTGAGCAACCACTTCAGGTATTGGAGCAATTACTACAGGTGCTGGAACTTCATCAGTCGGGGGATCGAAGAATTCATCAAACAACGGTTGAAACAGTTTATCCCACTCGGGCCTTGTTGGTGGTAAAAATGATGTAGAAGTAGGATTATTGGGAACTAATCCGGAACTAATAGCACCGGTTCCCATCTCATGAAGCGCGGGTTCAGAGCTGTGTTGCTCAGAAGCCATCGCTGTCAGCTCGTCGAAATTTGCGTCCATAGTTTCTACAATCTTGCCAAGACGACGGTTATAGATTCGGTATGCTTTCTTGGACGGTGAGTAGCCAATGAAAATACCTATATCGGCTTTTGGTTGAAGCTTACCCAAGTTCTCACTATTGATGTTTGGATAACAAAGAGCACCAAACACATGAAAAAATGAAACATCGGGTTTACGGTCATGTAGAAGCTCATAAGGTGTTTTTCCATGGCGTTTCCGAATGATAGACCGGTTTTGGGTGAAACATGCAGTAGAAATAGCCTCTGCCCACAAGAACAATGGAGCGTTCGCATAAATAAGCATGGTCCTAGCAGCTTCCATAAGTGTACGATTCCGTCTTTCAACGACACCGTTTTGTAGTGGAGTGCGTGCAGCGGATGTTTCATGTGATATACCAACTCCTTCATAATAATCACGAAGAGTCTGGTTGACGAACTCTGTACCATTGTCTGTACGAATACGGCGGACAGTGGTATTCAAACGTACCTGAATGAATTTCAGAAAAGTGATGATAGCCTTCGGTGCTTCATCCTTTGTACGTAGAAATCTAACCCATGTAAACCTGGAGAAATCATCCACAATAACCAGAATGAATTTCTTACCGCTCACACTTTCAGTTCTCATCGGCCCACAAAGATCCATATGCAAAAGATGAAGTTTTTCTTGATTGGTGTCTTCAGCTTTGGGCTTGTGAGATTTCTTTGTACTTTTCCCCCTTGAACACGCGGAACATAAATGGTCCTTGTGAAATTTAAGCTTTGGAAGACCACGAACTAAATCGTTTTTAGCCAGATGGTTAATAGCATCAAAGTTAAGATGAGATAATCTGCGATGCCATAACCATGACTTGGTCTTAGATGCTTTAGAGAGAAGACATACTGGAGAGGCGGCCATCATGTCTTGTAAGGACAAGGTATAGAGATTTGCACCACGAGATCCCTTCAACAAATCTTTTCCTTCCAAGTTGCGGATGAAACAAGTGTGTTGTCGAAAAGCAACCTCAAGGTTGGAATCACAAAACTGTCCTACTGAGAATAAATTATGACCAAGACCTTCTACATAGTATACCCTTGAAATCGTCACGTTTCCAATCTGATATTCACCATACCCCATTATCTTTGCTATATGATCATTCCCGAATTTAACCGTACCAAGAAACTTGCTGACGAAATTTCGGAGCATCGAGCGATTTCTGGTCATATGTTTTGAACAACCGGAGTCCAAATACCAGAGGATGATTTGGACCACCTGAAAATATCACCACACGAAGACAATGTAGAGGTATCGGAATCTGAGTGTTCCTTGTTATTAGCAGGTACAGATTTAATAATCTTAGATTTGCTAACTCTAGGTTTCTTAGATTTCCTAGCCTTCCTTTTCTTAATAGGTGGTGTAGATTCTAGTTGGCTTAAATCCTGAGGTATTTCTTCACTGATAGGCACTATAGTGGGGGCTGACCTAATTAAAGGGCGCTGTTTCCATACTTGAGTGCGAGTGTTCCTAACTAAAGGACGCTCAGACCTAACCTCAATGGATGCATTCCTAGTTAAAGGGCACATTTTTCCATCTAATGTAAAGGTCCTACCAGTGGGAAGCCATTGCCAGCCAACTTGGGCACGAGTTCTACCCGTTGGCTTCCATTCAAGACCATTCTTAATAGCATTCATTTCATTCACGTGATCAATCAGACACAAATCATGACGTTGGGAAAACATACATTCATTACAATTCCAACAATTTAAATCAGAATTCACGAATGGTTTAGGCTGTTGCACAGGCGCAGAGCTTTTAGTCTTAACATGATTCTTTTTATTTAAAACTGAACTAGCATTCCTATTGTGAACTTCTACTTTCTTCTTTGTGGCACTACTAGTGGAGGGCTTGATCTTAGCTTTCTTGAGTGGCGATCCTTTAGCCTTAGTAGTCTCTTTTAATCCTGTAGAAGGCAAAGTGGGAACATTAGCAACAGATTTTAAAGGTGTCTTACTTGATTGTGCCAATAACGGTTTCGCTCCTGGAGTCTTATTAAATGGAGTGACAGCAATGGGCCTATTATTAAGTAGTGCAGAACCTGGTGTACCTATGTATTGCAAATATGCTAAGCAATATTGAACTCGCTTAATATATTCATGAGCCGAATAATAGTCGCTACTTGAGGGATCTAAGGCATAAAGATCGTCTAAAATATCCCTAAGAAGATCGACATGCTTAATGGCATTCCTCATATAATCATCATAGGTAACCGGGTTTCTCTTGTGAAGCGGATTCTTATAAAGCACTACTGACTTGGTTGTTGGAGCACTAGTGGACGGTGCAGAGTCGGTAGCTAAGTTATCAACAACTACTTGTTGGGTGAGAAGAAGTGTCTCCTTTAACTCAGCCAAAACCATATTTTTGTCTATGAGCAGGATGTTCAAATCAGAGATTTCTTCGCACTTTTGGTTCAGTTGTTCAACATAAGATTGTTGCTGTGCCGCATTAAAAGCGAAGCGTTCTTCTAGTGAACCATAAAGAGCGGATAATCCTTGTCTTGTCCGATCCATCTCCCCTAGAACAGACGAAAGTCTAATTTCTAAGACTTGGTTTTTAGACTCTGCAGCCTCTAGTTCCAATTTTAATGTTTCCTTTGATGATACCTCTCTCTTCAATCTCATGATTTCTTCCTCTAATGTCTTAACAATTGCAATCATCTTGTCACTCGTCTCAACACCGTTTTCACAACCATTTGATATCAAAAGATCCTCATTTTGAGTTTGTTGTTTTAATTCTAAAGATATACAATGTTGTTCTAGTTGATTAAAGCGTTTTGAAAGTAAATTGTAAGAATCTTGTAGCTTTAAAAACTCAGTGTTAGATTCGTGACAAGAATGATTATCTACCTCATTTACAGTATCAGCAACATTTACAGAAAGATCACAAACATCATCACATATATGCACAACATCACAATTAATCATATCGGATGTAAGCTCATTCGAATAATTAACATTTACAGTAGTAAGCACATTAAACGAGATCACTGCAGACAAGAATCGATCATATTCGGTTAAAATCTTTTCCTTTTCAATTAGTTGTAGTTCGTAAGCGGTGTCCATTTCATAAAACACTTTTTGAACTTCACCAATTTCAAATACAAGATTTTCCTTAAGAGATGCAAAAGTTCCTTTTAGACTTTCGACAAACGGATTGATCTCATTTTTAAACACCTCGTTCATATGTTCGAAAGCCCATTCTCCGGCATTTAAGCCATTTGAAGTCGTACAATCCAAAATGACCTTGTCAAAATTAGTAAAGTATTGATTAATCTCTTGCAAACTTAACCATACAGTGCTAACCGGTGGAAGATCCTTTGGAATTTCCTTAGGACCTTCCATATTGACAAGTGTAGGAAATGTACTAGGGTTTTCTTCATCTAATATGTAGGTCGGTGCTGTTATGAGATCTTTTTCCATATGGAAGCGAATTCTAAAATCCGTTTTTGCAAGCTCCTTATTCAATTTAAAATAATCACACTCGGGATTTTTGCAGAATTGTATGACCGATCCTCATCAACTAGATCCTTACTTGTTCGATCATCAGGAAAAACAATCGGGTCTAAAGCCAATCCTAATTGAGTTGCATTATAAAGTCTAGGACTATGTCTTAAAGCTTGTTTTGCATACCGTGGATTAGGGGGAAGGCCTTTTAGACGTGATAAGTTAAACTCTCTAAACGAAGCATCAAATAAGTGCACTAGTTGAGAAGCAGCGTATTGTCTTAACAGCAAGTAATCTAGACTTCTAATCTTATTAGTGGCATTAATCTCCATTTCATTCTTTTTAGACTCAAGTGATTCAAAATCCGTTTGAAGTTTTTGAAAATTAGTGACCACTAACTCCTTTTCTTGAAGTTCATTAGACAGATTTGCTCTTAAGTTTTCGATTTCTTGCAAGTGACCCATTTGTTTGTTTCTAAAGTGATCATATTCGGGATTAGTTAGAACACTAGACGAAGGCACTAGTTCCAAGGTTTGAACTTTCTCATTGCTTAAGGCAAGCTCATCAGACAAATTCTTATTCTTAGCTAAGGTTTCTAAGAGTGCAGCATTCATTTGGCTAAGTAATGTAGCAGGAACCATGACCAAATCTTGTTGAGCAGGAGTAGGCGTACGCGAAATGGGTCCCGGTTGCGATTCACTCAAAGTCTGGGGACTCACATTGATATTGCTATCATTGTTTGTCTCCTCGTTTGAAAGACTCACCACCGAAGATTCATTCGAATCAGCACTCTCTTGCACAACTTGATGTGGTTGAATACTAGCATTAGTGGTATTATCGGTGGTATTAATAAGTACCTCAGATCTCTTTTCTGGCCCTAAGCTAGAGATAGTTGCCATGAGAGCAGCCTTTGCAGATTGAAAGTCATCACAGTCTGAGTCATACGCATCGAGATCATCTGCTTGGTATGCTGCATTCTGTGTGGTGACCGTGTCTTGTTCAGCAATCCCTGGATCAGCAAGAAATGCAAGCTCCTCTTCTTCAAGTTCCCTTCCTTGTGCTTGAGCATTCACCAGATAGATCTTTTCTGCAAACCATTGCCCATCCCTTCTCCTTTTGGGTTTCTTACAATCCCTGGACATATGACCCTCTTCCTTGCAGTTGTAGCATGTAATCATTCTCAACTTGCCTGTATTAGCCCTTGGAGGATTGTTGACCATTGGAGCAGGAGTAGGATTGACCGTGCGAGCATTAGTTGATGTGGAAGGTCTCCCCTGATATGGTTGAATTGGCTGAACCATTACCCTGCCATTCTCAATTGTAGCTTGTTGGCGAGAATTGGATGAATTCCTCAACTGATTGTTGGTAGGAGCTGATCCCCTAAATCCTCGTTTGCTTAAAGTCCTTGTGAGATAGGCAGACATAGTGGTTAACACTTCAACTGGATCAGCACCTTGTTTAAATACAGGAACGGGGACTTCCTCATCATCACAGTACATTGCTTGATCTTGAGCTGCATAATCACTAGAAGGAATACTCATTTGATCAGGGTAGCTTGTTGGATATGCTGCATTCTCTTGATAAGATGAATATGAAGATTGAGCATAAGGTGCAATACTAGCTGGGTGAGGTTGTGTAGCATATTGTGATGAAGGTGCACTGAACCGATATTGTTGCTGATGTGAGGTGGGTGGTTGTGGTAGAATCGAGTATTGGGGAAAGGCTGGTGTCATGTAAGGTGATGGATGATAGGCTTGATGTCCCAAAATATAAGGAGTGTTGTTGTGAGACAAGCTTGGTTGATTCGCCATCAAAGCTAATGAATCAGGGTACATACCTCGTGGAGAACGGTGCATGATCACATGTTTCTCATGTTGCTGAAGAAAAGCATATAGTTGATCCAAATTGCACTTATGTAGATCCCTGGTTAACTTAACATCGGTAATATACTCACCCCATTCAGCTTGAGGTAAAGTATTCAAGAATTTGGTGTTAACCTGGAATGGAGCAATCACCAGATTGTATACATTCAGATCGTTAATGAGTGTGGTGAATCTGAAGTAATAATCATGAAGCGTTTCCCCTGGGTTGTAAGTGAATCTGTCAAACAGGTCATACAACTGACATTCCCTTTCTTGTTTGGTGAGAGACGTGCCTTGTAGCAACACCTTAAGACGTTCCCATAAATCCTTTGCCACTGTATACTGACTTACCATCCTATAGATGTCATGGGGAAGAGCTTGGAGAATTGTTTGAAGAGCTTTCTCGTCTGCATCGGCAACAAGTTGTTGGGCTGGTGTAAGTTCTTCAAATTCTCTTGGTCGAGACACATTGTTAGCCACGATGGTACCATAGTCAAGTGGACCATTTAAGATAGACTTAACCATAAGCCTCCCATAGACCGGTTTTCCCTTAAGATAAGACATCATCCGGCCTTGCCATGCTTCAAAAACTTCTTTGATGAGCATTGGCGGGCGATTATCCGTTCCCGTAATGACGGAAATATCCGTAAGTGATGTCATATGAGGCATTACTGAATTCGGATTCATTTTGTTAACTTCAAAGAGACAAAGATTATCGGTTGATCGAGGAGTGAAGTAAAGCTTGTGAATTGTGTTGTGTTTTTGTTGTAAGAAACCAAGATTAAATCCTCTAAAAAATCGTCGAAAAAACAAGCAAAATAACCCTTGATTCGGAACTTTTTGTTGATTCGGAAGTTTGATTCGGAAGATTTGGCTTGGAATTACCTTGATTCGGAACTTTTGGCTTGATCCGGAACTTCTTGATTCGGAAGTCCTTGGTTCGGAACTTTTGGCTTGATCCGGAACTTCTTGATTCGGAAGTCCTTGATTCGGAAGTTTTGGCTTGATCCGGAACTTCTTGATTCGGAAGTTCTTGATTCGGAACTTTGGCTTGATCCGAAACTTCTTGATTCGGAAGTTTCCTTGGTTCGGAACTTTCTTGATTCGGAAGTTTCCTTGGTTCGGAACTTTCTTGATCCGAAACTTCTTGATCCGGAACTTCTTGATCCGGAACTTCTTGACCCGGAACTTCTTGACCCGGAACTTCTTGATCCGGAACTTCTTGATCCGGAACTTTTGCTGGGTTAATCAGAAACCTTGTTCGATGAACAGTCGACCACTAAAAATGAAGATTAAACCCAGATTTTGACCAAATAACCCAAAATGTTTTGTGATTTCTACAATAATAAGACTAATACTTATCCACTAATCCCAATCACAAAAACACCAAAAACACCAAGAATCAAGATGGTTTTTCTTAAAGAACACTAATACAATCAAAAACTAAAAAACCACACAAATCACTACCTTAAATCACCCCATAGCTCTTGATACCAAATGTAGAATATTGATAACCTATGAATCTATGAAGGGGTTTGTTGATTTCTAGAGAGAGAAAGTTAGAGAGAGAAAGTGAGAGAAACTATGTGTTATTTCATTAAGTGAAACTAGAAAAGTGACAACAACCAACCCCTTTCCATGGTGGAAAGGGGTATTTATACTTCCAAGCTAACATGGGCTTGGGCCGGTCCATGACAAGCCCATGGACCGGTTCTTACTTAACTTAATAAGCAACTAATGACTATTTGTTAACTACGAGCTATTACAACTTAAATAATATTGTGGAGTGACCGATACTTCTAATATACGTAAAACGTATTTCTAACACTAACGGTGTAACTAAGACCATCAAATCAATAACCCCTCCTAATAGACAACGATGTAAAAAAATTAAGTTGACAAGAAGAATCGATAAACACGGTTTATAACGGTTTTGAACATGAGACTTATTACCAAGACTTTTATACGCCCCCTAACGGAAGGGCCTTATTATCTTTGGTTTACCTCCATCTTTTATTCAACTTCGCCATGAAGCTTTTATTATGACTTCGGTCTTGCCTTGCCTTTTATTATCCGCCTCATCGGTGGTTTTATTAGCCAAAGACGTATATCCTCACGCTAAAGCGAATTTTGGATCTTTAAAGCTTCGAAGATTAAGGCTTGATTCACTTTCAATTTTGCATAGATTTTTCGGCCTTGTGGGGCTTCAAATTGTTTGCTAGATTTAGGTGAGCACTTGAAATCTTATTATTGGGTGAAGCTTTCGATTATTGGGGTGCCAATACTTCAAAACCGTGACGCTGGCGATACCTTAATGTCTTCCCAATTTAATTACACGGAAGCTACTAGAAAATACTAGAAACCCAACAATCCTAACTAAACCGCTAAGTCAATATTTATTAAGCAAAAAATATTTACAAGCGAAGGGAGAATAAGCAAACAACGAGAACACATGAGTTTTTGAAAGAATACGAGTACTCTACATTTAGCATAGTAACTTATAATTAACTCTATCATTTCTCGTCCTCATTTAAGAGACTTAGCCTAATGTGAAGTTAAGGTACCAAAGCTAAGTGCTCAACACGCACGGTCGAGTCAAAAATTACTCTTATTCTCGCCATCGGAAAACCTACATTCGTGTCTTCAATCACTTATAAAACATGAGGAAAATTTTAAAATTTGGCCATTTTTAGCCTTATTTTGCAACAAAAACGATAAACAAAAAGTTAAACGTTGGAAAGCGTGAAGGTTTAGCAAGGCAAGTATCTATTCACCCCCCATACTAAAGTTAAACATTGTCCTCAATGTCCTTAATGTTTCGAATGTTTAACTAGCATGGAAAGGGTGTAACCAATAAATTAATAACCGTTTATGAAGTGTGCTAAAAACCTAAGGTTAGAACATCAAAGGATATATCATTTGAATATTGAGAAAGTCTTCAAAGCAAACGATCGAGTGCTCACGTAAAACGAACACGAGAGGCTCCAATCGTGAAGATCATGATCTAAGAAACACAATGCACAAACAACCACGGAACAAAGGTTGGAAGGGCACAAATCCCCTCACATTAACTAATTAGAAAGCAATAATATGTACATGGATAAGCATGGGTCTCCCCCACGAGGCACCTTGTTTCTTGATAACCGAGTCAAAAGCTCGACTCGAATCCCCATAAATGTGATCATTTAGGGATAATCATGGTGTGGTCAATTTTTGGTGGGGCTTACATGATAAACAAGGCCCAAAAAACAACCGGTATTAAGGACTAAGTCCTTTGATGGTGCAAAATACCGGGATCGAAGATGGCGTTTTTGTTTTCATTGGAAAAACAAATCAACGCCACTTCATCGTGTGCCAACACAAACCCAAAGGGTTTCAAGAAAATAGGTGAGAAGAAATAGAAGGGTGAGACAATGGGTAAGTCATAAAAACATTGAGCTACTCGAGGTAGACTCGCACCAATCAAATGAAAAGATTTTCCATTTATTGCATCGGTGGAAGACCGAGATTTCCCTATATAAGCAATTCCAGGATCAAATATCTCGTCCTCGGTGGAGAAAGGGGAGGGAACATAAGGGGATTCCCCCACACTAAGTCCACAAAAAGCATCGTCAAAAGGAGAAGACGAGCTTGTAGTGCTCAATACACGTGGTGATGACGGAGTTAGAATTGTAGAAAAATCTTTTAAATTCAATTCAAAATCTTTTCCTTTTTCATCTTTTAAACTCTCCTTGTGAAAACCCGATTTAATTATGTCAAAAATATTTGGTGTTTCTAAAGCAATGTTAGTCACACTAAAAATTCTCACATTTTGAAACCGTTTTGGCAAAGGTGGTGGTAAGTTTTCAAAACGTTTGTCAACAAAGAAAACTCCCCCATCGGGATCAACGTATTCATCATCCGAAGAATCACTCGAGATTGGGATCGTAGGCTTAACACTCTTAACCTCCACCGGCGGAGGGGACGGAACTTCATTTTTCTCAACAACTCCTAAAACTCTATTTGAAATCTTTTTGCAAATGTTTTTGATGGGATTGACATTATACAAAGACGTGATCGAATACACATGAGAAAGAGTGGAGTTTTGGGTTGCATTAATGACGAGTTCTTCCTCATTGAAACGAAGAGTGATTTTCCTTGCATGCACATCGATAAGTGCTCTCGAGGTATCCAAAAAAGATCGACCTAAAATTAACGGAACTTTAGGATCGATAGGAATATCAACAACAATAAAGTCTACAGGATAGTAGAACTTTCCAACTTTCACGAAGACGTCCTCGGCAACTCCACAAGCTAGAATCGTAGAATGATCGGCCATCTCGATTGACATTCTTGAAGGAGTGAGATTGGGAAGATTGAGCGATTTAAAAATCTCAAGAGGCATCAAATTAATACTAGCACCAAGATCGGCCAAGGCGTAGCATTCTTCCATGTCTTGTATAGCACATGGGATTAAAAACTTGCTGAGATCACCGACTTTTTGAGGTATGCGGCTTAGAAAAACCGAAGAACAACTAGACGATTTTTGCAATTTCTCTTTGTTATTCAACATACTTTTGAAGTTTGCGGCAAATCGAGGCATCATGACTAAGGTGTCGGCAAAACTTATATTAAAATGCAAGTCACGAAACATTTTCATAAAAAGTTCAAATTGATAATTATTTCGTTCTTGTGCCTTTTCCTTGTCTCGTCTTGAAGGGTAGGGTAAAGGTGGTGTGGGTTGAGGCATAGGCATAGGCATCGGCCTTGGAATCTCGGGTTCCATGATTGGTGTGGGTTCAACCGTAGGTGTGGTTTGAGCGGTACTTCGTGGGCTTGTAATTTGCTCCTTTTCTACCACCACCTCGGGTTCTTTCTCTTTTTCCTTCTCCATAGAAGTACTTGGACGAGAAATGGGTTCTTTGAAAGTTTTACAACTACGAGTAGTAATAACCTTCAATTCTCCTTTCGGGTTCACGATGGTATCACTAGGAAGACCACCCGAAGAAGAGGGCTTACACATGATAGCTTCAAACATTTTTCCCATTCTATCTTCAAATTTAGATTGCCTAGCATCCGCTTTTAACAACTCTTGCTTAATCTCATGTTGTCCTTGCTCCACTTTTTGTTGATTTTGTTGGAGACGTGTGACATTTCCTTCCATTTTATTAGCATGAGTTTTAAGTTCATTAGAAAGTTCGTTTTTAAGCTCGTTTTTCAACTCGGATCTTAAGCTAACCATTTCACGTTGCAAATTATCAAACTTAGCATCATTAGCTGTTGGGAATCTAAACTTGTTAGATTCCCTGATCATTGATTTAAACATAATTAGGCTGTTAGATAGTCCCTTGCATGTGCCTAGGAGGCAGTAAAGTTTCGCAAGACTCACAGAGATCCAAGTCTCTGTGAGCAACCTCAGAGGAGTCCATGTCAGAGACATTGTCAGGGAAGTCGAAGAATTACCTGAAGACATACTCATTGGCTGTGATGGATAACAGCCAAGATGTATCAGGGACTCTGAGGGGTTGAGAGTTAACAGGGGTGGTAATACCCTGATAACTCTCAGCACACTTTGGACATGCCATTTGTGTGTTCGAGACTATGAAGAAAAAGGAAACTGTTTTGACAACTGTTTCCTTAAAGCATAATGGAAGACTACCAAGAATAGAAGGACATCATGTGACTGATGTGGGAACTTGTAAAAGCTTGTGTAGTCGCCATCAAGTACTGTTTAGGTCAAACTCATAACACTATAAATAGGATGTGTATCCATGCATTAATGTTTAACACTTTGAGATATTAAGAACATTATTGCATATAACTTAGTGAATCAAACAGCTACGACTGTATTCATAAGTTAAGGTTTATTGTTGTTCAAAGTGTGCACAACACATTGTCATCAAACTGTGTTATCCATAACACTTGTAATTCTTTATTATACAATAATAAGATTACGTTTGAAAAGTAATACCTTGTGTTGATTAAGTTAAGATTAGGGTTTCTTGCATTGATTAGGGACTTTCAATTGGTATCAGAGCGGTGTTTGATATTAAAACCTTCAAGAAACATCGTTCTCAGTTTTATAATCAAGATCCACCATGCCAGAAACTTCTAACCCACCACAATCACCTTCCACAAACCCATCTTCACCAAGACATAACCCTCCTGCCAATGACAATGATCTACCCCAACTTCTTGACTCAAGAGGTGGATCACACGTCACAAGTGTACCAGTCTTTGATGAAGAAGATTTTGCTAGTTGGAAGAGTCAATTTCTTGTATATCTTGATGGGCTTGAACCTTTTCTTTTAGAAATTTTTGAAAATGGTCCATATATTCCCATGGCGCTTACATCCACTGAAGAAAACCCTCTTCCCAAACCTCTCAAACAATGGACTCCAGCTGATAGGAAATTGGCAAACCAAGATAAACGTCTCAAAAGCATCATAATTTCCTGCCTTCCCAAGCATATCATGAAGTCTGTCATTCAGTGTCCCACTGCTAAGCAAATGTGGACAGACCTCATTCTTGGCCATGAAGGACCCTCTGAAACAAGAGAGACAAAGATTCAGGCACTCAGACTTCAGTTTAATGCCTTTAAGTCACTTGAAGGTGAAAAGGTTCAGCAAACCTATACTAGGCTGAAGATTCTTCTAAATGACCTAGCTATGAATGATGTCAATATTGGTCAAGCTGAGATCAATGCTACTTTTGTCAACAGCCTTCCAAGAAAGTGGCTGAGCATGAATCAAACTCAGAGAGCTAACAACTCAATCAAAAATGATACCCTTGCTCAGCTCTATGGTAAGTACAATTATGAAGAAGGGCTGATCGATACTATCTACAAATCAGAGACTGAAAGATTTGTAGTCCAAGGAGCATCTTCCAAAGCATTGATCTCTGCAACACATCCTCATGACAGCGATTCTGATGTTGAAGAAGATACCCGTAGCAGCCAAGAGTTCTTGACATACCTCAATGCAGAGTTCCATGAAAGAGCCTTGCTAGCCAACCAAAGAAGATACTTCAAAAGATCAGGAAGAGTAGGATCAGCTAGTAAACCAACTGACAGGTCAAAAGAAACTTGTTTTGCTTGTGGAAAGCTTGGACATTATCAAAAAGACTGTCCTTCTACCAAGACATCCTCACCCTCTTATCCATCATCTTCATCCAAACCCTACAAGTTCAAACAACATAATAACTCATCTCAATCCAATTCTTCAGACACTGAGAAGAAAGATTACAAAAATAAGTACAAGGCACTTAAAGCTGAGTTAGAACAAATGAACTTAATGATTGAAGCTCTGTCCAAAAAGAAAGGTGGTGAGAAAAAGACAGAGAAAGGGTTGGTTGCTGAAACATATGATTGGAATGATGAGCCACTGACTTCAGATGAAGAAGACACCACCAGAGTCAGGGCTTTTATGGCGATAGCTGAGGATGAACCAGCTGTTGGAAAAGGTGATGCAAGATCAGGACAATGGGTTGACATCACAATGAAAAAGGTACACAGGCTTTTATCCATGTTTGATAGTGATGAACGTAAGCATGTCCTTGATTACACCATTGTTGATTTACACTTTGTTGAGGAACAAAGAAAGAACCTACTTGATAAGTTTCACTCTGTTAAATCTGAAATGCTAAATGCTAAGGCTGAATGTGAAACCCTCAGGCGTGTTAATTTAGAGAAAATATCCCTGCAAAATGAACTAGCTAGATTAACCTTGAAAAACATTGCTTTATATGATCAAGTCTCTGAATTGAACAAGATTATTGAAAAATGGCTGTGTGCTAGGTTTACTATTGATGAATTGCTTAGGGATGAAGTGCCTGCTGACTTAAAAAGGGATATATCTGCTAAGAAAAATAAGCTGAGAATTCTCACCAAACCCAAAGACATTGTCTTTAAATCTATAGAGACTATTCATATGTCAGATACCACTTTGACAAATGACCCTGTCTCTGAAGATGTGGCTGAGCTACCACCCTTGCCCAAACTCTCTGTAGTTGAACCCAGCAGTTCTTCTAGATCTGCTAAGGATGAACTTAGGACAGATATTGAGAATCCTCCAGCTAAAGTTTTTCATGTGCCTGCTAAACAAACTAGTAAACAAGTAGCTTTTAAGCCTGTTACTACTAAAGCTGTGAATAAGGTTGAACCTACCACTGAAGATCGCCTGTTGTCTCTTATGAAAGAAGTAGAACTCTTGAAACAACACATTAAGCCTTCTGCTGAATGCTCTACTTCTCATGAACCTAAGTCAGTCCTAGGTGAACCCAAAGGGGAAAGGTTAATCAAACCTTATTGCAATGTATGTAAAAATTCTCATCATTCGACCTTAGATCATGACAGACACATGGCAGCCAAAAGAGCTCAGACACCCTCTAGGGACAGACCACAGAGTTCCAAAAGACAACAGGGAAATTACAAACCTTAGCCTCCCTGTAAATTCTGTGGGTTCACAGACCATCACTCAGACGAGTGTGGTGACTTCCCTGGGTGTGATATATGTGGGAGTTATAACCATGAAACAATGAACTGTCCATCCCAACGCCAAAAGATTTTCAGGAACACAAGAGTTGCTAATAAGCAATTCAGGGAACCCACTGGAAAGTGGGTTCACCATAGGAACTAATCTGTTTCTATGTATCTGTGCAGAAATATCTCAAGGAATCAGTATGGTATCTAGATAGTGGCTGTTCTAGACACATGACAGGGATTCAACAATACCTGCACAGATACTCAAAGGAGTCAGGTCCTAAAGTGGTGTTTGGAGATAACTCTTCAGGTGACACAGAAGGATATGGCTCAGTGAACTGCAATGGGATTACATTTACCAGGGTTGCATATGTGAATGGTCTTAAACACAATCTTATTAGCATCAGCCAATTGTGTGATGTTGACTATAAGGTTTTGTTTACTAAGACTCAGGGAACCATATTCAACAAAAACAATGATGTTGTGCTGATTGCACCTTGAAGGAGAGATGTTTATGTCATCAACATGGTTGTGTGCTCTGAAGACAGCTCAAATTGTTTTCTTGCTAAAGCCTCTGGAAGTGTCAATTGGTTGTGGCACAAAAGACTGTCTCATCTCAACTTCAAGAACATCAATAATATAGCCACTCAAAACTTGGTTGCTGGTCTACCTTCAGTAATGTTTTCCAAAGACAAAACTTGTTATGTCTGTGTCAAAGGAAAGCATCACAGGTTTTCATTCAAGACTAGGCAATCATTCTCTATTGACAAGTGCTTACATCTCCTTCACATGGATTTGTTTGGGCCTGTCAAACCTCAGACCATTAATCACAGCAAATACACCTTGGTCATAGTTGATGAATTTTCAAGATACACATAGGTGTTCTTCCTCAGAAAGAAAAGTGAAGCAGTTGAAACCATCATGTCCTTCATCAGACAGGTTGAAAATATGAATGATGTTAGAGTCAAAGCTCTAAGAAGTGATAATGGTACTGAATTCAAGAATCATCAACTTGAATCTTTTTGTGATGAAAAGGGGATTTCACAGAACTTCTCTTCAGCTGGCACCCCTGAACAAAATGGTGTGGCTGAAAGAAGAAACAGGACTTTGATTGAAGCAGCAAGAACCATGTTAAATGGTGCAGCCTTACCAAAGCAATTTTGGGGAGAAGCTGTTCACACTGCTTGCTACACACAAAACAGATCAATCATTGTCAAAAGACACGGTAAAACCTCCTATGAAGTTTTCAGAAAAAGATCTCCAGACGTCAGCTATTTTCATGTGTTTGGGTGCCCTGTGTTTATTTATAACTACAGGGATAAACTTGGAAAGTTTGATGAAAAAGCTGATGATGGTTTCTTTTTGGGATACTCTCCAACAGCCAAAGCCTTCAGAGTATTCAACATCAGAAGACAAGAAGTAGAAGAAACATTCCATTTTAGATTCAATGAAGATGATGAAGTCATACAGAGAACAGGAACAGAGGGTGATGAAATTGATTTTAATGAAAATGTATCTTTTCCAAGTGATGAGTTCACAGAACCCAGAGCTACCAGTCATCATCACTCCAACACTCTCACCCCTTATGTCCTTGCCTTTGACCCTCTGTCTACCCACAACATAGTAGTTCCTACCTCTCAGGAACTTGATGAAGAAGAACCTCAAATTTCTGATGTTCCTTCTCATGATATTGATGACTCACCAATTCTTCAAATCCCTGAAGATTCTTCTGCTGATAATGAAATAGCACCCCTTGATATGGCTGAAGAAGACTCCGACACTGAAGTAGTCTTTGAAGAAAGCCCTCCTATTCAGCAGAATGAAACTCAAATTGTACCAGCTGTACCCACAAGTACTCCTGTCCTTGAGTCCCCAGCTCCTCAAAATAAGTGGTCAAGAGATCAACACATTCTTCTTGTCAATATTATTGGGGAACCAAATGCAGGGGTCACAACTAGACAGTGAATCCAAGACTCAGAGTCAGCCTCAGCCAATGAATGTCTCTTTGCTGAATTTCTCTCACAAATTGAACCTAAAAGGGTAGCTGAGGCTCTGGTAGAAGAAGGATGGGTAGCTGCTATGCAAGAAGAAATCAATCAGTTCAAAAGAAACAAAGTATGGACACTGGTGCCAGATCCACCTGGAAAGAATATCACAGGCACTAGATGGATCTATAGAAATAAGATGGATGAAATTGGGAACATCATCAGGAACAAAGCCAGACAGGTAGCACAGGGGTTCTCTCAGACTGAAGGAATTGATTATGATGAAACTTTTGCACCTGTTGCTAGACTTGAAGTCATCAGAATCTTCCTTGCTTATGCTGCCTATATGAACATCACTGTGTATCAGATGGATGTTAAGAGTGCTTTCCTTAATGGTGATTTGGCTGAGGAAGTGTATGTTGCACAACCTGAAGGATTTGAGAACAGCGAGTTTCCCAACCATGTGTACAGACTTCACAAGGCAATGTATGGTCTGAAACAAGATCCAAGAGCATGGTATGAAACTCTTTCCAATTTCTTAACTGAAAATAAATTTGTCAAGGGTTCTATTGATAAAACACTCTTTACCTTCAAGGATAAGAGTGATTTCATCATTGTGCAGATTTATGTGGATGATATCATCTTTGGGTCAACAAATGTAAATCTTAGTAAACGTTTTGCTAAATTAATGACCAAGAAATATGAGATGAGTATGATGGGAGAATTAACTTACTTTTTGGGCTTTAAAATTAAACAATGTCCTAAGGGAATCTCAATTTGTCAAGAAAAGTATGTTAAGGATTTACTTAAAAAATATGACTTAGCTGATTGTGCATCAGTGAAATGCCGCATGCTTCCACCCAACAACTTGGGCCCTGATGAGTCAGGGGTCTCTGTCAATGAGACTTTATATAGAGGCATGATTGGGTCACTCATGTATTTAACAGCTAGTCGTCCAGATATCCAATTCTCCACATGTCTCTGTGCAAGGTACCAAGCTAACCCAAAAGAATCCCATCTAGTGGCTGTTAAGAGAATTTTCAGGTATCTCAAAGGAACACCATCCCTAGGCCTATGGTATCCAAAAGAATCAGGCTTTGATCTCAAGGCCTATTCAGATTCAGACTATGCTGGATGCTGTATTGATAGAAAGAGCACTTCAGGCAGCTGTCAAATCCTAGGAGGAAAATTGGTTGGATGGAGTGCAAAAAAGCAAAACTATGTGGCTATGTCTTCAGCTGAAGCAGAATATGTCGCTGCAGCCAGCTGTTGTGCTCAGGTGCTCTGGATGAAAAGTCAATTGGCTGGCTATGAAATCTTGTATGAAAAAGTGCCAATTTTTTATGACAACACCAGCGCCATTGCCATATCCAACAACCCTGTTCTTCACTCTCATACCAAACACATTGATATCAGGTATCATTTTATCAGGGATCATATAATGAAGGGAGATATTGAGCTGCATTTTGTTCCCACCGAGCTGCAACTAGCTGATATTTTTACAAAGCCTTTGGCTGAACCTTCGTTCAACAGACTAGTTGTTGAGCTAGGGATGCTCAATATCGCAAAGCCTGTGGCTTGATATTAAATGTGTTCATTAAATGATGGATTCTATATTAAATGTTTTTCACATGAAACTAGGTAGTCACTTTCCAAGTAAATGCAAAAAACATTCTCAAATATTTAATCATTTATTTTTCGGATAACGAGGAGACAAACTATTTTGAAAGGTCAAGGGGACCCACTTGAACAGTCGTTTTCGCTCCTTGCATTTAATACGGTTGAATAACTATTCACTTAGTTTGAATATATATTGTCTCTTCTCTCTTCTCACCCACCACCACTCTCATTTCTCAAATCTACTTCTCTCTCTAAGTTCTTATCTCTCTTAACCTATCCGCCATTTTCTTTGACCTTCAACCTCGAATCCATGGCATTTTCAGTTCCCAAAGCTTCAAATGTTAACTTCGAGATCAACGAGAGCATCCTCGCCTCCAACAACGCCATTGGATGGATTAAGGTACCAAACAGCACCTATTCAGATCTGGTCAATTTCATGCAGAATTGTGACCTAAGTGAAGCCTTCACCAAATCCCCATCCACCTTTTACCAAGAATACCTTAGGGAATTCTGGTATTCTGCTGAAGTGGTAGAAGACACCATAACATTTAGCCTTTCATGCAATGAACACCCTTTTGCCTTCTCCCTTAAAGACTTTTCAAGTGTGGCCGGATTGAAGCATGGAGATGAATGCCTGAAGGTAGTTGATAAAAAGGCTGTCAAAGAAGCCCTGGCCACACTCAACCCTTGCCATGACGTTAACCCTGCCCTTACACCAGCTGAGGTCCTCGCCAAATCTCCTCTGAAGAGTAAGTATTTCACTCCCATGTGGCGTGTCCTCTTCACCCACATTGTTAAATCCCTGGGAGGAATGCAGGGATCACAGGATCAGATGTCTTTCAACCATCAGGCTATTGCTTATGGATTAATCTGGGGAGCTGATGTTGACGTTGGAAGCATTCTCTTCTCCAACCTTGTAGAATAGCTGAAGGGAAGGAATCAGGTCAGGGAAAAGAATATATGCTATGTGCGCTTCCTGTCT
This sequence comes from Glebionis coronaria, assembly GCA_025667525.1. Lineage (NCBI taxonomy): Eukaryota > Viridiplantae > Streptophyta > Magnoliopsida > Asterales > Asteraceae > Glebionis > Glebionis coronaria. The sequence continues at coordinate 3,396,363 of JANFOE010000138.1, forward strand.
CTGATCTTCGAAAGCTTGCTGGGAGATAACTATCACAACAAGGCCTTGACTGCTCTTAAGCCCTACCGCATCACAGGCGCCATTTATAAGGAAATAAGAGCTGAAGATGTACCTGTCACCGCCCATATGATGAATGTGGCCAACCAAGTACCAAACGCTGAGAAGCCCTTGCTCCCTTCCTCTGAGAAGGTGAATACTTCTAGTGTTGCTGGCAAGTCTATGTCTTTGACCTCTGGGCAGCACACTACTAAGTCCAAGGCTTCATCTGGCCAACAGCCTAAGAAGAAGAAAATCCCCTCTTCTTCCTACTCCAAAGCTGTTTCTAAGGCCAAGGGAAAGAAGACTGACACCTCCTCTGGTCCAGATACTCATGTGGATTCAGATTCATTGGCTGACAAACAACAGGAGTCTAGTGTCTCAAAGTCAGCTGAGACGACAGGAAACCAGCCTGATCAAGCTGATATCTCACAGGTAATCATTGTACATTTTTAGAGGTTCACAAGCAGCCACTCTCATTTGTCTGTAGGAGAGAGTGGTGAAGTTAGGGTAATCCTCGACCCATAGAAGTCTGTCAATACACTTAGAATCCTTTAAGACTTCTGTACACCCTGTCTTTGCACCAGGGAATGATTCATTTGTGTTTATAAAGCACCCCGATGACCCTGCACCCTCTAGACAGTATTCAGGCTAACAACAACCTGAATACACTAATGTCTCAACCTTGATCAGTTGTACTTCACACAGCCTCTTGGTTCCCTCCTTAAAAGAGTCCTAAAGGATTTATCCTTTCAGGGGGAGCTGAATCATCACCCTCAGCTTTCCTAGGGGCAGCGTAACAGGCGGCCTTTAACCACATATGTTTCACTCTTAAAAGAGTCCCAAAGGTTTTAACCTTTTGGGGGGCTGAATAATCACACTCAGCTTTCCTAGGGGCAGCGACTGCCGATCCATAAACAACATATGTCTCACAATCAAAAGAGTCCCAAAGGTTTTAACCTTTTGGGGTGGTTGAATAATCACACTCAGCTTTCCTAGGGGCAGCGAATGGCGACCATTAACCTTATTTTTTTCACACTTAAAAGAATCCCAAGGATTTATCCTTTGGAGTGGCTGAGTAATCACCCTCAGCCTCTCTGGGACAGCGAAATGGCGACCATTCCCCTTATATTTTTCCCTGTTACTAATTACAACAAATTTGCAGGCTAAAATTGTACAGCCAGTCATAGAGTCTCAGGTACAACAAGAAAAGGAGGCTGATACATGTACTCAAGACAAAACAAATGATGAAGAGCCTCTATTAAATGCTGATGAAGAAATGCTCTCATTAGAGGATTCTGTCTCTGATATTGAGCCAATGCCTGAAGATGAATTTCCTGAAGGAATGTTCGATGAAGAGGATGAAGAAGATGAGGAAGACCAGCTGTCTGTCTCTCCTCCTAAAGAAATAGCTGTGTCTACACCAGCTGGTGATAAGACTTCTCTTCCCAAGGATGCTGTTGATACTCCCAATTCTGCTACATCCACAACAACAGTTTTCCAATCTCCAGCCTATGATCCAACAGTGGAGTTTCTCTTGTTTGATCATCCTGCCCAGACGAACTTTGATATTCTACCAAGGGGGGATGACTATGCTCAGCAAAGCCTCAATATCAAGAATCTTCAGCCTGTTCATCATCAATCAGATATTGAGCGTTTATCAAGGAAGCTGGATGTGATCAAGTCTGAAATGAACAACTTCACTGTGACATTTCCAGGCATCATCAAAAAGGCTGTGACTGAGGCGGTCACTGAACCAATTCAGGATGGTGCAAGAAGAGGTGTAGCCCAAGGACTCAGTCACCTGTCAACAAGAATAAAAGATGTTACTGACTCAGCGGTCCCTGCCATGTTCCATGAACATGAACTCACCATGCACAGGCAATTTAATGTTGTTCGTACCAGGCAATACCACCATGCTAACTTCATTGTCAGGCGTGTTCAGGCCAATACCAATGCAAATGGCAACCTCCTGCTGAAGATTGCCAGCGCTTCAAGAAAAAGACAACGTGTTATGGCTGCCTCTGTGGATCAGATTGCAAGATGTTTTCAAGCACGTTCATCCAAACATCTGCGAAGTCAGGATAAACGTGAGGGGGAGAAGAATACAACACTCAGCCTTGCATCTGCTGAACAAGGCTCATCATCAGCTAACCCCACCATCACACTTGTTCCTCTTCAAGTCATCACACCTATTGTAATACCTGATGATGAGGATAATACTCAGGGGGAGCAACAAACTCAAGATGGAGCTGACTCATCAAAGTCTCTTGTTTTGGTTAACACCAGCAAGCCTGAGGATGATGATGAACCAGATGCCAAGAAATTAAAATTCATTGTTAGCTCTCTCCCCAAAGCTATTCAAACTCAGGCTCAGACAACATTTATCAAAAGAGCTGATGTTTTGAAAAACATAAGTGTGGAATCCTCTGTCTCGAAGAAAGGAAAGGAGATAGTTTTGGTTGACACAGATACCAAACTTAAGAAGATAGCTGCGATGCTAGAGACAGGAGGATCCACTACAGACCTTTCCCAATTCTCAACCTTTACACCTTCCGATGAGATTCCTTTAACCCCTGAAGAAATAGAGCAACAGGCTGAATAATTCAAAAGATTAAATGAACTCAAGACAGCCAAAGAATTGAATGAAGCTACTCTGAGGAAGATGACACCACCTGAGGGAAAAACAAAAACAAAGGTTGAGGGAAATGGAAGCAAAACGCGCTGAGGCTTTAAGGAAAGTCAAAGCTGACTATGATGCCTGCGTGAACAACAGATATGCCTCTGGCAAGATAACCAAGTTCAAATACACCATTCATAAATCCACAAACACCCCACATATGATCTTATGGAGGGAAAACCAACAGAGAAATATGGATGTGTTTGACAACTTCAGGTTAAAGACACTTGGGTTATCAGAATGGTTCGAACTTGAAGCCTTAGCTGCCAAAAAGACTGGACAGGCTAATTTTCTTCTGCTTAAGACTCTTAAGGCCAAGTTTAACTGGATCAAGGAAACAGCAGCAAAACTTAAGATTGATCCCCCACCACAGCTTTTTGAACAAGAACTCCCAAAGACAGGCAACAAAAGGAGAAGGATTTCACAAATTGTTAATGAAACTTTTGTTACTGAAAATGTTCAAGTGGATGGCATGCACAGGGATTTGATCCTTCCCAATGGTATTGTTGGCCCTGTTGATGGTCAGACATACACAGAGCCTGAAAGAGGAATGGCATTCATGAACAGGGCTTGCCAGTATGCTTTTCAAAGGGAAGATGAGTTGTGCTTAGCTTCAACTATTCAGCTACTCTGTCACAAGAAATGCCTCAAGATCAACACAGAGTATTCCAAGAAGTTTGCAAAGACTTTGCAGGATGAAATTGATAACAGATTAGACTTGGCTGAAGCTGAAGAAAGAATTAAAAATAATGACTATTGAAGATGTTCACAGCCCTTTTTACCTTCATCTTTTATTTTGCTTATGTAATGCACTTGTAATTTTCTTTAAGTTTTAATAAAATCATGAGGTATGTTTTTTTAGATCTGTTATGTGTAAGAAGAAGCTGTTAAACTCACTTACCTTAACTTAGTTAGATCTAGCATTATTTATGTTTAAATAGGGGGAGATTGTTGGGAATCTAAACTTGTTAGATACCCTGATCATTGATTTAAACATAATTAGGCTGTTAGATGGTCCCTTGCCTGTGCCTAGGAGGCAGGCAAGTTTCGCAAGACTCACAGAGATCCAAGTCTCTGTGAGCAACCTCAGAGGAGTCCATGTCAGAGACATTGTCAGGGAAGTCGAAGAATTACCTGAAGACATACTCATTGGCTGTGATGGATAACAGCCAAGATGTATCAGGGACTCTGAGGGGTTGAGAGTTAACAGGGGTGGCAATACCCTGATAACTCTCAACATACTTTGGACATGCCATTTGTGTGTTCGAGACTATGAAGAAAAAGGAAACTGTTTTGACAACTGTTTCCTTAAAGCATAATGGAAGACTACCAAGAATAGAAGGACATCATGTGACTGATGTGGGAACTTGTAAAAGCTTGTGTAGTCGCCATCAAGTACTGTTTAGGTCAAACTCGTAACACTATAAATAGGATGTGTATCCATGCATTAATGTTTAACACTTTGAGATATTAAGAACATTATTGCATATAACTTAGTGAATCAAACAGCTACGACTATATTCATACGTTAGGGTTTATTGTTGTTCAAAGTGTGCACAACACATTGTCATCAAACTGTGTTATCCATAACACTTGTAATTCTTTATTATACAATAATAAGATTACGTTTGAAAAGTAATACCTTGTGTTGATTAAGTTAAGATTAGGGTTTCTTGCATTGATTAGGGACTTTCATTAGCCTTTGCATAATTCAAAATTCTCCTTGAAGATTTTTGCTGTGATCATTTTGAAAACCTTGTGTCGTAGTTTGAAAATCACGGTTTTGGTTTTGGTTTGAAATTTTCCCATTTCCACTTTGATAATTACCCTTGTTGTAATTCCTTTGATTTCCTTGATAATTACCACCTTGGTTGTTGTTTCGATAGTTATTAGCATTTTGATTTTGTGGAGCTTGATTTTGGCAGGAACCTTGGCCGTTTTGGTTATAAGTTCCCGTGGCTACATAAGCACTCGAAGTGTTACCATCCGCGGTAATGCACTCAGAAAAATCATGAGCTCCACCACACGACAAACAACTCTTAGAAACCGCTTTAACCGAAGCGGAATTCGAAGCTTCTTGAGCTTTCCAATGAGACATAAGAGTCGAAAACCTATCGAAAAACCGATTTTCCTCATTAGCTTCATCATGTAAGGCATTGATACTACGAGACGATGATGAGCCCAATTTGGCAACACTCGGTGTGTTACGAGGGCTATAAACCTTAGACCTATTCTCAATTATGACCAAAGCTTCTTCAACCGTTTTACACAAAAAATTACCACCCGCGGCGGCATTTAAATAATCTCTTTCATGATCGTTGAGTCCATTGTAAAACGTGTCGATTTGATGTAAATCGGAAAAAACGTGATGAGGACATTCATGTAACATCTCCTTAAACCTATTCCAATGCGTAGTCTTAGAGGGCGGAAAAAAATGGTTCACAAATTTCGAAACGAGATCCTTCCACGTCAATATAGAATTGGGTGGCTCTTTCTCTAACCAAATTTTAGCGGGCCCCGCTAAGGAATACGGAAAAAGCATCATCTTAATCGAGTCATTCGAGACATCCTTAAATTTGCATGTGGCGGTAAGACGATTGAATTGGCGGATATGGTTGTGTGGATTGTCCTTCTCATCACCACGGAATTTGTTGTTTTGGATCATCGACAACAAACCCGTTTTCACCTCGAAATTCTCCGCAAGGATAGCTGGAATCACAATAGCTTCTCCATAACCCTCGGTGGGTGCTTGAAGTAACTCCATCATAGTTCGATTCGCCATGTTTGGTGCTTCTCGTACAATGGGTTCGTCAATAGGAGACTCCTCACTAGAATGAGTTGGAGTGGGAGTTTTGTTCTTTCGTCTACCTGCACGTTTTGCTTGATTTCGAGTTAGCATAAACGTCACGTACCACGAGGAGACGAGCAAAGAAGATTCTTTTTGGTGTTTTGTATTTTTCAATTTTTTTTTTGTGGTTTTTGATGGTATTAACTTTTTTGGAAATTGGTGAATGTATTAAGTAGACAAAAATCTACAAATCTCCTCCTTAATCAAATCTCTCGATTAAAGAAGCCTCAAGGAATGAAAACGATCACGTGAAGTGAACGCCTTCGATGACTTTAGAACGATGGTGGAACACCAAATCGTTCAAGAGGGTTTAATCAATGAAACCAAGAAAATATATATGATATGTAATAATACTTTGGGCGGCAAAACCCTCGATTAGCTCTCAAAATCAAATACGCACAAGCAAGCGGAGGAAACGAGGCGGCGTGAAGCACTTAAGAGCCTTTTTCCTTTAGGTCGTGAAATACAACCACCTTATACGCACCTTATAGTTGGTATTTTTCAAAATCGAGCTTCACGAAAGTATTTATCTATTTTTGCCTTTTTTTCTTTGGTTTGAGATTCGAATACAATGATTGGGTAATGACCTCCCAAGTTAAGGTTGTGATTTCTCACGTATTTGGAGTACTTGTGAATTTATTGTTCTACGTATACAATATATTAATAGTATTCACACAAAAACCAAAAAACGATAATACGTATTAGTAGAGTGCTACTAATACAAATACTAATTATGGATAGTATAAAAACAACAATTGTTCTATCAAAACACAACACGCCTCCCCGGCAGCGGCGCCAAAATTGATGTAGCTTTTTTTGTATACCCTTTTAGGAAAAAGAGCAACAAAGTAGTGGTAAGCGTTAAGTGTCAGTTTAGGAAAACCGAGCACTAATGACCCTTAAGAAAGTTCAAGTTCGTTTCCCAAGGAGGCACGTGTGTTGTGTAATGAATTGATTAATGATGATTTTATTCTTATGAGAAGAAAAGAAAAGAGAAATAAGAAAGAAATGACGGTTACGAAGACGGATCGAGCTAAGACGAAAGGACGTTCACGTAAAACCGTAAAAAACTACAAAATTAAAAATTTTAAATCTAAAAATTAATTAAAAGCTAAAAGTAGTCTAAAATAATATAAATAAGAATAAAAATCCAATAAAAATATTTTAAAACCTTTTATTAATTAAATATTCAATTTTAAATGCTAATTAAAGCCCTAAAATTAAATATAATTAATCAAAATGTCCAAAATATTATTTTATTGCACAAATAACTTACTTATATTACCTAAAGACTAAAAAGAATTTTTCCTAATTTTTAAAAACTAATTTTCTATTTTTAAATCACTAAAAACTATTTTAAAACTAAAATAATTATAAAAAATAATAAAATAATGCCAAAAATAATTTACCAATTTTAAAAATCCTAATTTAATCTAATGAACAGTAGAAAATTGAAAAAGTTTGAAAAATATAAAATTTACCACTAAAAGACAAAAACGGTTTAATATAAAACCCTAATTAAACTAAATTAATTTAAAAAAATAAATAAAAGGTGAACAGTAGAATATTTTTATACCAACAACCTTAAAATATTATTCTAAGTCTAGGAAAATTATTAAAAGTGAAAAATAAGTATTTTTGACACTAAATGCCAAAAACAGAAAATAAAAAGTTAATTAAAAAACTATTTAATCTAAAAAATATAAAAAGAACAGTAAATAAAAATCTAATTAATCAGAAAAATCAAAGATTAATTAGAAAAATGAAGAAACAATTTTCAAGTCCTAATTCTAAGATTCAGGCACTAAAGACAAAATTTCAAAAATCTGATAGTGACATCTTGACAAGTTTTGTCTGTTTGCTTAGCAGGGGAAACAAGTGTGCTACCAGTGGGAAGTTTGTTCCCATTGCTAGTGTATTTTGCTGGTCAGTTGACCAATAAGCTCAGGAGAGCTTATTTGTGAGCTTATATTGGACGAAAAGGCACCCTTATACTCAGTTGAGTATAAGGAGTCAATCAAACAAGAAATCTACACAAGTTTATCACAAAAATCACACAAAATAAGCACAATAAGTTTCTAATTAAGGCCTATGTTTGACTGATGAACAATAGGCTATATTACTTGCACAAAAATGGAATTTAGATGCTCATAACATGCACATAAGCTCACAACATAGCATATAACCAATACACAATCCTCAAATAACCTATAATCTAACAACTAGCAAGATTTGGTGGTCAAATTTACATGAAAACAAGCACAAAGAAAAGCAGTTACTGATTTAGCTAGTTTAGGCCATTTTTATCATGCAAACTTGCTTGTTTCTTCACCAAACTGAAAACTTATAACACATATATCATATCAACCACCTAAGAAGTGTATCTAGACTGGTTTTAACACAAGAATCCCCCAAGAGGTTCAGTTATCAAGCAAATCCAAACACCCTCTTATATTTTCTGAAAATGATGATTACAAAGCAAATAAAATCTAATCTTTACCAAACTGATTTTAAGCCTTCTAACATGCATCCTACACCTTATATCAGTAATATCAAGCACTAAAACAAACACATAACCAGTTTACATGCAAAATCACATGAACCAAATTCTTAAAACTGAAAATGAGGGACAAGATTGTTACCTAGAGGGACCTACATCCAGGTCCCTCAGTGACTGCTATATCACCTCCTTTCAGGTCCGGACCTGAGCAGACCCTTGAACAAACAAGCAAGCTTAAAACCTGCTAAGAACAATTGAACAAACCAAAATATGCAATAATCTGATTTCTTGAAACTTTTTAAACCCTTTTTAAATACTTTCCTTAAACTCTTTTCTTTTCAAAAACACTTAAACCAAACAGGCTTACAAACCTGCAAACCCAAACCTTTGAAACAAGTTTTTACCAAAAAAAAATTACCCAATTTCAGAAACCCTTTTTTCTAAAAATTCAAACACAAAGTGTGAATAAATTTAAATGGAACTCAGATTTTTTCACCAGTCACTACCAACTTTTAAAACAAGTAAAAAGGAATTACAATTTCATCACAAGAAAATACCAAACTTTTAATTAATTTAAAAAGGTATTACATAAACTTTGAAAAAATCTGGAACAAAGGATATGGACTGCTATGTTGCCTTATATAATGGCTACAAGAACTATCTAGAATCAATAAAACCCTAGCAACTAAAAACCCCTAAATGCCCTTGGACGATTTTGAAAATTTGGTCAAAAAGTTCTCCCATGTGATTCTGATGAAGACAGCTGTTGATGAAGTGATCTTAGCCGCTGGTGATGCCTTTGGGAGGAAGAAAATCACATGGGTCGTTGATCTTGTCTGCTTGTTGAGGTTTGTGTGATAGAGACGTTGCAGGGGAGCATGGGGGGTCCATTTGGGTGAGTGGTAAAGTGATGTATAAGGTGGGTTTTGATTAGGCAATGGTTAATTTCTAATCTGGATAAAATGGGGGAAAGTTATCAAGATTCAAGGAAAAACCCAATTTAGAGTTCATGTGTTCTTGGGGGTTTTAATCCGTTTTTGGTTAATTAGATTTTTTAAAAAGTTGTTTAGTGGGAAAATTTAAAGAGGTTGACGGGGTTTGACCAGGTTTATTAAATAAACCTGGGTATTGGGTTCGGGTTGGGTTAATGGGTAGGGTAATTAGGTAAATGGGTGGGTTATGGTGAGGTGTCAGCTTATGAGTGGGTGTTTAGGTTTCTTTGTCTGGGCAGTTTAAGTCCCCCATGTTTCCTCAATCTTTCATTTTGTATTAAATAGCAAACTACTCCTTTCCCTTTGTAATAAGTTTGGCAGGTTGTCACTTTTGGCACAATTAGGTTTCCAAACTTAAAACAAGGACTTCAAATGTAATTTCTTCTATTTCCAAGGGCTAAACTTGTACAATCTTCATTCCTTAAGGACCATTCTTGCATAACTTGATTTCTTCAAGGTCTTAACTTGCCAAGTCTTCAAATATGAGGGACTAAAGTTGCCAATCTTCAAAACTTCAAGGGCATTTTTGGAAATTCCAGATTTGGGTCCGGTTCATTGTGCGGCTTCGTTTCCCGTGTTCGTTTTTGAATGATTCTTGTGATCTTTTTGTCTTTTCCTCAATATCCGTACCTAAAATACACAAGCAACAAACACGAGCATATATTTGGCAGTTTTAATGATATTTAATGCATTTTAAGCCTGATTTGGACGATGAGACTATGTATAAAAGCAGTCTCATCAGAGAGCGTCCCCCTCCGGGTTGAGATCATCAATACCCGATGGTATTGAATCATTAGAAGCAACAAAAGTGTCACTTTCTTCCATAAGCGGATCACTATCCTCAACGGGTATAGGAGATGGAGAGAAAGACTTGGCATTAGGCTTAGAATTCAAAGCTTCAATCTTAGAAATGAGAAGACAGACGTTGGATAATTTTTCACGAAGAATCACGTCTTCCACATCTAAATGAGTAAGTTCATCGGTGAACTTCTCAAGGATCGGAATAGTCAAATCCACCTCATTTCCCGGTGGAAATGGGTCTAAAGGAGCAAGTTTAAAGGTGAACCTCTCAAAAATCGGATCACTATCATCCTTATTTCTCGGTGGAAATAGGTGAAGAAGAGTAGGTTCATAGGGAAACCCCTCAAAATCCGAGTCGTGAATATCATCTTTATAAGAAAGTTCATCTGAGAACTCCTCATTAGAAAATTCACTAGAAGTCGAATCATTCTCAAAATCTTCATTTCCATCACAATTTTCATCATTAGAATTGGAGAAAATCTCAAAGTGATTGGATGAAGTAGAGTCATCACATTGTGGCAAATCATACGTTTCACTAGAAAAATCATCGAACTCTCTTGGGTTTTGGAAAAGGATCTCAACACTATACTTTATTACTTCGTCCGATTCCGTGTCTAGAATAGTGCTAAAATGCTCGTCCCCCTTGCTAAGAGAATTTTCGGGTTCCACGGTGGAAGAATCATGAATAGGAGTAGTGATGTCATCAGATGGAGTGAGGTCGAAAATATCCTCATCATCGTCATCATCAAAATCACAATTCACCAAAATATCATCTTTGAAAAAATCTTTGTAAAAAATTCATTTGCTTTAGCATAAGTAATTGTTCCACGGAAAGTTGTGAGGAGTCGTCTTTCGTTTGAAGACAAGGGTACACGCCATCAAACAATGGACTCTCACACTTAACGCAAGCGATAGATGAAGACATAATGATAAAAACAAGGAATAAGGATAATTACTATGGAAGTAATCTACCCTCGGTCGACTTTGAAACGTAGGTGAAAACCTAACCGTCTCGAGGTTAAATAAGTAAACTAAAAAAATAAGATATAATACTACTTGAGTCGGCAAACCAATAATTGGTTGTTCCTCTCAATATACGCACAAGCAAGCGGGGAAACGAGGTGACACAAAGCACTTAAAAAACTTTTTACTTAGATGGCCTTTTATAGCTCTTCGCCTTATACCCACCTTATAGTTTGTATAAATAGAGTTCAAACTTTTTATTAGTATTTATCTATTTTGCCTTTTATTTTTGTTTTGGATTCGAATACAATAGCTAGGTGATGAAATCCCAACTAAGGTCTTATTTGGAAGTAGGTAATTTTATTGTTCTACGTAATATAAAATAGTAATCACAAAAAACACGAAAAACGATACATACTATATATAATAGAAAAATAACAAAACTTTCCGAGGACGGAAAGGGTCTTCAAATCAACGATCAACAAATCTCCACGAACGAATCGTACACAAGATTCCCGGTAGTGGCGCCAAATTTTTTGATGTGATGAGTAATGTCGATGTATTTTAGTTAGATACGATATATGATAAATTTAGGAAATTAGCCTTAGGAAAAGGTAATAATCCATAAATAAGTCGAAGACGAATTTAATTAAACACGTGGATGATCCAAGTTCATTGTATACGAGGATCAAGTGAATTTGAGACGTTTTGTTTTAATTTGGACCATCGATTTGAATTGGTTAACGATTTTTAATCTACTATAACTCCTTCAAATTTAAAACTAAGTGCATGAATCGTTTCCCGATATTTAATCTAAAAGACGATTATTTAAGAAATTTAAACTATTTAAAAATTTAAACTATTTAAAATTTACACTATTTAAAATCTATTAAAAAATTATCTATTTAAAAATAATTTTACTTTTTAAAGAACAAATCTATTTAATAACTACTTTATTAAAATCTAAATTAATATAATCTAATTTACTTAAAAACTAATTTTTATAACAACTAAATTTTCTAAAGTTAATAAAATAATTTTTATTTTGTTTTTATTTATTTATTATTTTAAATTTTATAAAAGTAAATTTACTAAAATTATTAATCAAATTTTACTTAAATGAAAACTTGTATTTAAATGAAACTAAAAGCTAACAACGTAGTTATTAAACTATATTAATTACTAAAGTAGATATAACACTAAAAGAGCTGTCTAGCTGAATTGGTAAAAATGTTGGGAGTCTAGCTGAACTGGTCAAGGGTTCGTGTCCCATTAGGGACATTTTTGTGAAAATTAATTTTTTGGACAATGTAAAATCAAAGTAACAGTCACAGAGGTGACTTGTGATGATAATCTTGGGTTGATAAAATCAGTTATAATCTATCAGACTAAATGAGTCTGATAGCTTTTGTTATACAGCAAAGCGAACAAATATCAGCAAACTAAACTTACATAAGCAAAATAAGGAACAAGCTAAGCTTATATCAGCAAACTATGAACCAAGAGTAGTTTATAACAGATTATAGAATAACAAATGCACAATGTCAATCCGAAATCAGTTCAAGGCCATCTTTATTAGATTCAAGTATCTTATCAACTATGAAGAAGTAACAAATAGCAATCTAAGCAAAACTCAGATAACTTATTAATGTAAGTAAACATTCAGCAGACTTGTGAACAAATAAAAAAAACTCTTATCTGTTGCAAAACTGATTTATTAACTCTATAAAAATTCTCAGATCCAACATACTATAAAATAACCAATCCTTATATCTAACAGATTAAGCTAAGTTAGTTTAAACTTAACAAACTCAAATTATACCCAAAGCTCAAACTCAGATTTCAGAATAAGTTCAGACCATCAAAGTTTCAGCAGACTTAAACATAATATGAATAAAAGATAACCAATTTGGATGAAATTACCTATCTACAACTAAATTAATCACAAGATTATTATTAGTTATAAAACTAAGTCCAATTACAAAACCTGAATGTCAGATTAGACAAACCCTTATTTAACAGTTAACTCACTACTCTCAAAAATCAGATTAAAACTTTCAGCAACAAACATAAGAAAAATCATAAATTTAAATCATATTAAAATCAGATTAATCATCAATCTAAATCATATTACCACTAAATAACATAAGCATTAAAAATAGTTTAATCTAAACAAACATAAGAAAAAAATAAAACGGGAGTGAACCTTCTTGAAGTAAACCTTTGAGAAGTAGATGCGGCGCTTAGCCGTCTAAATAACCGAATCAAGACCACCATACCACACCATTAATCGATCCATTAAAACTCAAACACCAATCCACATCGAACCAGATTTATACACTTTCCAGTAGGGAAAGTTTTCCCCAATATTTATTTTTTTAATATTTAATTGAAGCTATTATTTAATCTTAATTAAATATCATGATCATTATTAAAACATATTAGATTAAAGGAAAAATTGTAAGATTAATTTTAACAGAAATTAAAAGAGAAATCATATGAATCAAACAAACTTTTATTAATAACCAAAATTTAATACAATACTGAGAAAAGGAACAATTACAATTTATCTAAAACTAATTCTGCATAATAACTTTAAAAAATAAAAATTGGATTTGGATTACAGAAAATATGGAGGTTTTATAGCCAACCCCAAGGCTTGCTGGTGAGGGTTTGTTGAGGAGAATAATCCATCTTGATCTTTGATTTAGCATCTTTCTTCTTTCCTTTGATCTCACGGCTGTAATTACACATACTAGCACACGGATTGCCAACTTGACAATCAAGTGTGCTAGTTGTGCTAGTTGATAGCTGAGATGTCGTTCTCTTATTTGTGGAGTGGTGATGGATGATTTGGTTTAGCCAATCAAATGATAGAAAACGGCCACGTCACTCGATTTCTTCCAATCTTTTATGATCCGAATTTCTTGGTATTTAATTAAGGAGAGTGTGACTATACGCGCTTTAAATCATAAAGCCCCAATTTGGATTTTAGGTTAGGGTTTGGGATGAAATAATTGGGTGTCTGGTTATTTGTTTGATAGGTGAGAGAGATAACGCAAAGATATTAACGGAAAAAAGTTATATGGTGTCTGATAAGTGTGTAAACACCCATCCTTTTTACCACTTAACTACAATAATAACCAAGCCAAAACGTGTATTTTATGTCGTTAATGTCGGAATTATGCGTGGTTTGTGTTTGTGTTGTGATTTAGGACGAAAATGTGAAAAGGGGAGAAAACACGGGAATTCACGGGCTTTTATCAAAGAAAAAGACAAAAGAAGAAGTCAAGAAATCAAGAGTGCAAAAAGAACGGAAGTCCAAGACCAATTCTGAAGATTTATCGAAGAAAAAGTCAAAAGACGGAAGTTTACTAAAAGCCGAAGAACTCAAGTCTAATTTATTGAAGAAATTATTAGACGAGTTTATTAATCCCGAGACAAAAGTCGAAGAATTTGGAAGACTAAGGACTAATCAAGCAATTAAAGAAAGAAGAAAGAGGGGAGGCAGCTTCCACTAAGCACCTCCCTAATCTCCTATAAATAGATGTCATTTCCTTTCATTTGTTTTTGTTGGCTAAGTGTGACAATTAGCTCTTCCATTTTAGTTACTTGCACTTTAAATTCATGTCATTTACTTAATTGTCTTGCACCTTAAATTCATTTAATTTCAAGTAAGTTTCCTTTTAATTGTTGTTAATCTTTACTTTTATTGTTTATCTCCTATCTACCTTTCTTGTTTAATCTTTAATCTTTATGCTTATTGTTCATGTTTATGTTCTTTAAATTTTATTGATTTAATCAAGTGGGTTTTGATTATTGTGGTGTTTATTGTTAGTTTTATTGATTAGGATTGATAGATTATCATTAGTTGATCATTTGTGGTTAGTCTTGCTTAATCTTTTGGTTGATCTTGATTATTTTTGTCTAGATTCGTAGCTTTTATCTCTACCTTGTTCTTCGCACTATTAGTTTTTCCCAGATTCCGAATCAGCGGTTCATTCCGAATCAAGGTTTGTTGAGAATATTCCGAATCAGTGGAATATTCCGGATCAGTGGATATTCCGAATAAAGCTGATATTCCGGATCAAGCTTATATTCCGAGTGAAGGATTTATTCCGGATAAGTGACATATTCCGGATGAACCATTATTCCGAGTGAAGCATATATTCCGAATAAAGGCTTTAGTCTACAATATTCCGGATCAGCTGTTTATTCCGGATCAAGGTTTTGTTCAGATTATTCCGAATCAAGGGTTCAGGCAAATATTCCGGATCATTGAATATTCCGAATAAAGCAACTTATTCCGGATCAAGGGCATTCATTCGGAATAACATAGATTCCGGATCAAGGGCATTCATTCGGAATAGTAAATATTCCGAGTCAAGGTCGTTTATTCGGAATAATCAATTATTCCGGATAAAGATTTTATTCCGAATGAGGGTTATATTCCGGATGAAGGCTTTTGATTGAATATTCCGAATGAAGCAAAGTTATTCCGGATGAAGGTTATTTCTTGATTATTCTGAGTGAAGAAGAATTATTCCGAACGAAGGTGACATTCCGAACGAGTGATTTATTCCGAACGAGTTGTTTATTCCGAATAAGCTGTTTTCAGGTTCTTTTAAGTTTCTGTTTTTAAGTTTGAATTTTTAAGCATTACTTTTCCCGCCTTTTTCTTTAGTCGCACTTTAAGTTTACTTGCCTTAGATTTATTTTAAGCCTTGCCTTATTTTAAGTTTTAGTTGCATTTTAAGTTTGCCTTTAGGATAGTTTTAAGTTTGCGTTATTTACTTTAAGTGCTATTTATTTTTCGTCGCGCTTTAATTTCCCGTCATTTATTTCAATTAGGTTTAGATTTAAATTACAACCCATTTACTTTAAAGTTTTTGCACCTTTAATTTTACTACAACGACACAACATTTGTTTCCACCAAAAAACGACTGAGTCGCACTTAAACCAGTAATCAATTCGATTAGACCACCACAACGAACTTTAATTTTCATACTAGGTAAAAACTCAGTTATTAAATGGCGCCGCTGCCGGCTCTTTTCGTAAAGATTAACGGTTTTTTGTGAGAGACGCGTTGCTTTTTGGGATCCGTTCATTCGTGAGCGTTATTTTTCTTGCTTAAAAAATTTCAAAAAACCATAAAAATTAAAAAAAAAAGTTGTTAAAAATCCATAAAAATTAAAAAAAATTTCAAAAATCCAAAAAGATTTTATTTTCTTTATAGTGTATCTATATTGTCTATTTCTTTGGTATTGTTTTCTTTTGCTTTCGCAGGTGTATGCGTACTAGATCTTCAACTTATCAAGAGCCCGAGACTCGTGAAGATTTAGCTATGACAGGTGTGAACAACAACAATAATCCACCACACCTCAATAATAACAACAACAATGTTCTTCCACAGCCCGATCTTCGGACAATGGAAGACCTTTGTCAACCCACAATGTTTGGACGAGGAGGACCGATTGCGCCGATGCAAATCACGGCTCCGGAGTTTTCGTTGAAGCATCACATGATCCAACAAGTGCAAACTAATCCTTTTCTAGGAATGCCTGATGATGATGCCAACAAACACCTCGACAAATTCATTACTATTACCCAAAGCATGAAGTTGCCCGGTGCTACTATGGATGTTCTTCGCCTCCAACTCTTTCCACATACTTTATCACACCACGCCGAGAAATGGTTTGATCGTCTCCCGAAGAATTCCATTCATACTTGGGATGATATGACTCAACGATTTTTGTCGCGCTACTTTCCACCATCCATGGTCACGAGCCTTCGAAATCAAATCAGCGGTTTCATGCAAGAACCCGATGAATCTCTCTTTGATGCTTGGGAAAGATATAATGTTTTGATCGATCGATGTCCAAACCACAACATGCTCCCAGTGACCTTAATTGATACTTTTTACAACGGTTTGACTTTTCGTGATCGTGATACGATTAATGCAGCCGCCGGTGGCACATTTATGAAAAGAAGGCCCGAGGAATGTAGAGAGCTTATTGAGAACATGACTACTCATCACAAAAATTGGGATTCCTCCGCTTCTTCAAGGAACAACCCGAGAGTCAATGTTTCTTCTACTCTAGCAAACCCCGACATGACCGAATTCACCCGCATGATGGCCGAAATGAACAAAAATATCTTGCTCATCGCTTCAAACCAACAACACCAAGTTAAAGCGGTAGCCAATCCTTGTGAGACATGCGGCGGTCCACACTCATACACTGATTGTCCTTCTACTCAAGGAAATCTGGTAAACGTGTATGCGGCTTATGGTAATTATTCACCGGAAAATTACCAAGCCCGACCTCAAGTGGATCGAAATTTGCTGAGTTACCGGTCCAACAACTACCTTTCACCCGGTTTTTCTCCTCAAAACCACAATCCCAACAACAATTACAATAGAAGCAACCAAATCCCACCTCGAGCTTCTAATCCTTATCACCCACCCGCTCAACAAGCCCTACCCATCAATCAAGATGATGAAGCCTTAATGAGAACCAAAGGAGAGCAAATTAAGAATCTGCAGAGCCAAATTATAAATTTGAAAGGGGATATCACCAAGCAAGGGAATGACATTAAATCCGAGCTTCGAAATGATATACAATCCTCCTTCAGCAATCAAACTAATTCTCTACCTTCAAACACCATCACCAATCCGAGAGCAAATGTGAGTGCTATTACTACCCGTAGTGGAATTACTTTAGTAGGACCATCTATCCCACCCCCAGTTACTCCATCTACACCTCCTCCACCACCATTTATCCCTACTACTCCCACACCTAGTATTAGTACACCATTACCGTCTCCTCCTCGTCGTGAAGAAGTACCCAAAGTGAATCCTCCACCAACCCCACCTTCCACCTTTAACCCTTCAACATCTCCACCTTCACCTTCTACACCTCCACCACCCAACCCCAGCATTCCTCACCCTTCTCGACTCAACAAGGCTAGAATTTTGACTTAGAATGACATTCTAGTTGCTAACTTTTTGGAAAAGATTGCCTGCATGAAAATCACCTTTACCCTTGTTGAAGCTCTTGCTCAAATGCCACAATTTGTCAAGATGTTTAAGGAATTGCTTAGTAAGAAGGAGAAGATGGTCGAGTTTATTAATACTCGCTTGAATGAATATTGCTCTGCAATCCTTCTTAAAGAACTTCCGGAAAAACTTGGAGATCCCGGTCGTTTTGTGCTACCTTGTACTTTTAACCAAACCGACAAATTTACTGCCTTAACCGATCTCGGGGCAACTATAAATTTGATTCCTTTAAGTGTTTGGAAAAAGTTATCATTGCCCGACCTTACACCCACCAAGATGACTCTTGAGCTAGCCAATCGCACTCTCGCTTACCCCGTTGGTATTGCCGAAGACGTGTTCATTAAAGTTGGCACATTCAATTTTCCGGTCGACTTCGTCGTTGTTGATTATGAAATGGACCATCGTATTCCGTTAATACTTGGACGCCCATTTTTGAGAACTGGTAGAGCTTTAATAGATGTGGATAAGTGTGAACTCATCTTAAGAGTCGGGGATGATGCACAAGTTTTTGAAATGGGGAAGCTTACAAGCAAATCCTATGGAAGGGAATCAGCGAATATGATTAATGTGCTTAATGATTTTGTCGTCTGCAACAATCCTCTATTCGATTCTTGCAATGATAATCCACTGTTTCAAGATGATGTAGATGATTCTCTCTCCAATTTTGAACCTTCACCCATATATGATTCTCCACCGATCTTTGATGCTTATGATGATGATTCTAGCTCAGATTGGGATGATTATGATGATTTTACTTCCGAGTATCCCGACATGCCCACTTATGATGATTTTGATGAAGCCGATACTCTTTCAAGTGATTCTTCTCATGATGAAGATCCTCCGCCATCCATGCTTAATCTTACTTTGGATGACTACTCATTTGAGGAAGACTTTTCTACTTTTCTCAATACATACTTCCCTCATGAGAATGATGATCCTGCTTTAGACTTTGATGATTATGGTCTTCATCCTTCTACGGACTTGAAGAAAATTCTTTCAAAGGAGAAGCAACCGGACGACACCAACATCCGCAGCACGTATGTTTTGACACCTCTTTGTCCACCTTCTGAGGACGAGGTTGTGCATTTTCTTAGCGGATCTTCTTTAAATTCTGCTGAGCCTGGGTGCTATTTTCCCCTAAAGAAAAAGGTGTTCGACCCCGGTATCGAAATTCTTCAGCCATCTCCGTATCCATCTGATGAAATAAAAGGAATGATCTTTGGTACTTATGAAGATATGTTTGCACCTCACCATACTTGCTTCCACCGTGCTACATCTTTGCTTAAGGGAACCTTGCCTACTCTTCTTTGGCTTGCCTTGTTCGCCTTAAGCTTGTGCTATTTGATGGACGAAAACTATGTATTTGATCCCGGTGGATATGTTTCAGGCTTCTTCCTATACTAATCAAGGTCGAGTCCGGCTCACGACTCGGTAAACAAAAATCAAGCGCTTCTTGGGAGGCAACCCATGTATCTATCTTTTAGCTATCCTTATCCTAAGTGTAGGGGGGACCCGTTGGTGTTTGCTATTTCCTCTCTTCTC
Organism: Glebionis coronaria; assembly: GCA_025667525.1. Lineage (NCBI taxonomy): Eukaryota > Viridiplantae > Streptophyta > Magnoliopsida > Asterales > Asteraceae > Glebionis > Glebionis coronaria. The sequence continues at coordinate 3,415,782 of JANFOE010000138.1, forward strand.
TTCTCATATTCAGGGATTCGAGCACTCAATGATCTACTTTTGATGATTTTTGACGACCCGTGATTCCGTGTTTCCGTCTTCCCGGTTCTATCCTAAACTCTTTTTGATTCACTATTTTATATTTTCTCAATATTAAAATAAGAACCTCGTTTGTTGTCTTTTCCTTAGCAAGATTTAAACAACGTGCACAATGACCTAAGTGTAGGGGAGTTTACTCCCACATGCTTAAACATTGAGGACAATGTTTATATTAAGTGTAGGGGGGACTTCTATCAAAGTTAAGTGGCCTTTTCCTTGTATTTGTCCTCATTTTAACCGGAAAATCAATTTTTCGTCATTTTTCAAATATTTTTATCTATTTTGGCCTATTAGTTTTTCCCTTTGTATAGTTATTTTATTTTCCTTGCTAGAATAATTTTAATAAAGTGGTTTTAATTTTCAAATGTTGTGAATCTTTTGACTCAACCCAAGTTTACTTATCTAAGTTTACTCTAGCTAGTATCCTTAACGTGTTTAAGTCAAGTTTTTCTAAGCTTTTATATAGGGAGCTTTAAAACACGAAAGTCTTAACTCTCACGGGTTAAGAACAAGAACTTTTCGCAAGTTCCTATAATTGATCCTAGAGAGTCGTTTATCAAGGGAACTTTAAAATGTGATTTCTAAACTTGAAAAAGTCTAAGAATTTGCAAGATCCTATAGACGACTCGAAAACCCAAAACTTTGATTTAATAGGCTAAGCATCCACGAGTCTCATCCCTTGAGATTTTAAATTGTGGAGAACGAGAGATGATAGAGTCAATTATAAGTTTGGTATTCTTTCTTGAATTTATGTGAGTTAATTATGAGCCTATTCTCCCATCGCTTGTTAATAAATTTATCTGCAATAAATAAGGTTGTACGATTTAAAAAGTTACTTAGCTTCTAGCCCAAGATCGTTTAAAACTTGCTCGGTATGGATTAGAGTTCATAGCCAAGGCATAACTTATTGAAGCGGGATGCGAAGATTGGCGAGTCCGAAAAGGCCCTAACAAGGCATGAGGGCTACATTTTGTTGCTAAAGATCCCAAGTCATGTGAAGAATCATTTATCAAAAATCAATATGAAGGATCGAGACACACGACGAAAAGCAATTACTCCCCTAAAGATCATGGAGAAGTCTATCCGAAAAGACCCTAGCAAGGTATGAGGATAAATAGATCCAAGTCCTAAAAGGAGGCAGATCGTTGTATATCAAAGTCCAAAATACAGATTGGAGAAAAATGAAGAAGTCGTGGTCCAAATATGAAGAATCTCTCAAAATTTCAAGTGAAGAAATTCCTATTATGAAGAAAAGGCCATTATTTCATGAACGTCTCTCAAAATTTGAAGTATGAAGTCGCTGCCAAATATCGGTCCGAGAAAGGTCTCAAATCGCGAAGTGAGTTATGCCAAGATATGAACTTTATGAGGTCCCGAGAAGCAGTTTTGAAAGATTTTGTCCTTTAGCTAACTATTGATTAAATCGTCCCACTTTATTTTCAGCCTTAATAACTACCGAAATAAGTCAACAATGCATCCTTGTGATCATTCAAGACAACAATAAAATATAAGAGATACACCTAGGAATAAGGGAGTCTAAGTAAATAATTGGCCCACATGAGTTCGTGTTAGTTTGCTAACTTATAATAACAATGATCTTTTTTTAAGCTTGGTTTGGAGAATGTGAAAACTTGAGGATGATGATTATTCATGACATTTTCAAAACCCTAAGGTATGTTTTTTATTTCTTTACTTGTTTCGTTATTTTCCATCTCTTTAATAAAGGCCAATGTGGATTGATTGTGATGAAAAGTGTAATCTTGCTTTGTAACTAATGCATTGCATGAGGACATTGCAATGGTCAAGTGTAGGGGATTTGATAGGTGTGTAAACACCCATCCTTTTTACCACTTAACTACAATAATAACCAAGGCAAAACGTGTATTTTATGTCGTAAATGTCGGAATTATGCGTGGTTTGTGTTTTTGTTGTGATTTAGGACGAAAATGTGAAAAGGGGAGAAAACACGGGCATTCACGGGCTTTTATCGAGGAAAAAGACAAAAGACGAAGTCAAGAAATCAAGAGTGCAAAAAGAACGGAATTCCAAGACCAATTCTGAAGATTTATCGAAGAAAAAGTCAAAAGACGGAAGTTTACTAAAAGCCGAAGAACTCAAGTCTAATTTACTGAAGAAATTATAAGACGAGTTTATTAATCCCGAGATAAAAGTCGAAGAATTTGGAAGATTAAGGACTAATCAACAATTAAAGAAAGAAGAAAGAGGGGAGGAAGCTTCCACTAAGCACCTCCCTAAGCTCCTATAAATAGATGTCATTTCCTTTCATTTGTTTTTGTTGGCTAAGTGTGACAATTAGCTCTTCCATTTTAATTACTTGCACTTTAAATTCATGTCATTTACTTAATTGTCTTGCACCTTAAATTCATTTAATTTCAAGTAAGTCTCCTTTTAATTGTTGTTAATCTTTACTTTTATTGTTTATCTCCTATCTACCTTTCTTGTTTAATCTTTAATCTTTATGCTTATTGTTCATGTTTATGTTCTTTAAATTTTATTGATTTAATCAAGTGGTTTTGATTATTGTGGTATTTATTGTTACTTTTATTGATTAGGATTGATAGATTATCACTAGTTGATCATTTGTGGTTAGTCTTATTTAATCTTTTGGTTGATCTTGATTATTTTTGTCTAGATTCGTAGCTTTTATCTCTTCCTTGTTCTTCGCACTATTAGTTTTTCCCAGATTCCGAATCAGCAGTTCATTCTGAATCAAGGTTTGTTGAGAATATTTCGAATCAGTGGAATATTCCGGATCAGTGGATATTCCGAATAAACCTGATATTCCGGATCAAACTTATATTCCGAGTGAAGGATTTATTCCGGATAAGTGACATATTCCGGATAAACCATTATTCCGAGTGAAGCATATATTCCGAATAAAGGCTTTAGTATACAATATTCCGGATCAGCTGTTTATTCTGGATCAAGATTTTGTTCAGATTATTCCGAATCAAGGGTTCAGGCAAATATTCCGGATCAGTGAATATTCCGAATAAAGTAACTTATTCCGGATCAAGGGCATTCATTCGGAATAACATATATTCCGGATCAAGGGCATTCATTCGGAATAGTAAATATTCCGTGTCAAGGTCGTTTATTCGGAATAATCAATTATTCCGGATAAAGCTTTTATTCCGAATGAGGGTTATATTCCGGATGAAGGCTTTTGTTTGAATATTCCGAATGAAGCAAAGTTATTCCGGATGAAGGTTATTTCTTGATTATTCCGAGTGAAGAAGAATTATTTCGAACGAAGGTGACATTCCGAACGAGTGATTTATTCCGAACGAGCTGTTTATTCCGAATAAGCTGTTTTCAAGTTCTTTTTAAGTTTCTGTTTTTAAGTTTGAATTTTTAATCTTTACTTTTCCCGCCTTTTTCCTTAGTCGCACTTTAAGTTTACTTGCCTTAGATTTTTTTTAAGCCTTGCCTTATTTTAAGTTTTAGTTGCGTTTTAAGTTTGCCTTTAGGATAGTTTTAAGTTTGCGTTATTTACTTTAAGTGCAATTCAATTTTCGTCGCGCTTTAATTTTCCGTCATTTATTTCAATTAGGTTTAGATTTAAATTACAGCCCATTTACTTTAAAGTTTTTGCACCTTTAATTTTACTACAACGACACAACATTTGTTTCCACCAAAGACAGCTGAGTCGCACGTTAAACCAGAGATCAATTCGATTAGACATACGACAAAGAACTTTTTAACTGAGTAAATCCAAGTTATCAGTGTGTGTAAGTGTGTTTGGTATGTTTGACCAAAGAAAATGAGGTGAAAACTTATAGCCGTTCATATTGTAAATTACCCTAATGGGTTTCAAAAGCCCAAATACTCCACGTCTCACATTGTAACTTGTAAATTGTTTATAAAACTTGGGCTTGGGCCCAAGTAATTCAATCCGTTTATTTTCATGTTAATATTGGGCTTTGTCATAGGCTTGTTTCTTAAAAGTAATATTTTAAATCCCTTATTGGGCTTTTAAGCCCAATCACCAAAAGTAGGACCGACAAGGCCCAAATTACTTCATTAAGTTAAAATCAACTAAAAACGGACTTGATTTTGGCTTCGTTGATCTTTTCTTCAAAACCCGTGTCGATTTTGCCAGTTTTCGCGAACTTCGGTACCTACACACATTAAACAACAAAAACACATATACAAGGCCATATTTATACATTTTATACATATATTGAGTGTTTATTAATATAAATGATATGAGTAAAATCACTCATTTCACATATCTTCATAAATCTGTGGTAAAGTTTGAAATTCTATTTCATAGTTGGATTTACTATCCTCGGATATGAATGATAATCAACATAGTAAGTTTCCTAAATAAACCCAAAAGATATACCTTACCTTCGTTATGCATTAATATGTATCCATATACATATGTGACAGATGTTTTATGATATAAGTATACCTTGAATACTGAATTACTTATATTCGTTCCCTTCACTCTAAACCCTAAAAAGTAATTGATGAAGAATAGACAATGATGTGGCTGCAAATTTGCAATTACAAATTGTTAATAAGAAGTATTATCCGGAAGAAGACTCTATGACTAGCTTGTTTTTGATTTCCAAGGAAGAAAAGATGCTATTAGTATCACCGTTGGACTTAAAAAACCAATTCAGTTTTCTATCGTATCAATCGTATTTGAAATTACAAAGATTGCTATGAGAATATAGCACTTCGTTAGTTATCTTGGTAAATTCTTTATGCTAAATCCATTGAGATAAAAGAAGTACATAAGATCGCTAGATTAAATTTCAAATATTTTCGAGAAGACGAAAGAAGAACTCCGCTATCTAATGATAAAAGGAATTAACCTCGAGACATAAACGAGGAAATTTCAAGATTTATTAGAGTTAGGTGTCATTTGTCTGTTAAGAGACTCTGAATCTGAATCTGATTCGCACATCTGAATCAGAATCTGCGGCAGAAAAGTCTGAATCTGAATCAAATAAAGTTGTTTATTTTGCAAGTCTAAATCTGAATCAAATAAAATTATTTTTATTAAAAAAATTAATGAATTTAATATAAACAAGTAATTTTAGTATAAAGCACAAACATGCATAAACATAAAATAGAGCATTTCACATTAATTTCAATATATTTAACGATCAAATTTCGCAAAGTCCATAGCCACGTCATATCATTCCAACATTCTTCTATGCTTCCACAAGTGCCTTAATAGACTAATGGCATTCTAAATATATGGAAAAAAAATATTGGCATTCTAGGAGAAGGAGTAAATCCTAGCATAGAAATGTAGAATGCGTTTTGTTGTTCTACATGATCAATTGAACATAGTTAAGAACACCTTAAGCAAACCACATCACAACGTACTGTGACTAGCATATATAATTATATATAAAACAAAAAAGATTAAAATATAAACAAGTAAAGGACTATTATGAATGATAGCTCACTAGCAAACCATATCATCATGTTCGCAGTTCGCACCCACATGCACATGATCATATGACGTGATTTTAATAAACCAAATAAACAGAGAAAGGTGACACTATAATCCCTCCACATCACCTATTCAAGTTATTATACATACAATACGTATAAAACAAAGTGAATATAGAAAAGATGGTGAAAGTTGAGAGGTGTAGATTTCTAGTTGTTCTCTGGCGGTGGTACTCGGAGTTGGTGGTGAAGGCTCGTGAAAAGTCAGCAGTAGATCCTCGTTGTGCTTTAAGAGGGAGTCAGTCACATCTCTAAACTCTTGTTGAGCAAGAGTTTTAAACCTCTTATTACCTCATACTATAAAAAGAAAAACAAACACTCTTATTTAGTCAAACATCTTACTCAACTATATTTTAGGTCCATTAAGACTCTGTTAAGAGGTTTTTACAAAAAACAAACACCACCTTAGATCCCATTCTATAGAAGGATAAAAGCTTTCATAAAACTTCATCAGAAGCTTTTATCCTAGAATTATGTCATGGAATTTCATCTGAAGTTCTATTAAGAAGACTCCATCAGAAGATTTTGCTAAGGAATTTTATCAAAGATTTTTAAAGATTACCGCTTCCAAAATCACAATATATTGGAAAAAGTTATTAACATATCCCAAAAGTTAATGAACAAGGTAATTTAGCACAATCATGTGCAAAAATCTTAAGCTTAAATTCAGTAAGTAAAGAATGTCTGCAAATTCTACCATAAATTAAGTTACTAATCCAACCTATGGTGCACCCTGCATCACACAGAAATTTGCACCATCTAGTGTCGGATTTTCAACATAGTTGATTATTGGACTAGGATTTGAAAAGACAAATGGTCTTATAAATCATATGTTTGGTAGAATTACCCTGTATTTTATAGGAAATAAAATACTAACTTCTATTCAAGCGTTATCAGTCTCTATAGTGTTCTTAGATTTTATATTTAGAAAAGTCTTATTCACGTCTCCTATGAGTTTTATATCCCTATGGAATTAAAGAAGAATTTCTAAATCCTATGTAAATTATGATAAGGACCTCATGAATACGCCAAAAATTTGGAATATTCGTTTTATCATATTAAACATAAGACTTAGAATTCGTAAGGACTTAGAATGTGAAGTATCCTATTTAACTCGAAGAAACATTTAAAATCCTTATATTATGCTCTAACAAAAGAAGTAGAATATTGAAAGTCATCCGACTTACTAGTTCAACCTGAATTTCCTCCATGGAAATAGAAAAGAACAAATGAGGATTTTGTTACTTTAAATAGACATGACGCCATCTAGGTTATTGTCGATTGTTTTACTAAATCTGTAGGATTTATCCCTATTAAGAAAATCAATGATATAGAAACTCTGACAAGGTTATACAAGAAATAATCCGTCGACATAGAGAATCAATATCTATTATCTTAAATCTTGACGAGTGTTGCATATTAATCTTAAAAGTATATACAGAATACCCGAGGGTAATATGTTATACTTAGTCCATTATATAAATGAAAACAAGTATACTAATGTATTAAGTGTAAGAACTGTCCAAATGCTAAACTACATACTCATGTATGTGTTATAAATTTTGGAATGACACTTAACATTGGTAAAGTTTCTCGTATAACGATAGTTCTCATGCTAGAATTTAAGAAGTATTATTTGAAGCACTCTGTGGAAAGAAGTGCCATTTAGGTATCTGTTGGGCTAAAGTTGGAGATTTTTAACTTACGAAACCCAAATTAATTCATGAAACTATTGGAAAAATTATAGCTCGTAGAACGCTGAATTATGTTAAGTATATGCTGGATTAAATGGTGATTTAAGATAATCCAAGAGATTATTTTGATGAAAATTTATCCCTATGAATGAGAAATTACACCGTATTAAACAGTATCCATGTTAGAAGAATGTTTTCTCTATCAAATACCGAAATTGATTTTGAAACATTCGATAATCAATTCAAGATCTTGAATTGAGTAGTGACATATTAACTTGAGTTTCCTAAACAACTCAGTAATATTCATGATACTTTTCGCATTTGAAGAAATGTTAATGCGATGAATCTCTTAACATCTCAATGAAAGAGTTCCCAGTGATAAACTAAATTATGTGGTATAATGTTATATTTATCAATTATTGTATTATTAAAACCATGAGAAAGGGTAGGAATATTTTGGAAACGTGAGGTTTATACTCTTCTTTGTCTTATGACATCGCTCTTTATTTAAATCTCGGGACGGGATTTATTTAAGGATGAGAGACTGTGACAATCCTCAAATTTCACATATGTGTTATAAGCTATAATTATCTCAATATGAATATTTGGCTAGAATTTTTTGCTTTTTACCTTACTTGATAAGATGAACTGCTTCTCAAACACTGAACTGCCACTACAACATATTCCTATATGTTGTAAACACAATTTATATGTCATGTCTAATATCTAAAAGTTAATCTTATAAGTTCAATATTAATAATAACATCTCAAATATAACTATGATACCCTAAATTCCCTTAGAAACCCTAGAATCTCTAAAAATGTGTTATAAACTCAAGAATGATAAACTATGAATGGAAAGTACATACTAATAAGTCATTGAGGATTATAAACAATTTATAAACTACTCGTTTAAGACACAATAATACCTAATAATGATAAGAACAAACCATACAAAGCTAAGTACAAGTAAATGTACATAATAGTCTAGATCACGACCTAGAAACCCTTGGTAAGCAATGTTTCAAGCAATATAACTACATAATATCTATATACTAATATCATATACACTATAATAATTATAATATATCATATAAAGGAAAGTTATTTGATCACAAAGCACTAATATTCACTAATCTCAAGCTAATTACAAGTAAATGACCTAAAACCAAGATTAGCATATAAAATCTATTCTATATTGAAATAGAGTCTAATCATTTGCCGCAAAATATAAAACTCAACTAAGTATCATATTAAGGTTATACATTTATTTCAAGTTAAGTTACAAGTTAATAAAGCATAAGGTACAAGTTATCAAAGAATATGATCTTAACCTCCCATAATCATCCCTAGAATATGGTAAACCCATATAAACCCTTAAACCAAGAATGTAGAAACCATAGAATTCATAAACATATTATATAAGCCCTAAAATAAGTGTACATAAGGATATAAACTCTACTTACCCAAGTTAGAAAGTCATTAGGATTAATTACCTAAAAACCCTTATATTAAAAAATCTACATAAAATAACTACACAGTCTTTGAAGACAAGTATACAAACACCCCTAGAACTTCATTAAGGTTATAAGATTATATTAAGACAATGTACAAGTACCCTAATGAAAAAGGTACAAGATTTCAATGCATGACTTATAAATTAGGTCAAATGAGTATTTTCACCCTTTAGACATGTTTACTTAGAATAACTTAAAAAAAACCAATGTAGGGACTTCATGAACACATTGAGGACAATTTAGGATGTATAAAATGAGTTTACATCAGTAGCTAATTGAAGGATAATCACTTTTACTAAGATTAACCATAAATCACTAGAAATCCAAACTCGCCTAAGTTTTCTTCTCATTTTCACATCAAACCTTTGTTAAAATTCAAACCAAAGACCCAAACTTCTTTATTACAATTTATATACCCTAACTAAACCCCAATCCATCACTAATCACATTCCCAAACCCTTTATCACCAAAATTACAAAGTTACAAGTTACAAGCCCTAATTTAGGACCCGGTTTATGTTTTCCCTCGAAAAATGCATTCAAAACCCTTTCCCTCCTAAGTTTAAACATTGGATCAGATAATATAGATGTTTAGGATATACTTTACAAGTAGGTGCATCACCTACTTGTCAATGACACATACTTGTTCCTATCTTTTATTGTCATGAGCTATTATGGACCATAAGTTGAAGATTGGAATGAACTAGCTAAAGCTATCCCTAAAACTTGCATAGACCATTCCTAGCCTCCCTTAGTCACTAATATATCTATCATATACGTTTACAAGCCAAACGTTGAGCCTAAGTGTTGGAAACACTATAAATAGGGGCGAAATGTATACCTTGAAGACTTACAACCCATTTTATCTTAATCTCCTACCCATTCTCCATTTACACTTTTATAAGCGTCTTAGGACATCCCCCAAGAACAGTAATCAGGTCTAGAAGGAAGCCATTGAAGCTCTTAACTCTTTGATAGCATGTAGTGTTCATAGGAAGTCATTATGAGCCATTTTGGAGAATCCTAGGTAATTTCTATGTTAGCTATGATTTGATCTTGTTATAATGATATATTAGACTTTTTATAATGTCAAAATCATGTTAGAAAGATAATCTAAAAATAACTAAGTCATTTCATCAATTTAAATGAAAGTTATAAGTTAAAGATGTCTTAAAACCCTAGTTTTGCAATTTACATGAAATAATAAGCAAAAACCCATTTCAAAATCTATAATTCTGAAGAAATGTTTTTATTATGATCATAAACATGTTTTGAAACTTTGTTTTAAAATCCTAGATCATTCGATTCAATTTTGAGGTTGTTATGTGATTTTTATATGTATAGGGACTAAAACTGTCATTTTTGAAACTGTTTAACATTTTGTCCAAAAGTGTCATTTTTTTAAAGTTAAATATATAATAATAAATGTTTTAAAGTTTGAGGTCCAAAGGTTAAATATTGAGGGTTAAAAATGCAAGTATTAAAACTATATACTTAAGGGGTTAAATGTGTAATTATACCAAAGTATAACTAAAAGGGCTATTTTTGCCAATTTTGAAAATAAAGAAGATTAATTTATAGATATGAGAAAGTAATAAAAGGATCATGTTAAGAGGGATTTTAAGTGCCCCTGCTCCTCAAACGTTTATAGAATGGCTATTGAGTATGATGGCCCAAACAATGGTGCTAGAATTACCACCTTATCATAACTAAAGAATATATAATCAAATACTTAGAAATAATGAATAAAATATTAAAGACTTGATACTATACAAAATGTGTTAATCATGGTTTGTGTGAGATCAAGCTGTTGTTTATGAGACCATGTTGTGGTTTGCGTGATCAAGCTATTAAACTTGAATGAAATATATCTGATATAGCTCAGACTCTATGGATCTCAGGTGAGTTCATAGCCTTACTAAAGTACTACTTTATAATGATTTGAAAACCCGTGAGGGGATATATGCTAAACTGTAATACAAGTATTTTGGTATGCTTCTCAAATATGATTATTTCCACTACGTTTACTCTTCCATTAAGTCCCTTTTTAATCGTGACCGTTAATCATTTAATGAACGCTAATATTGTAAATAGTACTATTTGGGGACTAACATCCCATATCTGGTCAAGTCGCACTTGCTGGAATGCTGATGGATCTGACATAGGCTAAACGGATACACTTTATTTTGCTTATACAGGAGTTTGGCGGACTGCCGGCTTAAGGGCATTTTGTTGGGTTCTAGTATGTCTAGTAGCGGTGCATGAGCTAGCCCAATAATAATTGATTGTTTTATGTGAGCGAATAGTAACATAGCTCAGGAAAAGGATCTTGTATTCAAAATGAATTTAAACCTATGAATTCACTCAATCATTGTGTTGATTTTAAGCATATATATTAGGTTTTAAAGATTGTTAGAATAAAGCAGCATAAGCATGGGATGAAGAGGCACAAGACTGAAATTATTCTAGATTTGGGAACCTTATATTGTAAAACTCTGATTTTTCAATGATATATAAAGAAAGTTGATTTTATCACTCTTTTAAGTTGTTTTCTATTATTATGACTTGTGTTAAATGAAGTAATACCCTAGATCAATGTTCTGCTGCGTAAAGATAAAATGCGGGTGTTACACAACTTTACATAGTAATGGCAGCTTTTTCCCTTTGAAATAAGTTTGGAGCTTTGGCATTTTTGGTCCTTTTGTCTTCATAATACTTTGAGAAGGACTTGTTGTTCATTTTGCCAATTCTTCAAAAGCTGATCTTATATAATGATGAAACTCTAGGGACCCTGATGAGACTGAAATTATACATAGACTCATCGTCCCAAACAGGCTTAAAACGTTGAAAATATCATAAAAAGTGTCAAATATATGTTTGTGTTTGTTCAATGTGAATTTTAGGTACGGATATTAATGTGTCAAGAAAGTGTCGGTGTATTTCAGTTAAATACGTTATAGAGCAAATTTAGGAAATTACCTTTAGGAAAAGGTAATAATCCATAAATAAGCCAAAGACGAATCAATTAAACACGAGAGTGATCTCGGTTCGTTGTACACAAGGAACTTGTGAATTTGAGACTTTCGATTTAATTTGGACAATTGATTTGAATTCGTTTTCGGTTTTTAGCTAATTTAATTCTACAAGTTTTAATCCTAAAGTGCATGAGTCGTTTCCAAAAATAAATCTAAAAGACAATTATAAACTATATAAATCTATTCAAACTATGCTTTTACTTTTTACTTTTTAAACAAATATTTAAACAAATTTATATTTAAACTAATTCTATTTAAAACAAAATTTTATTTAAAACTAATTCAATTAAAAACAATTTAAAATTTTAAAAGTAATAAAATATGTTTATTTATTATTTATTTTTTTTAATTTTATTTTATATTAAGACTAAATCAATCTTTGTAACAAATTAAGTTTTGGTAATTTGTTTAAAAAATCAATTACTCATTTTAATTAAACTTAAACAAACGTATAATAAACAAAACGTGACAATTTAATAATGTATTTAAATTTCAAAGTATAAACTAATAACAAATTGAAGCCTATAGCTCAGTGGTTAAACCAGTTGGTTGATGACCTAGAGGTCCTAGGTCCGAGTCCTAGGAAGGAATTTTTGGTGATTATTAATTTTTTTTTAGATTTTGGTACAAAAACAAGCCAACCAAAACGACTGGTCTGTTAAATGTATCAGTATAGTAAACTATAACCAACATCAATCAAACACTAATATACCAGTTAACAAAATATCTAAATCAATCTATTAGTTAACCAAAATCTAAGCTACACGGATAATCCAACAACTATTAAAACATATATGCTAGTACCAAAAACAGACTATAAATTTGACACAGAAGATAAACAGGTCTAACCAAAAGCTGAAATCATACTTCCTTTTCTAAAAATAGGTTCAATAATACAAGTTAATAAATCATAGACAGATTATACTCAGCATAAACCTAAAATCATACAAACAAATTACTCCTAACTGAAACTTATACTATATCCAGACATAAAAAATATTACACTACTATTTCAACAAGCAAAATAACTAACATACAGACTACTGAATCAAAGCAACAGTTACAAACAATTAACCCTAGCAGATTAAAAACTCAGAACTATTAATCAAACTATATTAGGATCAAACTACAATAAGCAGACTTAGCTAAATCATACAGATAATCAAATCTAAGTAAACATGTTCAAACCAAAAGCATCCACAACAACAAACTTATCTATATCAGATTTACTAATCAGTATATATAACAAACTAAGCATTAACATTAAACACTTAATCACTTAATAATTTATTCTAAAAAAGTTCATACAAGTAAAATAAGATTAACCTTTTTTATGATAACCTTTGGTGACGAAATCATGCGCTGAGCGGATTTTCAAACCGAAACGACACCATCTCGAACCACCATAAATTACACCATTCGAACCATTTATGTGACTCGAACCCACCAATATGAACAACCATCATAAAATCGAACCAGCAACATTCTTTTAATTTAACCAGTGGGTTAAATTTGTTCCCAAATCTCACTTTTAATCAATCATTTAAACAATTGAGAAGTTTAAATGAAAGATTGATGATTATAATATAAATTCATATAATCATAAAATTAAAAGTTATTTAAAACAGTAATGTAAAACACCAATGAGATACCAAATCTGAAATTAACTTTCTATTAATTCTTAAAAATATTAAAAAACTGTAAAAATGAAAATTAAAATCTCCTAACAATAAACTACCATTATAACTCTACAAGAAAGAAAAAGGATACCGAATACATTATTTTTTGGGGGTTTTTATAGGCAAACCCCAACGCCTGATTTGTTGATGAAGGATGATTCACAGCTGTTGGATCTTCTATTCTTCTTCTCTTTCTTGATCAAAGGCTGAAAAAGAGGATTCTCACACACAGATCGCCACGCTGGCATCAATCTGTGCTAGTTGTGTTAGTTTGAAGCTGAGGTGGCTTTGGGTGATTGGTGAAATGATTGGTGGTGATGAAATCCACCAATCACATGAGAGATGTGACTCATCTTTACTGCCACGTGGATTGCTTGGTACCACCTTCTTCCTCCCGAAATAAAGGGTAATTATTTCAGGCGCGTGTAGCTTCACTTGTGGAGTGGCTGGGTGAATAACTTTCTTACTCTACGTCTTTTCTTTCTCTCTCTTTTTTTTTCTTCTTGTTTGTAACGAAGGCTTTGTGTGGAAAGTATATATAATTACTTTTCACCGTCCCATTCAAAGACATAATGGGCTTTGACCCTTCATACTCCTCACGTCTCTTTGTTTATTAATACATGAATTGGGCGTTGTTTCAAATAAAACTTGTTACTTTGGGCTTTAGGATCCAAAACAATAATACTCCAATCCGTCTCATTATATTTTGGGCCTTAATTTGGGCCTTGTCCCAAAAGTAACAAAACTATATCCCATATTGGGCTTTCAGGCCCAATAAGAAACATGGGTCCCACCTGGCCCATTAACCTTTGATAAAGTTATATCATTGAAAACGAACTTGATTTTTGGCTTCTTGATCTTTTCTTCAAATCTTGTGTCGTTTTTGCCGGTTTTCGTGATCATTGGTACCTACACACATGAAACAAGAAACACACATATACAAGGCCATTTTCATAGGTTTTATGCATTTTAAGCTCATATATTGATATAAATGATATGAGTAAATCCACTCATATCAAGCTCCCCATTGCTAAGAAATTTCCGTGTCCTCACGCAATGATAAAATAAAGCTACTAACTACACTTTTATTCAACTTTTAACACTTTATTTTGCAAAGACATAATGTATAGCTTTCATTATTTGAAAAATAACTTTTAGGATCATAAAACTCAAATAGATTCATCGTCCTCGACTTTTCACTCTTCCATGCCAAGTTTAAGAACAAGATCGTTGTCAATCATAAGTTCTAATGTTAAGACCACTCACACAAGTAATTTGTTTTAAACTCAATCTCTTTTTATTCCTAATTGTATCTCTAGATTTTAAATTTTGTCATTTCACCCAAAGGCTCATTTGACTTATTTGATATTTATTAATCAAATAATGAAGGCAAAAACGGTGTAAACTCAACACTCAAAACCTAACCTCGACATCAAAAACCGTTGTCACTAAAGAAAGCCCACATCAAGGATAACTTAACACGATTTGAGGGATAAATCCCCGGATCCAAAATTTGGTTAATAGGACTACTTAAAGCAACAATGAATCCTCCAAAGTCAATTTTGACCTTATTAATGGAGTTAGCAACAATGACATCATACATCTTGAGGCTCTTAAAGATGTAAAAGTGCTCCTTATCTATAATCCACAACCGAAGGCTCCTTGGACATAAACAAGGGAATTGACATTCACCATCCCACCTTAAGGCTCATGATGATGAAGAAATCTTAATTAAACACGTCACCATGCCATACACGCTAAGTCTCGAATGACAAGGTTAGTGCTACATGACTCCCACCCGAAGTCTCATAGAGAACATGTTTTTATTTATTTTTCTTATTATTATGATATATATATTAAGCCAAATTTCTGCAATCCCATGATCAAAATTCCATGATGCTGACACCCTCAATGTGTTCTCACTTTAATTACAAGGGAAGAAAAAGAAGGAGTCACGAGTTAAGATATTAAGCCTAAACCGCTAAAAACTTCATTTCTTAAACAATTTAATATTCAAGTGTGGAAAATAAATACGAGGAGATTAAATCAAACACAAAAATACTTATACAAGGAAAAATTAACCTCAAAAACTTAAGATTAAACTTTATCATCTCTTGTTCTCCATATTGTAAAATCTCAAAAGTGTGAGACTAATGGATACTTAACCAATTAAATCAAAGTTTTGGGTTTTCAAGTCATCTATAGGATCTTGCATCTTCTTAGACTTTTTCAAGTTTTAGAATTTGCATTTTAAAGTTCCCTTGATAAACGAATTACTAGGATCAACTATAGGAACTTGCGAAAAGTTCTCGTTCTTAAACCCGTATGAGTTAAGATTTTTGCGTTTTAAAGTTCCTTATATAAAAGTCTAGCAAAACTTGATTTAAACACGTTAAGGAATGAGCTAAGGTAAAAACCGAGTCGAGTCAAAAACTATTTATATTTTCACCAACGAAAAGCCTACATTTGTGTCAAAAACATTTATTTTTATTATTATTAAACATAAAATAACACTAAAAATTTAAAATTTCTATGAAAAATGAAAAAACGATTACGTTTGAACACGACAAAAGCAATTGCAAGCGATTATATCGATTGAATCCCCCATTCAAAAACCAAACATTGTCCTCAATGTTTCCTAGCTCAAGAATAACACCTCCTAGCTAAAACACGAAGAGCCGAATGCAAAAGTCCTAATATGGTAAGAGTACGCAAATCTATAAGCCGTCTATTAGTTATGATTCAAGATAAAAAGTTGGTCGATAAAAATCAAAGGAAAGTGAGTGCCCCTTTTGACAATCAAAGTACGAAAGCTCGAGTGGACCGGTAAATACCGAACACGAGAGTCTTCAAAGATTAGGGTCATACCTAAGATTCACAACACAACAAAATACGAGCACGAGCTTGAAAAGATCAAGCCTTATTAGTGTTAGAAAATAGATAGATGTGGGTTTTCTATATATGATCCGGTGGTCGTGGTGGGTGGTGGAAGGTGGTGGAAGCCATGGATGAAGTAGAGAAAAAGAGATTGTGTGTGAAAAGATAGAAAATGTATTAAAACACAAATGAAACACAAGCAACACCCCTCCTTGGAAGCCTTGGAGGGTTATATATAGTCACACACCACACTTAACTATACATTGTTTCCTAGTCTAGTCTAAGCGTGTGTGACTATGATAACTAACAGGAATTCTTAAATATCGTCACATAAAGTGAATTTCCAATAATCTTCCCCCATGGGACGACGTGTAGAATTTCTTAAATTATTTTTCCTAACAAGTACATAATGATTAAGAACAAAATCTTTCATGAAACGTCCAATGCTGATGATGTCTTCTGAGGCCTTTGACTTCAAGTCTTCACTTCAAAATGACTCATCTTTTAAAGTAACTTGTAGTAGAAATACTATAACGACATGAGTTAAGTAATACATATACTTCTGGTTAAGGAGAAGCTTCTGAATTAACTTCCCCCTAATTCATGCCACATAAACTTGATGTAGAAGCTTTTAAATAGCTTCCCCCTAAACCGACAATCCTCATAAGCAACTTCAAAGCTTTGAATAAAGCTTAGAATGATTAAGCGCACAACGGAATTTATAAAGTAAACCCTATCATATAACATGATAATGTTGCTATGAGGGATTGAAAGTTTGGGGCACACCAAGTAGATCAACAACTTCTCTTATCACGCTTGAATAATTCTTCTGCATTTTTCTTCCCCCTGAGAGTTCAAGTTATGCATACTATAAAGAATCAAGACATTTCTTCCCCCACGTAGTTGAGGAAAGTAAACCAATCCCAATTATGAAGCTCAAATACTGAAGTGGACACTTTATCCCATTCATGAAGTTGACATCGTAACACCAGAGTCAATTAAGTCCCGGAAATGCACATATCTTCTTCCGGAGATACACTAGAGTCAATTAAGTCCCGGAAGTGCATATATCTCCATATAGGATAATGATGATGAATAATTGCAACATCAAAACAATTAAACATCGAATCAGTAGTTTACAATTTAGAGATTGATAATGCCACGAGTTAAAACACTTATTTTCTCTGCGGTTATGACAAATGTCTTCCCGGAATGTCTTCAAATCAAAGAAGGTATGAATTTCATCACGTGTACTCGTTGTGCGTTCAATGTGTCTTCTTCTTCCCCCTTGATGGTTTCAAAACCTCGGAACCATCAATAAATCATACGCACATGAACCTGAAAATATCGAGAGAATAATAAATAAGCTTAATTATATTCGGTGAAAATCAGTTGTTGATCGAAATTCTCTACTCATAAACTCTCCATGGCTATCTTTACCAACCCCCTTGTAGGCAATTTGAAGTGACCATTGATGGAATGAACAAGATATATGATGAGACTGGTTTTATACATAGTATCATCATCCAAATAGGGCTTTAAACGCATTAAATATCATGAAAATACCCAAATATATGCTTGTGTTTGTTGCTTGTGTATTTTAGGTACGGATATTGAGAAAATGACAAAAGATCTCAAGAATCATGCAAAAACGAACACGGGAAACGAAGCCGCACATTAAACCAAGCCCTAATGAAGAATTTTCCAAGAAAACCTTTGAAGATTTTAAGATTTATGAAGAAGGGTCCTCCAATATTGAAGAATTGACACTTTATACCCTTGTATCTTCATAATTACAAGATTGGTCCCTAAAGTTTGTCAACATTGCAAAAAGGGCCCTCCACTTTGAAGAATTAGCAATTTTAGTCCCTCACCAAAACTAAAATGTCAATATTAGTCCTTCTCAAAGTCAAACATACCATGAAGAACTTCAAGTTACAAGAATTACAAATTTGGTCCTTTAAAAATGTCAAAATTACCAAAAGGACCCTTGACTTTGAAGAAATGGCAAAAATGGTCCCTCATTAATCATGACTTGGCAATTTCAGTCCTCCAAGAAGTCAAACAAAAAAATCAAGACCATAGTCCTTGAAGAAAATACCAAATCAGTCCTTTAAGAATCAAGAATTGGCAAGAAATACCCCTGAATTCACTTTACAAAACTTTTTGGGGCAAAAGTGTTAAAAGAGAAACTTCAATAACAAAGGAAATGAAGTTTGGCCGGATTTATTTACAAATGAAAGGAGTATAAGAGATGGGGGACTATTCTTGGCAGATAACATAAGTAACCTTAACCAGTGTCATGGTGACACGTGCCCCACTCAACCAAATCCACCAATCACAACACACCCTGGCTCCACATCACCAATCCACTCACTAAAGCCGTAACTAACTAATTATTTATTAGTTAATTAGGCACTAACACCCAGTTTAAACAAGAATAAAGAGCAAATGCTTGTTGTTGGTGTTCATAAGCAAATTTGGGGATTTACTTAATAGTTGAAATTAGCCCTTAATCTCTTCCAGATTTAAGATTAAGGGACTAATAATATTAACCCAACCTTCAAACAGCTTGCCACATCACCACATTGTCACATGTTTCCCCCTGCTTTTCACCCTTTGAAGAAGACGCCAAAACAGTGGCCCTCATCCAACGTTCAAGATTGAAGCTTACATTTTAAGCTTGATATACACCCTTGGATACACTTTTCACATGCCAGCTTCAACAAACTGCCAAGAAATTGTCACATGATCAAGCATATATTCAAACTTCACAAGGGCAACTTGGGGACTTCACAGCAATTAGGGTTACATTTTTTAGCTCTTTACTAGTTCATTGTAGCCTATATAAGGCATAGGACCATTTACATTTCAGTTTGCACTTGTATTTTCCTTTGTTCAATGTTCTGTAAATCCATATTCAGTTTAATGAAATGAGTTTGAATCTTTGAAGAAAAGTCAAGTGCCATTGTTGTTTACTGCTTGTTATTGTTCTTAGTTTGTTAATCTTGAATCTCAAAACCTATTTTTAAGGAGTGTGCAAAAGTTTGCACATTTTCCTTCAAGCTTGATATTTTGCTAAGTTTCTTGGTACACCTTGGACTTCTTTGGCTATAAAGCTGATCATAGCATCCTGATATTGAGTTATCAAGGTGTGGTGAAGCCTATAACTTGGGGATAATCAAGTGTGGGGTATAAGGCTTTTTAACCTTTCTATTTTTGATATTTTGCTTCTAACCTTGTTGAATCTTAGCAGGCTTTATTGTGGAAGCTTGTACTTGTTCTTGCTAGTACATAAGCTTAAAATTCGTGGGTGTGGATGTACATCCATGAGGTACACATCATCCTACTCAAAATCTGATAAAAATTTGGATTTTTGGTGATTTTGTGTCTGACTTGTGTTCTTGCTGATTTTATGGTCTAATCTTGTTCTAATCTGCATATCTCATCTGTTATTGTGCTTATTTGGGCTTGGGTGGTCTTGGATAACACTTTTGACTTGAAAATTTGATTTTGAAAAGTTAAAAGGGTGTTTGGGATTACCTGTTTAAGATCATAGTATGTTATTGTGTTGTTGGAAGTTTGTGTTATTGCTTGGTATCTATTAAATACTTGGTTGAGTGCTATTTGCTGCTAGTTTTTGGGTTTAAAACCTCAAATCAAATGTTGTGCTATAGATTGCTTATTTTGACTGATTTTGACCTAAGACTTTGGGAACACCTTGAGTGTATGCAAGCTTAGGGCTATAACCTGTTAACAAGATTTGGGTGTTTGAATTTGGCTTGGTGGTCAATTGCATCAGCAAGTGTTCATAACTGCATGTTCATAGTTCATCAGTAACTTTTAGTGCTTGAATCTTGACTTAGACTTTGAATCAGTGCATGAAACCTGTTTAGACTTGCTTATTTAAGTTTATCATTGCTTGTGTATGCATTTGGTTATGTTTGGTTGGCTGAATTGTGCTATAAGTGCTTATTGAACCATAACTGCTTATTTGTTCATGTCTGGTGCATATCTGGTGATGTTTTGATTAAAATGTACTAATTGGCTGTTAGTGATTATGATTTCTTTGTTTGTATTGACTCCTTATGATCTACTGATCATTTGGGTGCCTTTGTGAAACTTGAATCTCCAAAAAGTCACTAAAGACAAAAATTCAAACAAGTCAAGCAGTGGAAAAAGTTTCCACTGCTCAACATCCAAAACTGGCTCCTGCTAGTTTTAATTTGCATTCAGCTTATTGATAAGCCATTTTGGCTTATCCAGACCTGCAACAACTTATTTTTTGTGATCAATCTTCATCATTTGACACATTTGTTTGAACTAGAGCTTATTAGACTTTGACTTTGACTTTTTGCTAGAAAACCAACTCATTTGACTTTTTCATAAGTGCTTATTTGCTTATTTCAGCTTATTGAGTGAACTTATTTGAAAATTTTTTGTTGATTAAGCTTAGTTAAGTCATTTAAAAGCTTTTGAAACTTGAATCAGCTCTTGGGGTGGCCTAGAACTCAAAAACGACTATTTTGTCGTTTTGTGTAGATTGCTTATTGCATTTTGATGAGATGGCATTTATACATGATCTCATCGTTCTTTTCGGTCTTTAAATGCATAAAAATGTCATAATATACCATATATATGCTTGTGTTTGTTTACTTGTGTATTTTAGGTATGGATATCGTGAAAAACATAAAAGATCACAAGATACAAGGAAAAACGGACACGAGAAACGAAGCCGTACAAAGAACCGGGCCCTAATCATGGAATTCTCAACAAATACCCTTGAAGACTTGAAGACAAACAAGATTGATCCTCATTTATTGAAGAAATGACACTTAAAACCCTTGTATATTAATAATTACAAGTTTGGTCCCTTAAGTTTGTCAAAATAACACAAAAGGTCCTTTAACTTTGAAGAAATGGCAAGATTAGTCCCTCAACAATTTCAAATTGTCAAATATGGTCCCTCATCAAGCCAAAGATACATTGAAGACCTTTGAAGATCAAGAATGTCCAAGATCAGCCCTTGAAATATGCAAAAGTGGCAAAAATAACCCTTGTAAACCTTTTTCCAAAAGTTTGTGCCAAAACTGCCAATGTGTGAAAGTTATTAACAAAGTGAAATACGTTTTAGGGCTGAAAAACTTATTATACCAAAAATCTCAAAACACAAGGACCTAAGTTGCCAAGTTCAAACTTTCAAATCTGAAAAATGCGCCAAACAACTCTTTTCCCCCAATTTCGGATCAAATGAGTTACTGTTCATCTTTTACCCCACCCAGAATTTACACCACTTAAACTTAGGGTAAATTACGATTACCTTTGCACATGAGTGATTCACATGTGTAGAAACTCATCCAAACCATAAAACCCTTATTCCCACTCACAATGGACCCCACCCCCAATTCCCTTTCCACCAATCAGAATTCTACTTGCCCTCCAAGTTATCTGACGTGTCCAAATCAACAGCTAAGGATCAATGCTTCATTCCAAAGCTAAAATGAACATCCAGGATCACTTTGGACAGCTCACACCAAGAAAACGTCTAGAAGGACTTAGGGCATTTAGGGAATTTCACTTCTAGGGTTTGTGAATAGTGTTTAGCCAGGCATTTACCTATAAAAGGAGACCTCAACATGTGAGAGTCCCTTGGTTCCAGTTTTAGGCTATCAATCTTTGTAATTCCTTTTTAAGTTTAATAAAATTTGAATTTCTGAAAATATTGAATTCTCTTTTTGATTTGATTAAAAGTTGGTGTTTGAGTAGCGTAATTCTGAGTTCCATTTGATTGTTAAGGCCTTCCTTAATCTTGTGGTTAAGGCACGTCTTGTTTCATTAGGTTTTTAAGGTTTGAATACCTTGAAATCCTAGGTTTTGATTTGGCTTAAATTTGTGTACTAACCCTTAGCCTTAAGCCTTGAGTTCTTTCAAGCTTGTTGACACCAAGCCTGAGAAGGATTCTAAGCCTTTGGTTGAGTTTGTTTGTTGCTTGTGTTGAAAACATATCATAATCAAAGCCTTGTTCTGCTTTGAACATCAGCAGGCTTTGATCATCTTTGTTGAAGTACCTTGGTCTTGTTCTAGTTGTTGAACAAGGTCCAAGGAGCATAGCTGGCCTTCCTAGGATGTTGTGGAAGGCAGGTATAATCTCTTGGTTAAGATTCCCCTAAAAACTTCATGTTTATGGCTGTTTTGAATTTGGTGCTTTGATTTTGAGTATTGGTGTTTGTGTTGGTGATTTTTGAGTTTGATTATGTTAGTTGCTATTGTTTAAGTGTTTTTGATCATTAAAATCAGTAGGTTATTAGTTAAAATCACAAGTTTCTTTGTTAAGTGGTAGATTAAGGAGTGTTTGGGTCTACTGCTTGAATTGGGATTGTGGTTTGCTAAGTGCTTGTGTTGTAGTTGCAAGTGTTTGTATCTGTTTGTTAGGAGCATATGTTCATCTGTTTGCAGGTTTTGTAGGTTTGATCACATAGATTCATTATTTGGCTATAAAATCTTCAAAACTTGGTTAAATTGGCTAGGATTTTGAGGACACCTAGATCTAAGCTTAGGCTAGGGCTAGCAAGTGCTAAATCATAGTTAATCACATCAAGGAAGAAGGATTTGAGGCTTGAAATTGGATCAAGTGTCAAGTATATCAGCAAACTTGTTTTCTGCATATGTTCATTGTTCATCAGTAACTTCTAGTGCTTTGATCTTGTTATTTACTTTGATTCAGTGTTTGATTCTTGTTGCTTTGTGTTTGTTCTTAGTTTATATAGCTTGTGTATGCATCCTGTTAAGTTTGGTTGGCTTATTGTGGCTAAATCTGCTTATTAAGTGCCTAACTGCTTATTTCCATATCTGGTGCATATCTGGTGACTGTTTGGCTTATTGTGGCTTATTGTGTGAACCAATTTGTGATTTTATTGTTGCTATTGACTCCTTGTGATTCACTGATCACAAGGGTGCCTTTGTTTCCAATTGAATCAAACCAGAACTCTCAAATAAGCTTGGTCAAATAGTCAAAGCAGTGGGAACTCCTTTCCCCTGCTAGTTGCCACTGATAGTGTAAATTTGGGTTCAGCTTATCAATAAGCTATAATAGCTTATTCCAACCAGCAACAACTTTGTTTTTGTAATAGGTGCTCTTATTTTGACCCATTTGTTCATACTGGAGCATTTGGATGTTTGACTTTAGGGTTTGACTCGAAAACCAACTCCTTTGACTTTTACATAAGTTCATTTGTGCTTATTCTGGCTTATTGGTTGTGCTTATTGGATTTTTGTTGATTAATTTTGCTTATTGAGTCCATTTGAAATCTTTTGCAAGTTGAATCAAGTCCTGAGGTGCCCTAAATCTCTAAAATGACTATTTTGTCTTTTAGTGAATTTTTATTTTGCTTATTTCTGGCTTATTGAGTATGCTTTTTAAAAAATTCTTTTTGCAGATCTCATAAGCATCCCAAAAGAAGGTTGTGTGTCAAATTAGAGCTTATCGCATTAGCTTATGGCTTAATGGGCTGAAAAGCCCAATAAGAATAAGCTGAGTGTTAAATAAGCTGTGATACGCTTTTTTTCAGCTTTTGGGCCTTTAGAGTTTTGTTCTTAGAATTAAATTTTGAGTCAGATAGGGCTTTTCCAAGTCAATTGGGCCAAGTTTGACTTTTTGGGCCCAAAAGTCCAATTTGGTTGACTGTTTTTGGTTTTGGCCCATTTGAGGGCCCAATAGGGGTATTCTGGTAATTTCACTTTGATTTTCTGATTATTTAGGTTAAAATAAACTAGTTTGCAAGTTTTTAGAATTTTTAATAATTTTTGGATTTTTAATATTATTTTATTATTATTTTATTATTAGTTTTAATGTTTCACATTTTCCAACTTTTTACATTTTTCTTAGGTTTAATACATTAAAATAGGAATTTAGCAACTTTTAGAATAATTTTATCTTTTTTAGATTAATTTTTATAATTATTTTAAGTTTTAATAGTTTTAAATCATTTTAAATAGTTTTTATTAGTTTAAAAATTTCTAAAAATAGTTTTTAATCTTTTTAGGTCATTTTAGAGGTTTACCAATTGAAAAATTTTTATTTGGGCTTTTTGATAATTTATTTGATTTTTAGGGCTTTAATTAGCATTTAAAAATTGAATAATTAATTATTTAAAAGGTTTGAAAAAGTTTTGATCATTGGTAAACTCTTAGTTTATTATTTTTGATTTTTGGTAAATTTTTGGTAATTTTTAGAATTTATTTTTATTTTTGTGGTTTTTAAGGTTCTACGTTTGAACTTTCTAGTAGTGATTTTTTGTTAATTTTTATTTTTTACGTCTTCGTCATTTTCTTTTCTCATCCACTTCTAAACCAAATATTAATCACAAATCTTGAACATCTTAGTCACACACATATACCTCCTTGGGAAACGAACTTTCATTTCATTAAGGGTCATTAGTGTTGATTTTCCTAAATCATCACTCGATACTTACCGCTCATATACGCTCCTTTTCCTAAAGGTCGTATTTTCCCTACAATAATTTTTGGCGCCGCTGCCGGGTAGGCGTGTCGTGATTAATTTGCATTGTTGTTTTTAATATTAACCATATATAGTAATTGTATTAGTAGAACTCTACTAATACGTATTATCGGTTTTCTTGGTTTTTCTTGTACAAATATTATTACTATATTGTATTAAGTATCACAATAAATTCAAAATATCTCCAAAAGTGTGAAAACACAACCTTAATTGGGATTTCATCACTCAATTATTGTATTCGAATCTCAAACAAAAAGAAAAAGGCAAAAATAGATAAATACTTTCGTGAAGCTCGATTTTGAAAAATACAAACTATAAGGTGGGTATAAAGCGGGTATTATAAAATATACCCTAAGGAAAAAGGCTCTTAAGTGCTTCGCGCCGCCTCGTTTCCCCGCTTGCTTGTGAGTATTTTGAGATTGAAGGCTAATCGAGGGTTTTGCCGCCCAAAGTATTATTACGTATAATATATTTGCTTGGTTTCTTTGTGATTAAAACCTCTTAAACAATTTGGTTTTCACCAAAGTTCTAAAGTCATTCGAAGGCGTTCACTCCACGTGATCGTTTTCATTCCTTTGAGGCTTCTTTAATCAAGAGTTTGATTCGAGGAGAGATTTTGTAGATTGTTGTCTACGAAGATACACCAAAATCCAAAAAAATTAAATATCATCAAAAACACAAAAAAAATTTGAAAATTCACAAAACACCCAAAAAGAATCTTCTTTGCTCACCTCCCATTCTTCGTGAAGTTTATGATCACTCGTAATCAAGCAAAACGAGCTCGTAAACGACTTCAAAAGCAAGCCAATCAAGAGACGTTGATTGTAGAAGAACCTCCAATTGTTGAACCTATTGTAGAACAAGAAGTCTTCATGGCTAATCGTACTATGATGGAGTTGCTACAAGCACCCACCGAGGGTTTTGGAGAGGCTATTGTGATTCCCGCCATCCTTGCGGAGAATTTCGAGATTAAGACGGGTTTAATGTCGATGTTGCAAGCAAATAATTTTAGAGGTCACGAGAAAGACAACCCGCATTACCACATTAGGAATTTTAACCGTCTCACCGCCACTAGCAAGTTTAAGGATGTTCCACATGACGCCATTAAGATGATGTTGTTTCCATACTCGTTAGATGGACCCGCAAAAATTTGGCTTGAGAAAGAACCGCCAAATTCGATTTTGACATGGGCCGATCTCGTTTCTAAGTTTATGAACAAGTTTTTTCCACCATCTAAAACAACACACTTGAAAAATGAGATTTCACGATTTGTGCAAAGAAATAATGAAAGTTTTTCAATGGCATGGGAACGATTTAAAGAAATGTTACATGAATGTCCACACCATGATTTTACAGAATTGCATCAAGTTGATACTTTTTATAATGGGCTTAATGATCATGAACGAGATTATTTGAATGCCGCCGCGGGTGGTAATTTTTTGTGCAAGACGACAAATGAGGCTTTACAAATCATTGAAAATAGATCTAAGGTTTATAGCCCTCGTAGCACACCGAGTGTTGCCAATATGGGTTCGTCATCTTCGTCACAATCGTCTCGTAGCATTAACGCCTTACATGATGAAGCTAATGAGGAAAAACGGCTTTTTGATAGATTTGCTAATCTTATGTCCCATTGGAAGGCTCAAGAAGCTTCCAATTCCGCTTCGGTTAAAGCGGTTGCTAAGAGTTGTTTATCTTGTGGTGGAGCCCATGATCTTTCCGAGTGCATTACCGCGGATGGTAACACTTCGAGTGCTTATGTAGCAACGGGAACTTACAACCAAAACGGTCAAGGTTCCCGCCCAAATCAAGCTCCACCAAATCAAAATGTTAAAAATTATCGAAACAACAACCAAGGTAATTACCAAGGCAACACACGTAACTACAACAAGGGGAATTATCAAAATGGGAATGGACAAATTTCTAATCAAAACCAAAACCGTGATTTTCAAAACACTACACAAGGTTTTCAAAATGCTCACACTAAAAATTTGCAAGGAGAATTTTTGGATTATGCTAAAGCAAATGATGCTAAATTTGATAATATGCAATGTGAGATGATTAGCTTAAGATCCGAGTTGAAAAACGAGCTAAAAAATGAACTTGCTAATGAACTAAAAACTCATGCAAATAAAATGGAAGGAAATGTCCAACGTCTTCAACAAAATCAACAAAAGATGGAATTAGGACAACATGAGATTAAGCAAGAGTTATTAAAAGCGGATGCTAGGCAATCAAAATTTGAGGACCGAATGGCTAAGATGTTTGAAGCAATCATGAGTAAACCCTCTTCCTCGGGTGGTCTTCCTAGTGATACCATTGCAAACCCGAAGGGAGAAATGAAGGTTATTACTACACGAAGTGGTAAAACTTTCAAGGAACCAATCTCTCGTCCAAGTACTTCTACGGAGAAGGAAATCGAGAAAGAACCCGAGGTGATGGTCGAAAAGGAGCACATTACAATCCCACGAAGTACCGCTCATACCACACCTACGGTTGAACCAATACCAATTGTGGAACCCGAGTTTCCAAGGCCGTTGCCTAATGTCCAACCCACACCACCTTTACCCTACCCTTCGAGACGAAACAAAGAGAAATTGCAAGAACGTAACAAACAACAAATCGAGCTTTTTATAAAAATGTTTCAACAAGTGCATTTTGATGTGAGTTCAGCCGACGCGTTGTTGTATATGCCTCGTTTCGCTTCCACTTTTAAAAGTATGATGAGCGATAAGGAAAAGCTTCCAAAGCTTGCTAATTGTTCTTCAGTTTATCTTAACCGCATACCGGAAAAAGTTGGTGACCCCGGAAAGTTTCTCATTCCTTGTGACATACAATATATGAAAGAATGCCTCGCCTTGGCCGATCTTGGTGCGAGAATTAATTTGATGCCATTTTCCATTTGGAAATCGCTTTCGCTTCCGGCTCTCATTCCTTCGAACATGTCCATCGAGATGGCCGATCATTGATTATGGCATGTGGAGTTGCCGAAGATGTTTTCGTAAAAGTGGGGAAGTTCTACTATCTCGTTGATTTTATAGTAGTTGACATCCCCGCGGATCCTCAAGTTCCTCTAATTTTAGGTCGTTCACTTTTAGACACTTCAAGATCGCTCATCGATGTTCATGCGAGAACTATCACTTTGAGATTCAACGAAGAGGAACTTGTTATAAACGTTACTCAAAACTCAAAACCTTCTCATGTTTATGCAATCGCTACCATCAATAACATTGACATCGTTGATGTGGTTTGCGATGAGTTTTCACAAGAAGTGTTAGGTTTTTCCGATAGCTCGTCAAGTGGCAATCCCACTATTTTGGATCCCATTCTTGCTAATTCCACACCAAATCTCACTCCATTCCAAGGAGGCGATCTCACTTCAAATGAAATCGACAATGAAGATGAGGTGTTGATTAGTGATGATACTTCTATTCCACCATTTCTTTCGCCGATGGAAGTTATGAGTGTTGAACCAAAATCTTCAATCGAGGAACCACCTATCCTTGAATTGAAAGATCTTCCTTCTCACCTTGAATACGCATTCTTGGAAGGTGATGACAAGTTGTCGGTTATTATTGCAAAAGGTCTTGCTAATGATGAAAAAACCGAGCTCTTGAAAGTTCTTAAGGCTCATAAAGGGGCAATTGCGTGGAAAATATCCGACATTAAGGGTATTGACCCAAAATTTTGTACTCATAAGATTTTAATGGAGGAGGACTACAAACCCGCAATTCAAAGTCAAAGAAGGGTGAATCCTAAAATTCACGATGTCATTAAAAAGGAGGTCCTTAAACTCCTTGGCGCGGGAATGATTTATCCTATATCCGATAACCGATGGGTGAGCCCAATCCATTGTGTCCCTAAAAAGGGAGGAATGACCGTTGTGCCTAATGAAAACAACGAGTTAATTCCCACTCGTGTTGTGACCGGTTGGAGGGTGTGTATTGACTACCGAAAGTTAAATGACGCCACTCGTAAAGACCACTTTCCTTTGCCCTTCATGGATCAAATGTTGGAGAGACTTGCGGGAAATGAATTCTATTGCTTTTTAGATGGTTTTTCGGTTACTTTAAAATCCCTATCGACCCTCGTGATCAAGAGAAGACTACGTTCACGTGTCCTTATGGAACGTTCGCTTATCGTAGGATGCCTTTCGGACTTTGCAATGCACCCGGTACGTTTCAACGGTGTATGATGGCGATTTTTCACGATATGATCGAGAAGTCGATGGAAGTGTTTATGGATGACTTCTCGGTGTTTGGCAATTCATTCACGTCATGTTTATCTAATCTCGAGCAAATGTTAAAACGTTGTGAAGAAACCAATCTTGTGCTTAATTGGGAAAAATGTCATTTTATGTGTAAACAAGGAATCGTCTTAGGACATAAGGTGTCAAAGGAGGGGATTGAGGTCGATAAAGCTAAGGTAGACGTCATCGCCAAGTTACCTCATCCCAAAACCGTCAAGGGAGTTAGGAGTTTCCTAGGCCACGCGGGTTTTTATCGTCGTTTCATCAAGGACTTTTCAAAAATCTCTAGACCTATGACACACCTTCTCGAGAAGGATGCTCCTTTTAACTTCAATGAGGATTGTGTTAAGGCTTTCGAAACACTCAAAAGGAAACTTACCGAAGCTCCCATTCTTGTTGCTCCTAATTGGGAATTACCCTTTGAAATCATGTGCGATGCAAGTGATTATGCTATAGGGGCCGTCTTAGGGCAACGTTTTGACAAGCATTTCCGTCCTATCCACTATGCTAGTAAGACGATGACCGAGGCTCAATTAAAGTACACCACAACGGAAAAGGAATTCCTTGCCGTAGTCTATGCTTTTGAGAAATTCCGACCTTATCTCGTCTTAACTAAAAGCATCGTGTATACCGACCATTCGGATATCAAGTATCTCTTAGTTAAGCAAGATGCTAAGCCGAGATTGCTTCGTTAGATGCTCCTCCTCCAAGAATTTGATGTCACCGTGCTTGACAAAAAAGGAGCCGAGAATCTAGCGGCCGATCATCTCTCTCGTCTAGAAGATCCTTACAAAGATGTTTTCGAGAACAAGGAAATCACCGAAACATTTCCTCTTGAGACTCTCGGTGTAGCGAATTCTAAAGACACCACCCCATGGTTTGCCGACATTGCAAATTACCATGCGGGTAATTTCATAATCAAGGGTATGACGACTCAACAAAAACGAAAATTCTTTCGTGACGTCAAGTTCTATTTTTGGGACGACCCTTATCTCTTTCAGATTTATGCGGATCAACTCATTCGACGTTGTGTGTTTGGTACCGAAGCTTCTAATATCCTTATAGCTTGTCACGAGGGGCCCACGGGTGGTCACCACGGTGCTAATCTCACGGCTAAGAAAGTGTTCGATGCCGGTTTCTTTTGGCCTTCTATATATCATGATGCACACGCACTTGTAAAGTCGTGTGATTCGTGCCAACGTCAAGGAAAATCGTCTCAACGTGATGAAATGCCGCAAAACATAATTCAAGTGTGTGAGATTTTTGACATATGGGGAATAGACTTTATGGGGCCATTCCCATCGTCTCATGGCAACAAATATATCCTCGTCGCGGTGGACTACCTTTCTAAGTGGGTGGAAGCTAAGGCTTTGCCTACTAATGATGCTCGTGTGGTAGTGAAGTTTTTGAAGCAACTATTCTCTCGGTTCGGAACCCCTCGTGCTATTATAAGCGATCGTGGAACCCATTTTTGTAATGACCAATTCGAAAAGGTTCTAACGAAATATGGAGTTACTCATCGTCTTTCTACGGCTTATCACCCGCAAACGAGTGGGCAAGTCGAGGTTTCGAACCGAGCTTTGAAGAGGATTTTAGAGAGGTCAATTGGAGAAAACCGTGCTTCATGGTCCGACAAACTTGATGACGCTTTATGGGCCTTTAGGACCGCTTATAAGACACCTATCGGTTGCACTCCTTATAAGTTAGTCTATGGGAAGAATTGTCATTTGCCCATTGAGTTGGAGCACAAGGCATATTGGGCCCTTAAGCATGCAAACTTTGACTTGAAGACCGCGGGAGATCACCGGAAAATACAATTGAATAAATTGGATGAATTAAGGGATAATGCTTATGAAAATTCATTAATTTTTAAATAAAAGACTAAAAAGTTTCATGATTCAAAGATTAAAAACCGGGTTTTTAACGTTGGTGATCAAGTGTTGCTTTTTAACTCTCGTCTTAAGATATTTTCCGGGAAATTGAAATCTCGTTGGTCGGGTCCGTTCACCATTACACAAGTGTTTCCGTATGGGACCATTGAGCTAGCTCAAGATGATGGTCCTAATTTCAAAGTGAATGGACATAGGCTTAAGCACTACTTTGGTGGGAAAATTCCTTCAATGGTTGCCCTCAACCAAGTCACCTTCCCCAATGATAATTAGCATTGAGGGGATCGAGTCGAGCTCATGACTCGGTAATCAAAAACGAGGTGCCTCGTGGGGGAGATCCCATGCTTATCCTTTATGCTTACTATTCACTAATAAGGGGATTTGTACCCTTTCAACTCGTTGTCTCGTGGTTGTTTGTGATTGTGTTATCTAGATCATCATCATCATCTACGATTGAAGACTCTCGTGTTCGTTTACGTGAGCCTCCATAGTTTGTTTGAAGAAGTTTTTCACGAATCCATGACATATCCTTTATTGTTATAAGAATTATCTTTTAGCATACTTAATAAACGACTTTAGATATATTGTTGATCAGCCTTTCCATGCTAGATCCTAAGCATTCGACTCTTCGTCTCTAGTATGGGGGTGCTCCACCTTTAGACTCGAAACATTGAGGACAATGTTTACTTTTAGTATGGGGGGTGAATAGGTACTTGCTTTGCTACGCCCTCACGCTTTCCAACTTTCAATGTTTTGTATTGCTAATAAGGCTAAAAATGGCCAAATTTTAAAATTTTTCTTAAGTTTTCATAAGTGTTTTCAAGACACGAATGTATATTTTCCGATGGGTAGAATAAGAGTTAATTTTTGACTTGATGGGCATTTGGAGCCATTTACATTCCTTAACCCGCTCAATTCAAGTTTTGCTAGACTTTTATATAGGGATCTTTAAAACGCGAAAGTCTTAACTCTTTTGGGTTAAGAACAAGAACTTTTCGCAAGTTCCTATAATTGATCCTAGAAAGTCACTTATCAAGGGAACTTTAAAACGCATTCTCTAAACTTGAAAAAGTCCAAGAAAGTGCAAGATCCTATAGGTGGCTTGAAAACCCAAAACTTTGATTTGATATAGTCTTAATGAAAGCTAATCCAAATTTGGCTTAATTTAGACTTGTATGGCTAAGTATTCACGAGTCTTTTTAATTAGAGGTCTTTATATAGTGAAGAACGAGAGATGATAGAGTTAGACAAGTGATCATGTTAAACGTAGAACACAAAAGTGTTCTTTCAAAAACTCATAT
Organism: Glebionis coronaria; assembly: GCA_025667525.1. Classification (NCBI taxonomy): domain Eukaryota; kingdom Viridiplantae; phylum Streptophyta; class Magnoliopsida; order Asterales; family Asteraceae; genus Glebionis; species Glebionis coronaria. Next base: position 3,448,114 of record JANFOE010000138.1, read on the forward strand.
GTTTTTAATTGTGGCTTTTTCTTCCCATAAGATCAATGCATTAGGAATAAATCATAATTGCAATAAGTAAGGTCGTACGATTTGAAAGGTTACTTAGCCTCTAGCGCAAGATCGTTTAAAAGTTGCTCGGGGTTGAATAGAGTTCATAGCCAAGGCATAACTTATTGAAGCGGGACGCGAAGATTGGCGATCATCCAAAAAGGCCCTAACAAGGCATGAGGAGCTCTATTTTTGCTAGAGATCCAAAGATGATGTGAAGTATCATTATTCCTAAATCAATATGAAGGATCGAGACACACGACGAAAAGCAATTACTCCCCTAAAGATCATGGAGAAAGTCTATCCAAAAAGACCCTAACAAGGTATGAGGATAAATATATCCAAGTCCGAAAAGGAGGCGGATCGTTGTATATCAAAATCCAAAGTAAAGATTGAAGAAAAATGAAGAAGTCGTGGTCCAATATGAAGAATCTCTCAAAAACGTCTAGTGAAGAAATTCCAAATATATGAAGAGAAGACCATAGTTTCGAGAACGTCTTCCCAAGATTTGAAGTATGAAGTACATGCCAAATATCGGTCCGAGAAAGGTCTCAAATCGTGAAACGAGTTATGCCAAGATATGAACTTAAGGAGATACACGAGAAGCCGTTTTAAAAGATTTTGTCCTTCGGCTAACTATTGATCAAATCGTGCTACATTGCTTTCGGACTAATAACTACTCAAATAAGTCAATATGAATCACTTGTGATCCATGACAAATAGATAAAAAATGCTAGTAACCCATTTCCTTTTATAATAACTAGGATTGCGGGGAGAAAAATTATTACACAATTTGGACGTATGAGTAGTGTTAGCATTGTGACTTGTACCAACAATGATCTCGTTTTTGCACTTAGCATGGAATGTATGACAATCAAGGATGACGAAGTTTACTCTAAAGGACATTTACTTGTTTCTATTCTTTGACCCTAAAAGTCACTTTTTGTGATGAAAATCATACATTATGTCTTTACATATCTTCATAGTATGTTGCAAGTCTTTTACTCTTCAATAAAGGTGAATAAAATTGAACTTTGGTGATGCTTAGATACTTTATTCTATCATTGCGTGAGGGCACGACAATGGCTTAGTATGGGGGAGTGATGAGATGGCATTTATACATGATCTCATCGTTTTTTTCGGTCTTTAAATGCATAAAAATGTCATAATATACCATATATATTCTTGTGTTTGTTTACTTGTGTATTTTAGGTATGGATATCGTGAAAAAGACAAAAGATCACAAGATACAAGGAAAAACGGACACGAGAAACGAAGCCGTACAAAGAACCGGGCCCTAATCATGGAATTCTCAACAAATACCCTTGAAGACTTGAAGACAAACAAGATTGATCCTCATTTATTGAAGAAATTACACTTAAAACCCTTGTATGTTAATAATTACAAGTTTGGTCCCTTAAGTTTGTCAAAATTACACAAAAGGTCCTTCAACTTTGAAGAAATGGCAAGATTAGTCCCTCAATAATTTCAAATTGTCAAATATGGTCCCTCATCAAGCCAAAGATACTGTAAAACCCGCATGCTTTTACCATGAATAGTGCCCTTAAGATCGTACGTCCTAGATTAAAACTTACCTCATGTAGTATTGATCACATTCATGTGCTAATAATCAAGCAAGTGCATACGTGTATGACATGACAAGTATCGATTACGTACGAACTCATGATAAACAGTTAATAATATATCACGTGAACATAATTAAATCATGAACACCATTTAAAATACTAATTATAACAATTACGTAAATACTCAGAATATATTCACGAGCGTGGAGTTTACGATAAACGACACGTTAAAAGAAACAGAAACACGTTAAACACGAGCACGTTTAACCACGAACGAACACGAAACATCGGGGCATGAGAAAGGTACGGGTACCCCATGTGGGGCCCCCATACCCACGGCACACATGCATGAAATGGGCTTGGCCCATGGACTTTACAAGTTAAGGGGGGTAAAGTGTTAAACATGTTTTCACTTTCATTTTGCAAGGAAATAAACAAAAACCCTAAAAAGAGTTTTCTCCTCTCCTTTTTCTCCTTATTGTGCCGCCACCTATACACCACCTTAGGAGGGTGATTTGTTTGATTTTGATCTTAAAAACAAGTGTAGAAACCGTGTTTGTTCATCCTTTTTCCAAGCTACATAGTGGTATACCTTTCTAACCCTTCTTTTTAATTCTTTTAATTCTTTTAATCTTTGATTATTTTCATGAACATGTTATTATTTTTCTTATAAAAACAAGGTAATTAATCATTGATCTAACATGTTTTGGTATTAATTAAAATCAAGGAATGGTTAATAAGGGTGTTTGTTTTGGCCGCCTAGCAAACAACCCCGAGGGGGGGTTTGGTTTGCTATTGCCGCCACCACCAAGACCACAATTGGTCTTGGTTGGCTCATGTGGGACCCACGGCAGCAAGGAGACACGTGTGCCCCGGGTTTGGCCCGGGGTACGGTGTCGAATTCATACCCGATTCATGGTTCGTTGGTTAAAATCATGATCTATGTTACATGTAATTTTTATGAATCATGAACTTAGGATATAATTAATTAATAACATGAAATATTAATTAAATCATGACTTAGGTTATTTTAATTATTAGTTTATCATGACATTAATTTAACCTAAGTATTTTATGTTATAAGTTATAATTAATTAATTATTAAAACATGCCTATAATTAATTAATTTAGACATGACTTAGGTTATATTATTATTAATAATAATACACATTTTAACCTAAGTATTTTCATTTCATTTTAATTAATACATGTTACACTTTAATTAAAATGCTTAACCTATAGTTTAATTAAAATACATGAAATAATAATTAAACTATACACTATATCATATGACTTAAGTAATAAGCTTATAACACTTAGACTTATATGTTAGCTTATGAAATCAGCTTAATTCTAATTATGGAAACTTCTATTTATAGAAACTTAATTAAATAAGGCAACTAATCTAATTATGGAAACCTTCTATATATGGAAATCAATCTATTTCAGGCAGCTAATCTAATTATGGAAACCTTCTATATATGGAACTTATTTAATTAAGGCAGCTGATCTATTTTTGGAAACTTTCTATTTTTAGAAACTAATCTATTTTAGGCAGTAAATTCTATTTTTGGAAACTTTCTATTTTTGGAAACTTTCTATTTTTGGTAACTTTCTATTTTTGGTAACTTTCTATTTTTGGAAACTTTCTATTTTTGGTAACTTTCTATTTTTGGAAACTTTCTATTTTTGGAAACCTGCTATTTTTGGAAAGTTACTTATTATTACACAGTAAGTATAATAATACATGAATCACCAGTAATACTTAATCAGAGTAATCAGAATACAAGATAAACACAGTTTAAGGCTTTAAACAGTGAACCATGACCTAAAACATACCAAATCAGCTATAATGAGACACAGAACCCAGTACGTAATCAGTGAATCGATACTTATACACCTGTGTATTCATGTAGCATTAGTGATCCAGAAGTAGGAGTCTTTCTTCCGTTCATTTCACTGGACTTGAGGTACGGATTCCCGTCCTTTCAGTATGGACATTTCTTCCTTATTAGGATTTCCCCGTATGCAGCCAACTGTTTTCCCCAGCATTTGTTTTATTGTTTTGAACTGCTTATGTTAATTTAGCATAAACTATAGCCATATACAAGCATGACCAGTTTCACCTAGTTATGGAGGTACCATAACCATAGCATTGGAGGCACCGGTGTTATGACTTCCCCACGGCGGAGTGATTGCTCGTGGCGTCCCTTTTCAGTTTGGCCATATTATTATATCAGTCGGGGCGTATGGGTGCATCCTAGTTACATGTTTTATTCAGTTTATCATGGTGAATGTGGTGTGTGCCTTGCACCCTTCACAAGGAGCTGATCCCTCCTACCCAAATCAGTATATTGATTAGAGGCATCCCCTCTAATCAGCATGATGAGGTCACCCCTCCAAGTATTCATGCACGTGACCTTTTCATGACCTATATGGGCTATGGTATTTATATGTTTAAACAGTTTTCACAAGTTAAACATAAGGCTTTTCAAACTATAAAACCAGTTTTCATGATACTTAACCAGTTTACTCAGTACTTAGTCTTCCGCTGTTATATGTTACATGTTTATCCTATTTCATGCTTTATTGTACATCCGTGCACTGAGCGTCTTGCTCAGCCGTTACTTTCCTTTCCATGTCCCAAAACGGCAGGTACCCAAGACTCGAGCATTTGGAGGACGCACATAGGATGGAAGCTGCCAGAGACTTCTTTTCCTTTTTGCCTTCATATAGTTATGCTTGTTTAGTCTTTATTCAGTTCATTTCCTTTATTTATGTTTTGGGCTTATGTTTGGGAACCGATGTTTGATTCCGGTTTTCCCTATGGTCATGTATGTTTTACTACATATCACCTTGCATGCTTTGATGACACGCCATAATCACGCGTGACATTCCATTTATCAAAATGGGGCGTTACAATTATGGTATCAGAGACAAGGTTTCGACCTGTAGGCTCTAAAACTTGACCTGTGACTAGTGGGTAGTCACCAGGAGCTTCCTAAGCCAACGATTGTTATTCCACGTATTGATGTTTCAGCGCGTTGTTATTTTAACCATTATGTTTTCAGCACCTTTTGTTTTAGCCATGACGTTTCCAGCACCTTATTGTTTTCACCATGATTTTTTCACCAGTATCGTCCTACTAATATGGAATGAACAACCGTCATCCATACTTAGTTATGTGTCAGTGTCTATGCATGATGTTCCTAGTGAACTGTAATTATGTGAACTGAACCCCAGTAGTTCATAATTTTCACATAAAATTTTTTTTTTTCAAGTTAAGTTTTGACAATGACTTTTAATTGTTATGTTCCATGCATTCATGCATTTATATCATATGTCATCTGTTGCAGGAATTTTGACTAAGTAATGGTTGGTACAGGACTGGCCCTATTTAGTCGCATGTGCTTTTATCGAAACTTTTAACTTTGGGACCGACCCATAGGCGTCCCCTCGCCATGTCTTTTGTTTTGGAACCGACCCATAGGCGTTCCCTCGCACATATAAAGGTTTTATAAACTACATTACGCATTCATGCACTATTTTTCTTGCATAAAATTTTTCTCATGATTTAAATTGGCATAAAATTTTTTTTCATGTCCCATCATAAGTTATTATGTTTTTATGTCAAGTATGCCTTCATACTGTCATGGTTAACTTCAGTTTCATGCTGATTATGTTATACACTTCTTCGTAATAGATGGTTTCATGTTTCCTCATGATAATTCCGTCTTCATGTTGATTATGTTTCATGCCTTTTTTTTTGTTATTTACGTTGTCCTGCAAGACATTGTTAGATTTCTCTAATCATGCTTTCATGATAGTCATGGTTGGTTTTCATTGATCATGCTGTCAGGCAAATCATCGTTGAATTTTGTGTAACCACACTTTAGCGTTTCTCTATGCAACCAGAATGATGTCTATGCTAATACTGCCAGGTTATCATGATGGTTTTCCTAACCGTTTAACCGGTTTACTTTCCTTAAATCAGGACAAATGATCGAGCCCATACCGATCATTTCATGTGTATTCCATGTGTACTCCACGTACCGTATTTCATGTGTATTACATGTACCTTAATCCATGTGTATTCCACTTGCAATACTTCACGAGTATTCGCTAGTCGATTCTAAATCATCTCAGGCGTATGTTCACTTACGGATATTCTACAAGATTGTCGATGCCGCTCATAGCTTGGAGATGTCACTGAAGGTTGATGTTGCTGATGTTGGGAGACGCTACGAGATGCTGATGCTGATGCTGTTCACAACCTGGAGATTCTAAAAGACGAAGACAAAGGCGTCGGAGCAAAGCAATTGGACGAGAAGATGCTTCACCATCAGACAATTTCCATCAATCATTGTCCTAAATTCATAGTTACATGTCACACGTCGTTCGGCTGTCATTTCAGCCATATGAGTGCAAACCAGTACCAGCCAGCCACTCAGCTAAATAGTTACATGAGTCACGGTCATGAGAATGACCGTCATGGAACCTACAGAAAAGACGATAGTAACCACTACCATGACAGAAAATATCCTAGAAATCGCAACCGAGGCTCTGGCCGCGGACGTGATCAGACATACAAATGATCAGTAGTCCAACCGATCCGCCAATTCTGGCATATTAACCTAATATTTGTAGTTCTAATTGTTTCACATCTCGAGACACATGTCAAGACATCAGTCAAGACACATGTCTCACGTATACTTTCTGAGGACACATGTCAAGATACCAGTCAAGGCATATGTCACGCTCACATTTCTCAAGACACGAGTCAAGACACATGACTCACGTCTAATTATGGAACATTTCTAAGAAATTCAGGGTACCCTCCAAGGGTATATCTGTGTTGTTGTGCCATGTATTAATCAGGCCACAAGAATTTCAATACCGTTATCGACGCATCAGTGAGAACTGTCACGTTGCCGACATCACTTTCATTTCTTTCACCATAGTTCATATATTCATGACCATGAAGGACGCCTTTCGTATTCCCACGTATACGACGGTTTTCCTTCAGCTTAATGATGAGATCCAAGCTTCTAACGCATTTTCCTCGGACAGACACGAGATAAATTTTATCCTAATTATGTACTATGAACACCACACCATGCTATGATTCATAATTATGTACAGTAAGGTTCAGGCTCCTGAATACTTGCAGCTTGATTTTCCATCAGGAAAATCTGTACAAGTTATCTATGCTTTTCAAGCACGTGCTTTGTTAGCCATATTGCTAAAATTTTCTAGCTGTTAGTAACACACGACTACTAAGGTCCTTTTACGCATAACCAACGGTTTATTCCAAAATTGTTCCTTACACTCCAGAAGAACCTTCAAGGAGAAGGATGGTACCATGAGATTATGTGTCGACTACCATCGACTTAAACAAATCACCATTCATGACCGTTATTCTCCTCCACATATGGACAACATGTCCAATCAACCGTATAGTGTTAATCACTTTTCCAAGATCGAACTCACAATCATGCTGCCAACAGTGACGAGTGAAAAAGTAGGACATGTCCATGACTGCTATTCGTGCACGACTCGGTCATGCCAGATTTATGATTCTGAATTAGTCTCATCAATGCTCCAACCGCATTATGAACTTAATAAATTGAGTTTCCATGAACTCCTAAACAAATTCATCAGCGTTTTCATTAAGGATAACCTGATTTCCTCTAAGCCTAGAGAAGAACAGGAAGACCATATCTGCACTACGTTGCAAATTCTATGACAAGAGAAATTTTACCCTGGAATTCTTTCTGATATCAATTCTGTTTGATTTCAGTGACACGCTGAATCACATGGCATTCTACGGTTAATCTTACCATGACTCAGCTTATGAGTAAAGAAGAGAACCCGACACTACATTAGGTGTTCTATAAAATCCTACGCTAGGGAAGTCTAGATTCAGAGACTCAGAGTTTCGCAACCTTCTATGTATCAAGTTTCTACGAAGCAAGATACAGTTACGTTCATATCTAGGTACCTGTTATACCAACAGGTTAAGATAGGACACCAACAAACTGGGATGTTTTCATCATATGAGATTGTGAATCGAAAAGGGACAAGATCTCCATGGATTTTAGTTACCAGATTTCAGCAAACTCAGAAGAAGCATGATGCTATCTGGGTTATTGTCAACAGTTTGATCAAGTCTGCAGAATCCTTACATCCGTACGGATTTCAGAACCAACAGATTGAACAAACATGTTCCAGCCAAGGCTCGTCCGATCACTTGGCAATCCCTCAGCTATCGGTCAGACAAAGATTCGTAATTGTACTCCTAACTTATTTTACGTCTTCATTCTAATTCTACGACTTGCTTTCGCGCTCACGTTCATGACACTATTCACGTTCATGATCGTATTTTGGCTTACGATTCTCCGTTCATTTCTTTTCTCATTCTGGGAAGTTTGCAAGAACTTGTGAGACCAGACCCAAGTTTAGTATAACTCTCCATCATCAGATAGATGTTTCACGTCATATTCCACGTCTCACCTTGTAGCGTTTGGCGTTACCGCCATTATATTCTATGATCACGATATGTCTCACATGTCATGTTCATTCCACGTTCCTCATATCATGATCAAAATATGTTACACGTATCATGGATCACGATATGTTTACCCATACTACACTCGCCATATCTCCACGTAGCACGTTCAAAATTTTTCACGTATCACGTTCAAAATGTTTCACGTACTACGTTTCTTTATGTCTCGCGCACCGTTTCAAATTATCAGTTAAGTCAGATGGTCTTGCATCGTAACGTTTCAGTACCCTTGCACGTTAACTCTTATTTCCTCGATCGAACTTAGGGGATATACCTTCCGTTGATAACCAAGAATTTCTTCGTATTCCAAGTCAAGGTCAGGAGGACCAAGATTTATCATTAGTGTCAGGATCTTCTGAAGGAACCGTTCCAAGAGGGAGGCCACTTGGAAACGGACAAGTTCATCCGGACTTCTTATCCATTTTTCTCTTATCGATTAGATATTTCCTTTCAGTCACGTCACGTTCCATGTCTTTTCAAGACATGTCATGTTCCACGTTCCCTTCTACCATGTCACCTTCATTTCCGTTATTTTGCATACCTTTCCAGTTTGATTCGGGTATGTTTGGCTTCCAGTTACTTTATCTATAATTCGGGGACGAATTATTCTTTTTAGGGGGGAAGAATTGTAAAACCCGCATGCTTTTACCATGAATAGTGCCCTTAAGATCGTACGTCCTAGATTAAAACTTACCTCATGTAGTATTGATCACATTCATGTGCTAATAATCAAGCAAGTGCATACGTGTATGACATGACAAGTATCGATTACGTACGAACTCATGATAAACAGTTAATAATATATCACGTGAACATAATTAAATCATGAACACCATTTAAAATACTAATTATAATAATTACGTAAATACTCAGAATATATTCACGAGCGTGGAGTTTACGATAAACGACACGTTAAAAGAAACAGAAACACGTTAAACACGAGCACGTTTAACCACGAACGAACACGAAACATCGGGGCATGAGAAAGGTACGGGTACCCCATGTGGGGCCCCCATACCCACGGCACACATGCATGAAATGGGCTTGGCCCATGGACTTTACAAGTTAAGGGGGGTAAAGTGTTAAACATGTTTTCACTTTCATTTTGCAAGGAAATAAACAAAAACCCTAAAAAGAGTTTTCTCCTCTCCTTTTTCTCCTTATTGTGCCGCCACCTATACACCACCTTAGGAGGGTGATTTGTTTGATTTTGATCTTAAAAACAAGTGTAGAAACCGTGTTTGTTCATCCTTTTTCCAAGCTACATAGTGGTATACCTTTCTAACCCTTCTTTTTAATTCTTTTAATTCTTTTAATCTTTGATTATTTTCATGAACATGTTATTATTTTTCTTATAAAAACAAGGTAATTAATCATTGATCTAACATGTTTTGGTATTAATTAAAATCAAGGAATGGTTAATAAGGGTGTTTGTTTTGGCCGCCTAGCAAACAAACCCGAGGGGGGGTTTGGTTTGCTATTGCCGCCACCACCAAGACCACAATTGGTCTTGGTTGGCTCATGTGGGACCCACGGCAGCAAGGAGACACGTGTGCCCCGGGTTTGGCCCGGGGTACGGTGTCGAATTCATACCCGATTCATGGTTCGTTGGTTAAAATCATGATCTATGTTACATGTAATTTTTATGAATCATGAACTTAGGATATAATTAATTAATAACATGAAATATTAATTAAATCATGACTTAGGTTATTTTAATTATTAGTTTATCATGACATTAATTTAACCTAAGTATTTTATGTTATAAGTTATAATTAATTAATTATTAAAACATGCCTATAATTAATTAATTTAGACATGACTTAGGTTATATTATTATTAATAATAATACACATTTTAACCTAAGTATTTTCATTTCATTTTAGTTAATACATGTTACACTTTAATTAAAATGCTTAACCTATAGTTTAATTAAAATACATGAAATAATAATTAAACTATACACTATATCATATGACTTAAGTAATAAGCTTATAACACTTAGACTTATATGTTAGCTTATGAAATCAGCTTAATTCTAATTATGGAAACTTCTATTTATAGAAACTTAATTAAATAAGGCAACTAATCTAATTATGGAAACCTTCTATATATGGAAATCAATCTATTTCAGGCAGCTAATCTAATTATGGAAACCTTCTATATATGGAACTTATTTAATTAAGGCAGCTGATCTATTTTTGGAAACTTTCTATTTTTAGAAACTAATCTATTTTAGGCAGTAAATTCTATTTTTGGAAACTTTCTATTTTTGGAAACTTTCTATTTTTGGTAACTTTCTATTTTTGGTAACTTTCTATTTTTGGAAACTTTCTATTTTTGGTAACTTTCTATTTTTGGAAACTTTCTATTTTTGGAAACCTGCTATTTTTGGAAAGTTACTTATTATTACACAGTAAGTATAATAATACATGAATCACCAGTAATACTTAATCAGAGTAATCAGAATACAAGATAAACACAGTTTAAGGCTTTAAACAGTGAACCATGACCTAAAACATACCAAATCAGCTATAATGAGACACAGAACCCAGTACGTAATCAGTGAATCGATACTTATACACGTGTGTATTCATGTAGCATTAGTGATCCAGAAGTAGGAGTCTTTCTTCCGTTCATTTCACTGGACTTGAGGTACGGATTCCCGTCCTTTCAGTATGGACATTTCTTCCTTATTAGGATTTCCCCGTATGCAGCCAACTGTTTTCCCCAGCATTTGTTTTATTGTTTTGAACTGCTTATGTTAATTTAGCATAAACTATAGCCATATACAAGCATGACCAGTTTCACCTAGTTATGGAGGTACCATAACCATAGCATTGGAGGCACCGGTGTTATGACTTCCCCACGGCGGAGTGATTGCTCGTGGCGTCCCTTTTCAGTTTGGCCATATTATTATATCAGTCGGGGCGTATGGGTGCATCCTAGTTACATGTTTTATTCAGTTTATCATGGTGAATGTGGTGTGTGCCTTGCACCCTTCACAAGGAGCTGATCCCTCCTACCCAAATCAGTATATTGATTAGAGGCATCCCCTCTAATCAGCATGATGAGGTCACCCCTCCAAGTATTCATGCACGTGACCTTTTCATGACCTATATGGGCTATGATATTTATATGTTAAAACAGTTTTCACAAGTTAAACATAAGGCTTTTCAAACTATAAAACCAGTTTTCATGATACTTAACCAGTTTACTCAGTACTTAGTCTTCCGCTGTTATATGTTACATGTTTATCCTATTTCATGCTTTATTGTACATCCGTGCACTGAGCGTCTTGCTCAGCCGTTACTTTCCTTTCCATGTCCCAAAACGGCAGGTACCCAAGACTCGAGCATTTGGAGGACGCACATAGGATGGAAGCTGCCAGAGACTTCTTTTCCTTTTTGCCTTCATATAGTTATGCTTGTTTAGTCTTTATTCAGTTCATTTCCTTTATTTATGTTTTGGGCTTATGTTTGGGAACCGATGTTTGATTCCGGTTTTCCCTATGGTCATGTATGTTTTACTACATATCACCTTGCATGCTTTGATGACACGCCATAATCACGCGTGACATTCCATTTATCAAAATGGGGCGTTACAGATACATTGAAGACCTTTGAAGATCAAGAATGTCCAAGATCAGCCCTTGAAATATGCAAAAATGGCAAAAATAACCCTTGTAAACCTTTTTCGAAAAGTTTGTGCCAAAACTGCCAATGTGTGAAAGTTATTAACAAAGGGAAATACGTTTTAGGGCTGAAAAACTTATTATACCAAAAATCTCAAAACACAAGGACCTAAGTTGCCAAGTTCAAACTTTCAAATCTGAAAAATGCGCCAAACAACTCTTTTCCCCCAATTTCGGATCAAATGAGTTATTGTTCATCTTTTACCCCACCCAGAATTTACACCACTTAAACTTAGGGTAAATTACAATTACCTTTGCACATGAGTGATTCACATGTGCAGAAACTCATCCAAACTATAAAACCCTTATTCCCACTCACAATGGACCCCACCCCCAATTCCCTTTCCACCAATCAGAATTCTACTTGCCCTCCAAGTTATCTGACGTGTCCAAATCAACAGCTAAGGATCAATGCTTCATTCCAAAACTAAAATGAACATCCAAGATCACTTTGGACAGCTCACACCAAGAAAACGTCTAGAAGGACTTAGGGCATTTAGGGAATTTCACTTCTAGGGTTTGTGAAGAGTGTTTAGCCAGGCATTTGCCTATAAAATGAGACCTCAACATGTGAGAGTCCCTTGGTTCCAGTTTTAGGCTATCAATCTTTGTAATTCCTTTTTAAGTTTAATAAAATTTGAATTTCTGAAAATATTGAATTCTCTTTTTGATTTGATTAAAAGTTGGTGTTTGAGTAGCCTAATCCTGAGTTCCATTTGATTGTTAAGGCCTTCCTTAATCTTGTGGTTAAGGCACGTCTTGTTTCATTAGGTTTTTAAGGTTTGAATACCTTGAAATCCTAGGTTCTGATTTGGCTTATATTTGTGTACTAACCCTTAGCCTTAAGCCTTGAGTTCTTTCAAGCTTGTTGACACCAAGCCTGAGAAGGATTCTAAGCCTTTGGTTGAGTTTGTTTGTTGCTTGTGTTGAAGACATATCATAATCAAATCCTTGTTCTGCTTTGAACATCAGCAGGCTTTGATCATCTTTGTTGAAGTACCTTGGTCTTGTTCTAGTTGTTGAACAAGGTCCAAGGAGCATAGCTGGCCTTCCTAGGATGTTGTGGAAGGCAGGTATAATCTCTTGGTTAAGATTCCCCTAAAAATTTCATGTTTATGGCTGTTTTGAATTTGGTGTTTTGATTTTGAGTATTGGTGTTTGTGTTGGTGATTTTTGAGTTTGATTATGTTAGTTGCTATTGTTTAAGTGTTTTTGATCATTAAAATCAGTAGGTTATTAGTTAAAATCACAAGTTTCTTTGTTAAGTGGTAGATTAAGGAGTGTTTGGGTATACTGCTTGAATTGGGATTGTGGTTTGCTAAGTGCTTGTGTTGTAGTTGCAAGTGTTTGTATCTGTTTGTTAGGAGCATATGTTCATCTCTTTGCAGGTTTTGTGGGTTTGATCACATAGATTCATTATTTGGCTATAAAATCTTCAAAACTTAGTTAAATTGGCTAGGATTTTGAGGACACCTAGATCTAAGCTTAGGCTAGGGCTAACAAGTGCTAAATCATAGTTAATCACATCAAGGAAGAAGGATTTGAGGCTTGAAATTGGATCAAGTGTCAAGTATATCAGCAAACTTGTTTTCTGCATATGTTCATTGTTCATCAGTAACTTCTAGTGCTTTGATCTTGTTATTTACTTTGATTCAGGGTTTGATTCTTGTTGCTTTGTGTTTGTTCTTAGTTTATATAGCTTGTGTATGCATCCTGTTAAGTTTGGTTGGCTTATTGAGGCTAAATCTGGTTATTAAGTGCCTAACTGCTTATTTCCATATCTGGTGACTGTTTGGCTTATTGTGGCTTATTGTGTGAACCAATTTGTGATTTTATTGTTGCTATTGACTCCTTGTGATTCACTGATCATAAGGGTGCCTTTGTTTCCAATTGAATCAAACCAGAACTCTCAAATAAGCTTGGTCAAATAGTCAAAGCAGTGGGAACTCCTTTCCCCTGCTAGTTGCCACTGATAGTGTAAATTTGGGTTCAGCTTATCAATAAGCTATAATAGCTTATTCCAACCAGCAAAAACTTTGTTTTTGTAATAGGTGCTCTTATTTTGACCCATTTGTTCATACTGGAGCATTTGGATGTTTGACTTTAGGGTTTGACTAGAAAACCAACTCCTTTGACTTTTACATAAGTTCATTTGTGCTTATTCTGGCTTATTGGTTGTGCTTATTGGATTTTTGTTGATTAATTTTGCTTATTGAGTCCATTTGAAATCTTTTGCAAGTTGAATCAAGTCCTGAGGTGCCCTAAATCTCTAAAACGACTATTTTGTCTTTTAGTGAATTTTTATTTTGCTTATTTCTAGCTTATTGAGTGAGCTTTTTCAAAAATTCTTTTTACAGATCTCATAAGCATCCCAAAAGAAGGTTGTGTATCAAATTAGAGCTTATGGCATTAGCTTATGGCTTAATGGGCTGAAAAGCCCAATAAGAATAAGCTGAGTGTTAAATAAGCTGTGATAAGCTCATTTTCAGCTTTTGGGCCTTTAGAGTTTTGTTCTTAGAATTTAATTTTGAGTCAGATAGGGCTTTTCCAAGTCAATTGGGCAAGTTTGACTTTTTGGGCCCAAAAGCCCAATTTGGTTGACTGTTTTTGGCTTTGGCCCATTTGAGGGCCCAACAGGGGTATTCTGGTAATTTCACTTTGATTTTCTGATTATTTAGGTTAAAATAAACTAGTTTGCAAGTTTTTAGAATTTTTTATAATTTTTGGATTTTTAATATTATTTTATTATTATTTTATTATTAGTTTTAATGTTTCACATTTTCCAACTTTTTACATTTTTCTTAGGTTTAATACATTAAAATAGGAATTTAGCAACTTTTAGAATAATTTTATCTTTTTTAGATTAATTTTTATAATTATTTTAAGTTTTAATAGTTTTAAATCATTTTAAATAGTTTTTATTAGTTTAAAAATTTCTAAAAATAGTTTTTAATCTTTTTAGGTCATTTTAGAGGTTTACCAATTGAAAAAAAATTATTTGGGCTTTTTCATAATTTATTTGATTTTTAGGGCTTTAATTAGCATTTAAAAATTGAATATTTAATTATTTAAAAGGTTTGAAAAAGTTTTGATCATTGGAAAACTCTTAGTTTATTATTTTTTATTTTTGGTAAATTTTTTGTAATTTTTAGAATTTATTTTTATTTTTGTGGTTTTTAAGGTTCTACGTTTGAACTTTCTAGTAGTGATTTTTTGTTAATTTTTATTTTTTACGTCTTCGTCATTTTCTTTTCTCATCCCCTTCTAAACCAAATATTAATCACAAATCTTGAACATCTTAGTCACACACATATACCTCCTTGGGAAACGAACTTTCATTTCATTAAGGGTAATTAGTGTTGATTTTCCTAAATCATCACTCGATACTTACCGCTCATATACGCTCCTTTTCCTAAAGGTCGTATTTTCCCTACAATCACATTTTCAGGCTTATTCCTTGGACTTCTTTCAAATTTCTTTTTATGGAAGTCTTAAGCAACTCAAAAGAAGCTTGTGTGTCTAATTTGAGCTTATGGCATCAGCTTATAGCTTAATGGGCCAAAAAGCCCATTAAGAATAAGTTGTTTGATATAAGCCAGCTTATTTCACATTTTCAGCTTTTGGGCCTTTGAAGAATTGTGTAAAGAATCAAATTTTGAGTCAAATCGGAGCTTTTGAGCCTTTTTTATAAACATTTTTCTTATTGGGCTTATTTTGGCCCGATAAGGGTCTGTTTTGGACTTTGGCCCATTTGAAGGCCCATTAGGGGTATTTTTGTAATTTCAAGTTCATTTCTGTGTTACTTAGGTTAAATTAAGCTAGTTTGCAAGTTTTTAGAATTTTTTATAAATTTTATATTTTTAATATTATTTTATTATTAAAAATTAAAATTTAGATTTTTCAAGTTTTTACATTTTTCTTAGGTTAAATACATTATGTTAGGAATTTTACAACTTTTAGAATATTTTTACTGTCTTTAGATTAATTTTTATAATTATTTTAAGTTATAATAGTTTTTTATTGTTTTTAAATAGTTTTAATTAATTTTAAAATTTTCAAAAATAGTTTTAAATTAAGGTAGGTCATTTTAGAGGTTTACAAAGTGATAAATCTCATTTTGGGCTTTTTATTAATTAAATTGATTTTTAGGGCTTTAATTAGCATTAAAAAATCATTATTTAATTAAATAAATGGTTTGGGTGATTTTTTATTTTTTGTAAACTCTAATTACATTTTTAAAGATTTATTGAATTTTTTTAGGAATTTTTAGAGTAATATTTTAATTTTGGTACTTTTTACGGTTTTATGTGTACGACCTTTTCATCTTAGTGTAATTCGTCATCGTAACCGTCATTCTCTTCTTATCTCATTTCTATTTTCTTTCCCATAATCATATAATCACATAATTAATCATCTCTCTACACAACACACTAGCCTCCTTGAGAACGATCCCCACTTTGGGTCATAACTTGTGATTTTCCTAAGTCACTTGTTAATACTTGCCCTAATTACGCTCTTTTTCCTAAAAGACGTAAAAACTCAACTATCATTTTGGCGCCGCTTCCGGGGAGGCGTGTTGTGTTTTGATTTGGCAATTGTTGTTTTTATATATAGCCATAATATCTAATTGTATTAGTAGCACTATACTAATACGTATTATCGGTTTTTCGTTTTTTGTGTGAATACTATTAATATATTGTATACGTAGAACAATAAATTCACTAGTACTCCAAAAGTGTGAAAACACAACCTTGACTTGGGAGGTCATTACCCAATCATTGTATTCGAATCTCAAACAAGAAAGAAAAGGCAAAAATAGATAAATACTTTCGTGAAGCTCGATTTTGAAAAATACAAACTATAAGGTGGGTATAAGGCGAGTTTTATAAAATATACCCTAAGGAAAAAGGCTCTTAAGTGCTTCGCGCCGCCTCGTTTCCCCGCTTGCTTGTGAGTATTTGATTTTGAGAGCTAATCGAGGGTTTTGCCGCCCAAAGTATTATTAAGTATCATATATACTTTCTTTGTTTCATTTTATTAAACCCTCTTGAACGTTTTGGTGTTCCAACAACGTTCTAAAGTCATCGAAGGCGTTCACTTCACGTGATCGTTTTCATTCCTTGAGGCTTCTTTAACCAAGAGATTTGATTAAGGAGGAGATTTGTAGATTTTGGTCTACTTGATACAATCACAAAAATCCAAAAAAAGTAAAAACAATCAAAAACCACAAAAAAATTGGAAATATTCAAAACACCAAAAAGAAATTCTTTTCTCATCCCCACGTTGTACGTGACGTTTATGCTTACTCGTAATCAAGCAAGACGTGCACGTAAACGAAAAAACCGAAAGGAGTCAACACCTACTCCTAATCTTTCTAGTGAGGAGTCTCCTATTGACGAACCCATTGTAAGAGAAGAACCAACCATGGCGAATCGAACTATGATGGAGTTACTTCAAGCACCCACCGAGGGTTAGGGAGAGGCTATTGTGATTCCCGCTATCCTTGCGGAGAATTTTGAAGTGAAAACGGGTTTGTTGTCGATGATCCAAAACAACAAATTCCGTGGTGATGAAAAGGACAAGCCGCATAACCATATACACCAATTCAATCGTCTTACCGCCACTTGCAAATTTAAGGATATTGCTAATGACTCGATTAAGATGATTCTTTTTTCCGTATTCCTTAGTGGCGCCCGCTAAAATTTGGTTAGAGAAAGAGCCACCCAATTCTATATTGACGTGGAAGGATCTCGTTTCAAAGTTTGTGAACCAATTTTTTCCGCCCTCTAAGACTACGCATTTGAAAAACGAGATTTCAAAATATTCACAAGTTTAATGGGAGTTTTTCAACGGCTTGGAATAGGTTTAAGGAAATGTTACATGAGTGTCCTCATCACGGTTTTTCCGACTCGCATCAAATTGACACGTTTTACAATGGACTTAATGATCATGAAAGGGATTATCTTAATGCCGCCGCGGGTGGTAAATTTTTGTTAAAAACGGTTGAGGAAGCTTTGGTGATAATTGAGAATAGATCTAAAGTGTATAGTCCTCGTAGCACGTCGAGTGTTCGTAAGGCTTCGTCTTCGGCTTCACCTTCTTTGTCTATTACCATCGATGCTTGCCAAATTGAGGCGAACATGGAAAATAAAATATTTGATAAGCTTAAAGGTCTTTTAATTGAATTCAAAGTTGGAGAACCAAGTGCCCCCGCTATGGATAAAGCGGTTGAGGTTTCATGCATGTATTGTGGCGGAGGTCATGATTTCTCCGAGTGCATTACCAACTGTGGTAACACTTCGAGTGCCTACGCGGCCACAGGAACTTACAACCAAAACGGTCAAGTTACCCGCTCCAATCAATTGACTCCACCGGGTTTTGGTTCAAATCAAAATGCTAACAACAACTATAGAAACAATCAAGTTGGTTTCAAAAACAATTACAACAAAGGAAACTATGGTAATCAAGGGGTTAATAATTAAGTTTCAAACAAAAATCAAAATGATTTTCAAAACAACAACAAGAGTTTGAAAACTTTGAAAGATCTTCTAAATGAATTTGTTGAATACGCTAATGGGAACGATGCTAGGTTTGAAAACATTCAAAGGGAAATCATTAGCCTAAGATCTGAGTTTAAGAACGACTTGAAGAAAGAGTTGAAAAATGAGTTAGCAAATGCGTTTAAAATCCATACAAACAAGATTGAAGGAAATGTAACTAGGTTACAACAAAACCAACAAAAAATGGAACAAGGGCAACATGAAATCAAGCAAGAAATGATTAAAGCCGAGAAGAGGCAATCCATGTTTGAGGACAAAATTTTTCATCCATGTTTGAGGCAATTATGTTCAATCCGTCTTCGAGTAGTCTTCCTAGCAACACCGTATCAAACCCTAAAGGTGAGATGAAAGTGATTACCACACCTAGTGGTAAGACACTTAAGGAACCGACTCCTCAACCAATTGCTCCTATGGAGGATGCAATTGAGGAAGAACCCGAGGTAGTGGTCGAAAAGGAGCATATCCCAATCCCACGAAGTACCGCTCATGCCACACCTACGGTTGACCCATTACCAACATTGGAACCCGAGATTCCAAAGGCTATGTCTATGCCTCAGCCCACACCACCTTTGCCCTATCCATCGAGACTTAGAAAGGAGAAACGTGAAGAGCGCGACAATTACCAATTTGATCTTTTTATGAAAATGTTCGTGATTTGCACTTTAATGTGAGTTTCACCGGTGCTTTGATCATGATGCCTCGATTTGCCGCTAACTTTAAGAGTATGTTGAACAACAAGGATAAATTGCATCAATTGTCTAGTTGTTCATCGGTTTATCTTAATCGCATACCTCAAAAATTCGGTGATCCCGGTAAATTCTAGATTCCATGTGTAATCCAAGATATGGAAGAATGCTATTCCTTGGCCGATCTTGGTGCTAGCATTAACTTGATGCCACTTTCAATCTTCAAGTCGCTCAATCATCCTAATCTTACTCCTTCACTAATGTCTATCGAGTTGGCGGACCATTCCACGATTCCCACATGTGGATTAGCGGAAGACGTTTTTGTGAAAGTGGGAAAGTTCTATTATCCGGTAGACTTTATCGTTATCGATATTCCCACGGATCCTCAAGTTCCTCTCATTTTAGGTCGTTCGTTTTTAGATACGTCTATGGCTTTGATCGATGTTCATGCAAGAAAGATCACCTTACGTTTTAACGACGAGGAACTTGTTATAAACGCAACTCAAAACTCTCAAATTTCTCATGTTTATTCCGTTGCAACCATAAACCTCGTTGATATGATTGACGTGGTTTGCGAGGAATTTGCACAAGAAGTTCTAGGTTTTGGTGATGATGAAAATAGTGGCAATCCCACTATGTTAGATCCCATTATTGATAACTCGACACCAACCTTCACTCCATTTGAAGGTGGTGGTTTTACGTTGGAAGAATTTGATGTTCCACGTACTTGTAACGAAGAACTCGACAATGATGAGGAGTTCTCGATTATCAAGGATTTTCTTAACGATTTCCCATTTCCTCCACCCGAGGAGGTTATGAGTATGGAGCCCAAATCTTCAATTGAGGAACCACCTATCCTCGAATTGAAATATTTACCTCCTCATCTCGACTATGTCTTTTTGGAGGAGGGCGACAAGTTGCCGGTTATTATTACGAAAGAACATTCGGATGATGAAAAAACCGCACTTGTCGATTTTCTAATTGATCACAAAGGGGCAATTGCGTGGAAGTTATCTGACATTAAGGGGATCGATCCCAAATTTTGTACCCACAAAATCTTAATGGAGGAGGATTACAAGCCCGCAATTCAATGTCAAAGGAGGGTGAACCCCAAATTTCACGACGTCATCAAAAAGGAAGTCCTAAAACTCCTTGACGGGGAATTGATTTACCCTATTTCCGATAGCCCTTGGGTGAGTCCTATTCATTGTGTCCCTATGAAGGGAGGAATGATCGTTGTGCCAAACGATGCCAACGAGTTAATTCCCACTAGACTCGTGACCGGATGGAGAATGTGCATTGACTATCGTAAGTTGAATGAAGCCACTCGTAAAGACCATTTTCCCTTGCCCTTCATGGACCAACTGTTGGAGCGTCTTGCGGGAAACGATTTCTATTGCTTTTTAGATGGTTTTTCCGGTTACTTCCAAATTCCCATCGATCCTCGTGATCAAGAAAAAACTACGTTTACATGTCCATATGGAACGTTTGCCTATCGTAGAATGCCATTCGGACTTTGCAATGCACCAGGAAACTTTCAAAGGTGCATGATGGCTATTTTTCATGATATGATCGAGAAGACGATGGAAGTATTCATGGATGACTTTTCTGTGTTTGGTAATTCGTTCACTTCGTGTTTGTCAAATCTTGAGGGAATGTTGAAGCGTTGTGAGGAAACCAACCTTGTGCTTAATTGGGAAAAATGTCATTTTATGGTTAAAAGTGGAATCATCTTAGGGCACAAGGTTCCGAAAGCCGGGATTGAGGTAGATCAAGCTAAGGTAAACGTCATCGCCAAATTACCTCATCCTAAAACCGTTAAGGGAGTTAGGAGTTTCCTTGGCCACGCGGGCTTTTATCGTCGATTCATCAAGGATTTTTCAAAGATCTCTCGACCTACTACACATCTTCTTGAAAAAGAGGCACGTTTTGTCTTTGAAGAAGATTGTGTACGAGCCTTTGAAATCCTTAAGAGGAAATTTACCAAAGCTCCCATTATTGTTGCTCCCAATTGGAGCCTCCCCTTTGAGCTCATGTGTGATGCTAGTAACTATGCTATTGGGGCCGTATTGGGGCAACGTCATGAAAAGCACTTCTTGCCTATTCACTATGCTAGCAAGACGATGACCGAGGCTCAACTAAAATACACTACAACGGAGAAGGAGTTCCTTTCCGTGGTGTATGCATTTGAGAAATTCCGACCTTATCTCGTCTTGACAAAATGCATAGTGTATACGGATCATTCGGCTATCAAGTATCTTATGGCTAAACAAGATGCAAAGCCGAGATTACTTCGTTGGATTCTCCTCCTTCAAGAATTTGATCACAAAATCGTTGACAAAAAAGGAGCCGAGAATCTAGCGGCCGATCATCTCTCTCGTTTGAAAGATCCTCACCAAAGTGTTTACGAGCCCAAGGAAATCACCGAAACATTTCCGCTCGAGACACTTGGTGTAGTGAATTATAAGCTTGAATCTTCCACCCCATGGTTTGCGGACATTGCAAATTACCATGCGGGCAACTTCATCATCAAGGGTATGACGACTAAAGAAAAACAAAAATTCTTTCGTGACGTCAAGTTCTACTTTTGGAACGACCCTTACTTGTTTCGAACTTGTGTGGATCAAATCATCCAACGTTGTGTCTTTGGCACCGAAGCTTCTAATATCCTTAGAGCTTGTCACGAGGGACCCACGGGTGGTCACCATGGTGCTAATCTCACGGCTAAGAATGTTTTTGATGCCGGCTTCTTTTGGCCTACTATTTACCGAGATGCACATGACTTTGTGAAGTCATGTGACTCATGCCAACGACAAGGAAAAGCCTCACAAAAAGATGAAATGCCACAAAATATCATCCAAGTGTGTGAGATCTTTGACGTTTGGGGCATTGACTTTATGGGGCCGTTCCCATCATCTCGTGGTAATAAGTACATCCTTGTCGCGGTTGACTACCTATCTTAGTGGGTGGAAGCTAAGGCTTTGCCCACCAATGATGCTTGTGTGGTAGTCAAGTTTTTGAAAAGCTTGTTTTCTTGGTTTGGAACCCCTCGAGCGATCATAAGCGATCGTGGAACCCATTTTTATAACGACCAATTCAAAAGGGTCCTACCGAAATATGGGGTTACACATCGGCTTTCTACGGCTTATAACCCACAAACGTGTGGGCAAGTCGAGGTTTCAAACCGAGCGTTGAAGAGGATCTTGGAGAGATCGATTAGGGAAAACAGACAATCTTGGTCGAATAAGTTGGACGATGCTTTATGGGCTTTTAGGACCGCTCATAAAACGCCCATTGGGTGCACTCCTTATAAGCTAGTGTATGGGAAGAATTGTCACTTGCCAATTGAACTCGAACACAAGGCTTATTGGGCCCTAAAGCATTGTAATGATGACATGGAGACCGCGGGAAAACACCGGAAAATGCAATTAAATGAATTGGATGAATTAAGGGATATTGCTTATGAAAATTCATTGATTTATAAAGAAAAGACTAAAAAGTTGCATGATTCGAAAATTAAAAACCGGGTTTTTAACATTGGGGATCAAGTTTTGCTTTTTAATTCTCGTTTGAAAATCTTTTCTGGTAAGTTGAAATCCCGTTGGTCCGGTCCATTCACCGTGAATCAAGTTTTTCCTTATGGGACCATCGAGCTAGCTCAAAATGATGGCCCCAATTTCAAGGTGAATGGACATAAGTTGAAGCACTACTTTGGCGGGGAAGTTCCATCCTTGAACTACCTCGACCAAATCACTTTCCCCAATGAACTTTAGTATGAGGGGATCGAGTCGAGCTCATGAGTCGGTAATCAAAAACAAGGTCCCTCGTGGGGGAGTCCCATGCTTATCCTATGTACATATTATCGCTTTCTAATGTAGTAACGTATGAGGATTTGTGCCCTTCCAACCTTTGTTTCGTAGTTGTTTGTGAATTGTGGTTTTTAGATGATCATGATCTTCACGATTGGAGCCTCTAGTGTTCCTTTTATGGGAGCACTCGATCGTTTGCTTTGAATACTTTCTCAATATCCATGATATATCCTTTGATGTTCTAACATTAGGTTTATATCACACTTTATAAACGGCTTTAAATTTAACGGTTACAACATTTCCATGCTAGATTAGGCATTCGACTACGTCTCTAGTATGGGGGTGTTTGCACCCCTGGACTCGAAACATTGAGGACAATGTTTAACTTTAGTATGGGGGATGAATAGATACTTGCCATGCCAAACCTTCACGCTTTCCAATGTTTATATTTTTGTTTATCATTTTGTTGCAAAATAAGGCTAAAAATGGCTAAATTTTAAGATTTTTCTATTGTTTTATAAGCGTTTGAAGACACGAATGTAGGTTTTCCGATGGCGAGAATAAGAGTAATTTTTGACTCGACCGTGCATGTTGAGAACTTAGCTTCGATTCCTTAACTTCACATTAGGCTAAGTCTCTTAAATGAGGACGAGAAATGATAGGGTTAATTATAAGTTACTATGCTAAACGTAGAGTACTCGTATTCTTTCAAAAACTCATGTGTTCTGGTTGTTTGCTTATTCTCCCTTCGCTTGTAAATATTTTTTTCTTAATAAATATTGACTTAGCGGTTTCGTCTTGATTGTTGGGTTTCTAGTCTTTTGTAGTAGCTTTCGTGTAATTAAATTGGGAAGACATTAAGGTATCGCCAGCGTCACGGTTTTGAAGTATTGGAACCCGAATAATCAAAAGCTTCACCCAATAATAAGATTTCAAGTGCTCACCTAAATCAAGCAAACAATTTGAAGCCCACAAGGCCGAAAAATCTATGCAAAAGTGAAAGTGAATCAAGCCTTAATCTTTGAAGCTTTAAAGATCCAAAATTCGCCTTAGCGTGAGGATATACGTCTTTGGCTAATAAAACCACCGATGAGGTGGATAATAAAAGGCAAGGCAAGACCAAAGTCATAATAAAAGCTTCATGGCGAAGTTGAATAAAAGATGGAGGTAAACCTATAATAATAAGGCCCTTCCGTTAGGGGGCGTATAAAAGTCTTGGTAATAAGTCTCATGTTCAAAACCGTTATAAAACCGTGTTTATCGATCCTTCTTGTTGACTTAATTTTTTTGACATCGTTGTCTATTAGGAGAGGTTATTGATTTGATGATCTTGGTTACACCGTTAGGACTCTATTTTTTGACCTAAATCTCTATTATCGCATAAGTCAAACAATGTATCCTCGTGAAACATTCAAGACATAATAAAATATAAGAGATACAACTTAGGAAATTGGGAGGATAAGTACGTGATTATGGCATACGAGTAGTGTTAGCATTACTAACTTGTAATGAAAATGATCTCGTTGCACGCTTGGCATGGAATTGGGGTGAAAATCGAGGACGATGAAACTATTTCTAACAAAGCATTCACGTGTTCTTATTCTATGAACCTAAACGTCCCATTTTGTGATGAAAATCATACATTATGTTTAATACGCAAGTAGTAGTATAATAATAGTAGTGTATCTAGTTTATCGTTCAATAAAGTGAATAAAAATGAATTTTGGAGATGCTACGATACTTTATTCTAGCATTGCGTGAGGGCACGACATTGGTTTAGTATGGGGGAGTGATGAGACTGCTTTTATACATAGTCTCATCGTCGAAATAGGGCTTTAAATGCATTAAAAATCATGAAAATACCTAAATATATACTTGTGTTTGTTGCTTGTGTACTTTAGGTACGGATATTGAGAAAATGACAAAAGATCACAAGAATCATGCAAAAACGAACACGGGAAACGAAGCCGCACATTGAACCAAGCCCTAATGAAGAATTTTCCAAGAAAACCCTTGAAGATTTGAAGATTTATGAAGAAGGGTCCTCCAATATTGAAGAATTGACACTTTATACCCTTGTATCTTCATAATTACAACATTGGTCCCTAAAGTTTGTCAATATTGCAAAAAGGGCCCTCCACTTTAAAGAATTGGCAATTTTAGTCCCTCAACAAAACTAATATTAGTCCTTCTCAAAGTCAAACATACCATGAAGAACTTCAAGTTAAAAGAATTATAAATTTGGTCCTTTGAAAATGTCAAAATTACCAAAAGCACCCTTGACTTTGAAGAAATGGCAAAAATAGACCCTCATTAATCATGACTTGGCAATTTCAGTCCTCCAATAAGTCAAACAAACAAATCAAGACCATAATCCTTGAAAAAAATACCAAATCAGTCCTTCAAGAATCAAGAATTGGCAAGAAATACCCCTGAATTCACTTTACAAAACTTTTTGGGGCAAAAGTGTGAAAAGAGAAACTTCAATAACAAAGGAAATGAAGTTTGGCCGGATTTATTTACAAATGAAGGGAGTATAAGAGATGGGGGACTATTCTTGGAAGACAACGTAAGTAACCTTAACCAGTGTCATGGTGACACGTGCCCCACTCAACCAAATCCACCAATCACAACACACCCTGGCTCCACATCACCAATCCACTCACCAAAGCCGTAACTAACTAATTATTTATTAGTTAATTAGGCGCTAAACACCCAGTTTAAACAAGAATAAAGATCAAATGCTTGTTCTTGGTGTTCATAAGCAGATTTGGGGATTTACTTAATACTTGAAATTAGCCCTTAATCTCTTCCAGATTTAAGATTAAGGGACTAATAATCTTAACCCAACCTTCAAACAGCTTGCCACATCACCACATTGTCACATGTTTCCCCCTGCTTTTCACCCTTTGAAGAAGACGCCAAAACAGTGGCCCTCATCCAACGTTCAAGATTGAAGCTTACATTTTAAGCTTGATATACACCCTTGGATACACTTTTCACATGCCAGCTACAACAAACTGCCAAGAACTTGTCACATGATCAAGCATATATTCAAACTTAACAAGGACAACTTGGGGACTTCACAGCATGTGGGTTATGTTTTTTAGCTCTTTACTAGTTCATTGTAGCCTATATAAGGCATAGGACCATTTGCATTTCAGTTTGCTCTTGAATTTTCCTTTGTTCAAAGTTCTGTAAATCCATATTCAGTTTAATGAAATGAGTTTGAATCTTTGAAGAAAAGTCAAGTGCCATTGTTGTTTACTGCTTGTTATTATTCTTAGTTTGTTAATCTTGAATCTCAAAACCTGTTTTTAAGGAGTGTGCAAAACTTTGCACATTTTCCTTCAAGCTTGATATTTTGCTAAGTTTCTTGGTACACCTTGGAATTCTTGGGATATAAAGCTGATCATAGCATCCTGATATTGAGTTATCAAGGTGTGGTGAAGCCTATAACTTGGGGATAATCAAGTGCGGGGTACAAGCGTTGCATTAATCAAGGATTTTTAACCTTTCTGGTTTTGATATTTTGCTTCTAACCTTGTTGAATCTTAGCAGGATTTATTGTGGAAGCTTGTACTTGTTCTTGCTAGTACATAAGCTCAAAAATCATGGGTGTGGATGTACATCCATGAGGTACACATCATCCTACTCAAAATCTGATAAAAATTTGGATTTTTGGGTGATTTTGTGTGTGACTTGTGTTCTTGCTGATTTTATGGTCTAATCTTGTTCTAATCTGCATATCTCATCTGTTATTGTGCTTATTTGGGCTTGGGTGGTCTTGGATAACACTTTTGATTTGAAAATTGGATTTTGAAAAGTTAAAAGGGTGTTTGGGACTACCTGTTTGAGATCATAGTTTGTTATTGTGTTGTTGGAAGTTATTGCTTGGTATTTGTTAAATACTTGGTTGAGTGCTATTTGCTGCAAGTTTTTGGGTTTAAAACCTCAAATCAAAGATTGTGCTATAGATTGCTTGTTTTGACTGTTTTTGACCTAAGACTTTGGGAACACCTAGAGTGTATGCATGCTTAGGGCTAAAAAGTGTTTAAACATAGTTCTTATAACCTGTCAACAAGATTTGGGTGTTTGAATTTGGCTTGGTGGTCAATTGCATCATCAAGTGTTCATAACTGCATGTTCATAGTTCATCAGTAACTTTTAGTGCTTGAATCTTGACTTAGACTTTGAATCAGTGCATGAAACCTGTTTAGAGTTGCTTATTTAAGTTTATCATTGCTTGCGTATGCATTTGGTTAAGTTTGGTTAGCTGAATTGTGCTATAAGTGCTTATTGAACCATAACTGCTTATTTGTTCATGTCTGGTGCATATCTGGTGATGTTTTGATTAAACTGTACTAATTGGCTATTAGTGATTGTGATTTCTTTGTTTGTATTGACTCTTTATGATCTACTGATCATTTGGGTGCCTTTGTGAAACTTGATTCTCCAAAAAAGTCACTAAAGACAAAAAGTCAAACAAGTCAAGCAGTGGAAAAAGTTTCCACTGCTCAACATCCAAAACTAGCCCCTGCTAGTGTTAATTTGCATTCAGCTTATTGATAAGCCATTTTGGCTTATCCAGACCTGCAACAACTTATTTTTTGTGATCAATCTTCATCATTTGACCCATTTGTTTGAACTGGAGCTTATTAGATTTTGACTTTCACTTTTTGCTAGAAAACTAACTCATTTGACTTTTTCATAAGTGCTTATTTGCTTATTTCAGCTTATTGAGTGACCTTATTTGAAAACTTTTTGTTGATTAAGCTTAGTTAAGTCATTTAAAAGCTTTTGAAACTTGAATCAGCTCTTGGGGTGGCCTAGAACTCGAAAACGACTATTTTGTCGTTTTGTGTAGATTGCTTATTGCATTTTCAGGCTTATTCCTTGGAATTTTTACAAATTTCTTTTTACAGAAGTCTTAAGCAACTCAAAAGAAGCTTGTGTGTCTAATTTGAGCTTATGGCATCAGCTTATAGCTTAATGGGCCAAAAAGCCCATTAAGAATAAGCTGTTTGATATAAGCCAGCTTATTTCACATTTTCAACTTTTGGGCCTTTGAAAATTTGTGTTCAGAATCAAATTTTGAGTCAAATAGGAGCTTTTGGGCCATTTTTATAAGCATTTTTCTTATTGGGCTTATTTTGGCCCAATAAGGGTCTGTTTTGGACTTTGGCCCATTTAAAGGCCCATTAGGGGTATTTTGTAATTTCAAGTTCAGTTCTATGTTATTTAGGTTAAATTAAGCTAGTTTGCAAGTTTTTAGAATTTTTTATAAATTTTGGATTTTGAATATTATTTTATTATTATTTTATTATTAAAAATTAAAAATTAGATTTTTCAAGTTTTAACATTTTTCTTAGGTTAAATACATTAAGTTAGGAATTTTACAACTTTTAGAATATTTTTATTGTCCTTAGATTAATTTTTATAATTATTTTAAGTTGTAATAGTTTTTAATTGTTTTTAAATAGTTTTAATTAATTTTCAAATTCTCAAAAATAGTTTTAAATTAAGTTAGATCATTTTAGAGGTTTACAAAGTGATAAATCTCATTTTGGGCATTTTATTAATTAAATTGATTTTTAGGGCTTTAATTAGCATTAAAAAATCATTATTTAATTAAATATAAGGTTTGGGTGATTTTTGATTTCTTGTAAAATCTAATTACATTTTTTAGGATTTATTGCAATTTTTTAGGAATTTTTAGAGTAAATTTTTAAATGTGGTACTTTTTACGGTTTTACGTGTACGACCTTTTCGTCTTAGTGTAATTCGTCATCGTAACCGTCATTCTCTTCTTATCTCATTTCTATTTTCTTTCTCATAATCATATAATCACATAATTAATCATCTCTCTACACAACACACTAGCCTCCTTGAGAACGATCCCCACTTTGGGTCATAACTTGTGATTTTCCTAAGTCACTTGTTAATACTTGCCCTAATTACGCTCTTTTTCCTAAAAGACGTAAAAACTCAACTATCAATATATCAAACGTGAAACTGAATAAGAATCCCTTGATCTTGTGACTTAAGCTTGCACTATTGTTGACTGAGGAACGGTGGAGAAATCTCTTAGTACCCAATACCTTGCCGAAAGAAGTATATAAGCACAACACCTCTTGAAATTATCCACATCGACTATGCGTGTGACACTGAGTACAACAATTTACCTCCTTTAAGTGATAGTTATCCAAGTCATCAACCAACCACCCCGAACCCGGTAACTAGATAAACAAGTCTTCATCCTAAGATTAAGCACACGAGCAAGTTATCTTTGAAAGATAAAATAAGTACACGCCTTCGAATAAATCCGTATTCAACTTCAAATAATTAATACCCGATAAAAAACATCCGTAGCCACTAGAAATATAGCCATTTTTCTCTTGGTCTCGTCAAATAATTCTTGTCTCGTTGTCTTGTCTTGTCACTTTCTCACGTCATTTTGTCATTGACAAGCCCCGATTATAACAAAAATATAACTTAATATCACAAATTTTGTCCAAAATAAAAATTTTGACATGAAATTCGGATATAAGTTATATCAACTTAAGATGCATCCTTTTGAAAATAATACAATTTCGTGGCCTATCACATGTACAAGCAACCAACGTCATACCGAAGTTTAATCAACACAAAAATAAAATCCAATCAAAATTGGTAGCCACTTAAACATTTTCGTCTAGCTCAAGCAAACAAATGCATCTCTACTTAGCGTAAATAGTGAGTTATGGCCCAACTTCATATTGAATATATTTGTGAAGTAGTTCACAGTGAAAGATTAAAAAAATCATCACGTGTACGAGATATAATATCAAGGAAATCAGCCCATATATAATTTTCGAGTGACATAACCCATCAATATGCCCATACATGGCCTAAAAAAGAAATGCACCGATCCAAAATTGTGTTATATAACTAACCATCCCTAATTTTTCTCTCATAACACGTCACCGTTTTTTCTTTACCCACATCTCACAGCCACCAAACATACTCCACTCATTATCTTCATCTAAACCTACGCCCCTCTGTAATCCTCATCTAGAATTCATTGCATTCTGGAAACTCTTCACACCAGGTAATCAAACCCATGAATCAAATAAACGCAACCACTAACACAAATCAAACTCACATCCTTCTCGAAATCACCGAACCTGAATCAAATCAGGTTGCAACAAACCTGTGATGAACCTACAAGATTTTTCCTTCAAGATCATAAGGATGGTATCGGGTAAGGTTGTAATGATTGCATGTTGTCTTTGGATTGAGTCATAAAACGAAACAAAGATTTGGATTTAACATAATTGTTAATATCTTTTCTGTTTTCGTTTAGCAGAATTGAAACATGGAATAAGATGATTACTTGCATGTTATTAATCTAAACATGTTTTCGAAAATTAAGATTGGGTAAACCCATTACATAGATCTGTGATGCATGTTGTTTCGAGTGGATAAATCAATTAAGATCTTGACACATCTTAAAAAGATGTCACCGAAACAAAATCTGAGATCATACTATGTTTCTGTTTTAGGGTCGAGTCTAGATGGTGTTTAAGTGACGATGGGTTAGGTTAGATTATGGTGTTGTGGAGTTAAAACGTTGGATTGATATTTTGGTTCTGGTCTCGGGTAATGTTTAAACTGGTCAGAGTCTTGTTTTACTGGTTTTGTTAAACTGGTCAACTTGGTTTCTGAAAACAAACAAGTCATCGCAATGTTTAAAAATTGCATCGCAATGTTTTCTGAACAAGCCATCGCAGTCAAGTATATTTCCATCGCAACCTGATGTGCCCCATTGCGATGGTACCCATCGCAATGGTTCCATCGCAATGGTTCCATCGCAATGGTTCCATCGCAATGGTTCCATCGTAATGGTACCATCGGAATGGTTCCATCGGAATGTGATCTATCGGAATATTCGATCGCAAGTAGAAACCCCTGGTTTATGCGATCGCAATATTCCGATCTGAATGTGACCATCTGAAAATCTTATCCAAAAGTTGTACTATTTCTGATTCTTGTGGATCTAAGATTTCTGGGTTTTTCGATCTGGTTTTCATCTTCATCCATGAGACTGACCATAAAAACAACAACTTTAGATCTGATATTCCCAATGAACAAGTATATGACTTGAGAAACCTAAAATGAGATCAGAATCATTAGACAAATTGGTAGGCAGCAAGCTGAAGACCAGAAAACCGTTAGACAAGAAAACTATTGAGACCAGAAATGATAAAATCAGATATGAGGATAGTGATAAACATGTTTAACCGATTATTTTGATGGACCAAGTTTCAATGAGACAAGACAAAAAATCATGAATATTTGACAAAAAAACCAAAACAACCGTGACACATGATAATAGATTCGAGACACAAAAAATTTTAGACCACAAAAATCGAACAATAAAATATGACGATCCAAGGAATGAACCGAGGCTTTGATGCCAATTATAGGTCTACGATTTCTTAGGATTTA
Organism: Glebionis coronaria; assembly: GCA_025667525.1. Lineage (NCBI taxonomy): Eukaryota > Viridiplantae > Streptophyta > Magnoliopsida > Asterales > Asteraceae > Glebionis > Glebionis coronaria. The sequence goes on from JANFOE010000138.1 coordinate 3,479,546, forward strand.
GGAATGTATGATTTATCTAATGAAATGAAAGGGAAATGGAAGAACTAGAGAGAGAAAGGTAGAGAGAGAAAGGAGAGGAGGCGAGAAAGAAGGATGTGATTAATGAAATGTGAAAACACAAAATGAGCAACCCCTCTTAACATGCTAGGAGGGGGTATATATAGCCCACCCTACATGTGGGCTATATGGACTATATGTATAATTAATGGATCACGAGCCCAATACTTGAATATATCATTGGAGTGACCGATCCTTTCTAAATACGTAAAAACGTATTTCCAACAACATTGGACCCGAGACGTACGTAGCCTGATCAACTACGTATGATCGTGGTCGAACGTGAGTATGCTCATAGTAGTCACCGTAGAAATGAGATATATATTAGTGATACTAGATAACTTCTAAATTCGCTTTGCTTGCCAAAGAAAACTTCATCGTGTGTTATGAACGCCAAATAATCCTAACCATCGTCGAAGTGAAAACGCCAGATACGCAATACAAGTAAACTCTATTAAAACTATTTCTTTCGCCACTATGACATACAGGAGCGGGTATGACGCGAAAAATACTAAGATCGCCATTTTTATGACAATTAAACTCAAATAGACTAGAGTCAGAAAATCTAAAGCAAATTGTAAATAATAATGTAAAGAAGCGAGACGCCATTTGAGTAGAGCTCAAATTTAATGAATATCGTAACACTACCATATAATAATAGAAGATCAATCAAACAATTTGGTTGTGAAATCTATGAGACACCCAAATAAGAAAAACCTAAATTTAACGGATATCGAGACCTCACCATACTTTGACCAATGTTAAGCGACAAGTAGGTCGAGATAAGCGTACTCTTGTACATAATAAAATGGATACTAAGACCACCCGGACAAAAATCTATTTTGCTTAAATTTGAGAAAAACACCATGCTCATAAAACTAAGAAATATATAAACTATTGTGTCTATGAAATATGAACCCTCACAGATAACAAATTGATTTAACTTTCCACGACTCACCTGTTTTTACCTCCATGAAAAGGAGATAAACGAGGAGGAATGCGGACTAAATTAATTAATTTATGAAATATCTAAAAAGAAATGTCACGTAGAAGGACGGAATATCTTAACCACCATGTGATATGACGATCAATTATTCTATGTATTTGGAAAACCGATTCGATAAGCCTTGTCGCATGAACTACTTATCCCTACCAAGTAGACGGTCAACGTGAGCGGAAGTAAACCAATCAATGTGGTACGATTTTCAAATGTACGATATTATCATTAGGAGAAATGGAGTTAAACACCCAAGGTTATTCTTGTAAAACCATAGTTATCGGAATAACTTGGTTAAAATCTCAAGAAAGCATAAGGTATTGTTACACGCCAGCTACACGGAAAATAATAATACACGGCTATTTAATTTGGTAATGATATGCAAGACGACGAGAAAAGAACTGATGAGAAAGTTCACTTAACAAAAACAATATCGTCGAGAAAATTTGATATACAAGAAAAGAATTAATAGTGAAAGCGTTGAGGAACATTGTAGGATCATGTACGATCGGAAGAGATTTCTATTTATTCTAGTTCTAATAATATTATAGTAATTTTAGCGAGAAGCTAAGAAAAAACGAAGACGTTGAACGCCAAGAAAAGTTAAAAAAAAACTACTTCACCTCTCGTTTGTTAACGACATCGACGTGCGAGTTTTGAGGACAAAACTCAAATTTAACAGATACCGAATGTAACAATCGCAAATTTTAAATTATATAATCTATGATTAAACGCGACGTTTTCGGGTTAGGCATGTACGTCTATTGAAATCCCCGATTGTTTCCGCATAAAACGTGTATAAATCAAAAACTTATATTGATTGATCACCGTTCAAGGAACACTTACCTTGGTAAATTATTTTTATTTTATACATAAATGTTAAATTGAGATTACGACTTCAAATGCGCATCTTGACAACAGAGAAAGTTCACGCCAATAAAATAAATATAGCTCATATAGAACGTTTATTTTTAACATGAAATATTTGAATTTTATCTTAAGTGTGAACATAATTAAATTTAATTAAGATCGAAAGCTTATTCCGTGTACTTTGGATATCACCCAGTCAATAATCCGATGATAGATAATTGATATCAACTTATTTGAATAGGGACTCAATAATAAATAATTTTGGTGTTTTATAAATTATATAGTGTTAGAAATACGTTTTTACGTATATTAGAAGTATCGGTCACTCCATAATATTATTTACGTTGTAATAGCTCGTAGTTAACAAATAGTTAATAGTTACTTATTTAGTTAAGTAAGAACCGGTCCATGGGCTTGTCATGGGCCGGCCCAAGTCCACATAAGGCTTGGAAGTATAAATACCCCTTTTCTCCTTGGAAAGGGGTTGGTTGTTGTTCACTTTCTAGTTTCACTTAATAAAAATCACATAGTTTTCTCTCACTTTCTCTCTCTAGTTTCTCTCTCTAGAAAACATCAACTCACTTCATAGATTCATAGATTATCAAGATTCTATATATAGTGTCATATAAATTATTTTACGGAGCCGCAGAATAATACGTGTAACTATATAAAAACATATATAACATACCTGATACCCGAGTAAATAAACCTAGAACAAGTCGGCCCCCTTAGATTCATTTACACGTCACAACATTGGACAAAGTTTGTACTAAAGTTTCTTTCATTAAAACCTTAACCCATGTGACTTATAGTCAACACCTTAAAATATGAACTTAGGTACCTTTGATTCCATGCGTTTGAAAGACAAAGATAGTACAAGTTTCTTATTCCCTTGATCCCTCTTTTCTTAACTAGAATCCTTCAAAAGAAACTAAACTAAGGAACTACTAGTTACCACTCTTGAATTCCCTATAAATACAATCCTATTCTCATCCTTTTTCTCACAGTTAAAACAAGGAAACCCACTTCTTCTCACCACCCCTGTTTATTCGAACCACATATAGCAAAACTAAAAATAAGTTGAAGTTAGTGTTCCTTGCTTCACCCTTGTTATTGTCCCTATAGACATCAACAAACAAAGCCTACGCTTCCGTTGTTGCTTGTAATCGAACAACAACAACGCATACCACAAAGAAGAAATTCGTGTTGGTGTAAATTCATGTGTTATGTTTTCATCCTATGTGGTCTATGTTCACCGCAAACAAACACAACGCATACTTATTTTATTTCATACCTTCGGCTAAGTATAAAAATCGACTACGAAACCTGAAGTTAGTGCTATGAAAAAATCTAGTGCTTCATTGTTTTACCATATAAGGGGGAGAAACGTTCTAAGCTTGGGAGTCAAAGTGGTTGCCAAATCATAGTCCAGTGGTTGTGGTGTTACTACGTCTGTGGTTTTCTCATGCTTCAAGGGTAAACACCATTGCTCTCTTTATGTTCTTACGTGGCTTAGTCTAGTGTGTGCTTGTATTAACTAATCTATTTGAAAAGAAAACAACCATGATGAGTCGAAGCTAGCCGAGACATAAGAAAACCCTAGGCTCGGACAAGCTACGCTAAACTTGTGGGCTAGTCGAGTGTCATTGAGCAAGCCGCACGAAGGGTCGTGTGACTAGCTTATTGATGACTTGAGAAACGTTTGTTAAAAGAGAACCTACTCTTGGCTCCTTAATATGCCGTGTAAAACAATAAACCCACTAGGTAGTTAAGTTCAAAACTGAGAGCCAATATTTTAGTTATGCTTTCATTATATGAGAATAAAAACCAGACACCAAGTATACATATCTATTAATTATATTATTTGGGTTTGGACTTAAGGACTGATAACAAATCGTGGGTTGGAGGTTTTTAAAATAAGACATATACTTAGAGCACCTGCAATGGTGCATTTTTAAAAAGACTTTTTCCTATTCTGGAAAGTCATTGGTCCACTTTTTGCATTGTGAAAATCGCTTTATGGAAGACTTTTCATTGTAAGATTTTTAACTTGCCAAGTGTTTGATACACTTTTCTAAAAGCTATTTTCATTAAATGCAAAGGTTTTGAGTTTTCATATTATACCCTTTAACAAAATGCATTTTTTCATTTTGCTCCATTTCCATCTCATATAGTATATTATGCCCAACAAGTTTTGTCCATTATCATTTTTTACAACATCAATAATATTTAATCGGTTGGTTTTTAGTTTAAGATGCAACCGGTTGGTTTTTAGTTTAATATATAAGCAGTTTGTTCCTAGTTTCACTTTTAAATATGAATGTCCAAGATGGAGGTTTTTGTAAAAATATACAAATAGATTAGGATAGTTTATATAAAATATGTGAAAAACTTTTGAAAAGTTTTGTTGCATTGGAGATGTTCCATACAAATGACTTTTTATACTATGATATTTATTGTAACATAAATGCAAAGTATGGAAAAAGTCTTAAAGACTTGTAACCATTGCTGATGCTCTTACCATACTTGTATGTAGCGTGTAACATGGCCTCTAGTAGTGATTTTGATGTACAAAAGGAATTACTCAAAAAGAGTAAGTGTTGAACTCTGGGTGAGCATTTGTAGACAGTTACAAGCGGCCACCTTTCGCCCCATATTTCACCCTTGAAACGATCTTGCCCCGAGACAGTCACATGATGGAAGTTGTAGACGGCCATGCCGTCTACAGGGGCTAACTTTTGGTTTGACCCAATAGTCATTATCAAGAAGGATACATGAGATCGAAAATGACACCTTAAAACACTTTTCTTTTAAATTGGTTTCACGACCCCAAATTCGAATATGATTTTAACATATCAAACGATCACGGTTTATAAAACATAAAACACCTACTTATCGACCACCCGGTTAGCTACCCAATGGTACATGCGATTTACTCCGCTAGCGACTAACAAACCCGCTATTTACTCAAAAAAAATTGATGATATCACACTTGTTTTCGAAATGTCTCATTTTCACCATTACGATTACAATTCAAACTTAGATTTCAATATCAATCAATGTTTCATGTCTCCCGACATGAAACATTCTTTAAACTAATTAAAAATTAAAATATTTATTAATTTTATTTATTTATTTTATTTTTAATAATAAAAATATAAAATCTATTTAGGTTATTTGACCCATTTAACAACCTCTCTAAATAAAATGTCCCGACTGCGAAGTGTCCAATATTGTAAAAATATCCCGATTAATTGATTACACTGTTGTAAAAACGTTAAACTTTCGCAAGTGTTAAAAGCTATCTATTTATTTAAATAAACTTAAGCACATACTAGGGGACTAAATGCTACGTTTATTTTCGTGTTGCATGTATAGTAACACATACTTTATTTAATTTAGACTGCGGATTGTTCGAGCTATTATTTCTCCATGTGTACGTTGTGCTAGTAAACCGTTGCTATTGCTTCGAGGTGAGTTTCATAGCCCCACTCTTTACTTGTTTTTAAATGCTTCAGGGTGAGAACATTGCTTATTTTTACGGATGAACATAAGTGCAAAAACTTGATATGTTTGCCTACTTGATGTCTATGTCCCCGATATCCTAGTTGCCTTTAGCCCACTATCATGAACCGTTAATTACTTGTGTGTAAGGGCAAATGTTATTGATAGATCTATTGGGACTGACCTCCCTATCTAATTCTGACTGTGTGGTCAAATTAGATACACTTACATTTGAATCCTCACATATGCTCCAAGATAGGTATCTGCTTTGGGCTCTTATTATATAGTTGGTTAACGCGTCGGTGTCATGAGCTTAGACGTAGGGATACGAACGTATACTATTTTGATTATAGCCATGTTTGGTTATATGTTGGTTGCCTGATTAAATCTTACGGTTCATTACACTTATTTTTTAACTAAACCTTTGAACTCACCAACCTTTGTGTTGAAACTTTAGTAATGTTTTTCTTAGGTATGAAGACGGAGGAGTGACTTGGTTGCGCCATGGAGATAATAAATTGTCGTGACTATCTTTTGAGAATCTAAACTTTACTGTTATGTATTCAACACTTGATTTACTTTGTAATGTTGTATCAAATGCTTACGCACAAATTTATTTAAGTTTAATGAATTTGAAACGACTTTTAATTTTGTTCTTTATATCCATCCCTCCTGATAGTCATGATAGTCGCACCCCATTGTGTTCCGTTACTCTGATAAGTTGGGGGTGTGACAAAGGAGGTAGTGATTACGAAGAAGGTAGTGATGACGAAGGCGGTAGTGATGAAAACAGTGATGGTGATGGTGAAGGCGGTGATGGTAATGATGAAGAAGAAGTGGGTGGTGATAAAGAGAAAAAGGATGGAGATGAGGAAGACAAGTCTGATAAAGACAAGTCTGATGATGATGATGTTATGGAGGATGATGCTATCAAAGGTGACAAATCTCACAAGGATGATGTTACCAAAGATAAATCAACTCCAGCAGCCAAGACACCTCCACCTCGACAGGAAAGACGCACCAAGAAGTTTCATGATGTAGATGCTTCTACAACTTCATCATCTACTCCAGCCACAACCGCTCCTGCAACCACATCTGTCCCAGCCATATCTGCCCCAGCTACCACTACTTCAGTTACCACAACATTAGTGCAACAACCACTGCCAGAACTTGATCAACATGTACCGGATGTTCCAGTATCTGACCAAGTACCTGACGTACCAGAAACGGAACCAGTACATTCTGTTGATGTACCTGTTGTTGATGTTCCAGTATCTATTCAAGTTCTTGATGTTCCAAATTCAAGTGAACCAGCATGGGTTGATACACTCGATGTAGATGAAAATGCACTCGAACAACCTTGGGTTACGAATGCTGCTGCACTCCGTCCATTGACAGCGGCTGATGAAGCTGACTTTTCCCATTTCCTCAGCAATCCCATAGATTTTTCGAGATACTTGGCTTATAATTATGGGCCTAACATAACCCAAGCAATGGTTGTACGATGACTCAAAGATCCCACCCTCCTTGCTAGATCCAAGATCAGCATAATGGTATACGAGTACAACACTAATGAGCTTCTGAAAACAATGAGAACTACTCAAAGGGAAGGTCTTCATGCACCTGAAAAACCTCCTCTCTCGACAGCCAAAGATGATGATCAAATCACACTCGAATTCTTTGTCAGCAATGATCTAGAATACTTTATCAAGGGAGGAGACAAGTATGCGACCTCATTAACATTGCTAAAAGTTTAAAACTGGTAGTCGATAACTTGGATAGAAGAAAAAGTCAATCGTCTCTGGGTACCAAAAGAATATTCTGAATATGATCTTTATGCTAAATTCGGAGCTTCACATTGGGATGCGCGTGTGCGACGAGCTTACAATAATGCATGTCGGCACAACTCAGGTTCTCAAGTATTTTCTCTTCTCCGAATAAGAAGCATCCAAGGAGTTAGGATTCAACCCAAAATAGGCTATCACCACTTGACAGAGTTCAGAATTAAAAGAGATGACGATAACATCTACACTATCCAGGAAGGAGATATCCACTTCTTCGTCTCGGAGATATTGAAGACATGCTACTTCTGATAACTCACAACACACTCAAACATTTGAACCCTGAAGAAATCATTAGCTTGAATTCAGCTCTTAGAATGTACACACGCCGAATTATCATCAAGAAACGATTTGAAGATCTGCAACTTGGCGTCGAAAGTTATCAAAGGAAGCTGAATCTTTCTCGTCCACGCACTCAAGTGTTGCCTAGGCATGCGGACAAATCTCCATACACCAGCACAACGGACCATTGAAGTTCATGATAATTCTAGAGATTCACAAATTCTGTGACGGGACTCTCAAACATATCCGGGAAAAGTTGGTGCACCTTAATGATAACAAGACTCCTCCAGTAGTAACTGTAGACTGGCGGGATTTCGGAAGAGTGCTAACTACGTGATCAAGAAAATTAATGAAAAGCAAAGGGAAAGACGTTTAATGAGAAGTCTAGAACGACTCATCGGTGGTAGACCATATGGAGCGTACCACAAGCTAATGGAACGATCCATTTAAAATGGGTCGTACTATCTAAAGTCAACTCCATATCTTACTTGTGAATATGTAAATACTGTGAATATTGTGCTTTTGTGGCTTGCTATAGTGTGAAAGTATGAAATTTTTTTTCAAGAATTTCTCACGTGATTCTAAATCTTTCAAAATATATATCATACTCAAGCACTAAAACTAACCCTCATTCACTTGAGGAGGAGCATTGATATGTTCTATGACCAAAAACTGATTTCATTTTGTTACCCACAGACCGGTTAATCCATTAATATCCAAAATATTGATGGTTAACATTTTGGATAAGTGGAGAAAATAGGATTAAGGAGACTTGTAAACATATGTGGCTAAAAATGAAAAGGGCTGTATAGAAAATCCAACTTGATATGTGCTACGCATATGTTAAGGGGGAGCATTTAGTTGTCAAAAACATGAAGGTACAAAAACTCTTGATATTTATATCACAAGTACCTCAGTGATTTTAAGGAATTTTTTATGAAGAGGAATACGTACCCAAAACATACTTAATTCATGACAGATGTGGTGACAAAAGGGTGGTAGGATTAGGTACTAGTCCAATGATTCTTCCAAAACCAGAGGAATCTTCCCAAGGATAATTCCACAGTTAGAAAATAGAAGTCTTTTGGAAAGATGGGGAATGGATTGTGAACGAAGCTGAATGCTGACCAAGTACTGATGCTAGGACTAGAACAATCACAACAAGGTGCTAGTGATGATGTATTGGTAAGCATTGAATGGGATGAAGAATGAAAAAGAAATGTAAAGATAAAGGGTGTAAAGAAAGAAGCCCTCCTTACAACATAGGCAAAAACCGGTCAACACATTATGAAGACGCAAAGTATCATGGACTCAGTGATGCGATGCACAACCCCTCCCAGCCAACTCAAATATCTCTCAAAAGATATTTGTTTTAATGTCACGGAGTTCAACACGTTATCTATCGGTTTATTCACTCCGAATAAATTGATATTGAAAAGGTGGCAATCCTCTCCAGCCTCCGCTCACCAAACAAAATTCACTATTGAGTCTAGAGCCACGATATCATCAAAAGTCTCATTAGGACACAATTTTAAAAACAAGAAAGATTTTTTTATAAGTCCTACGCAATATTCTTGCAATATTGCCACAACATCTGAGTGATACGAAAGTATTACAATGAAGATGGAAATTATGCTTGAGCCAACATCAAACAAGCTCATGGTAGGTGACACATGTGGTTCTTTAAGAACTAATCTTGTAATAAATGGAAAGAAATGATGGTTTGACTCTTAAATGAGTTTAAACTTGTTCTAGGGACTCTACGCAAAATCCAAGTGATCTTGCCAGAACACTCAGAGTGGCACTCTTTTGTGTGCTCATAGTGAAGAGTGGAAATCCTTCCAGTGTTAACATCAAACAGTACTGCGGTAGGTGACAAGCAAGATTCTATTAGAATCAAGCTCGTGACAACTGGAATGAAACGATGGTGAAAATCTTAATTGAAATTCACTTGTTCCAGGTTCATGAATTGACGACTTCAATCATAAGGATATCTATTATCCAAGTGATTCACTCTTTATGTTCGCAGTCAGCTTTGGACGGTCGAATAAAGAGAACGGATTTACACGCGAAATCTTGTCAAGGAGATCTTTAATTAGACCTACATGTCACAAGTACGATATTTATTATCGTCCAACGGTCTTCACAGACCGGAGGTAAAATGCAACCGAATCAAAATAAAATGTCAAAGCCATTTTATTCGTGTCTTATTATGTTGCTGCATTTGAAGACGGTGGCCTTGCGGGGTACTAGATGAAGTCGTTCTCACATACTTACTCCTTCTACATCAAATATTTCAGCAAAATTCAAGAAAGTATGGCCTAATAGTCTTCCGTTGTATCAGCTATGCTACTTTCAAGAATTTAACAAAGAATAGGTATGTGGGACATGAAGTCACAAAGAGGCGAACATCACAAGAAGGCAAAGACTTCACGTGAAGATGATCTCAAGTTACATGAAAAGTCAAAGACAAAAGAACATGTTGCAAGCCAAAGCTCAAAGATTATTACAACATATTCACAAGCAGAAAAAGAAAAGAAGAAAAGAGAAACAACTACAGGCTCAAGAACGAAGACTTAGTATAGTATGCTAGGTCTAGAACTTTGAGATTTTGAGTGACCTCCCTTAGGGGGAGATTGTTGGAAATACGTTTCTAACGTATATTAGAAGTATCGGTCACTCCAACAATATTATTAAATGTAATTAGCTCGTAGTTAGTTCATTGTATTAAAGTAAGTAACAAACCAACCCATGGGCTTGTCCATGGGTTGAAGGCCCAAGCCCACATAGGCTTGGGTATATAAGCCCCCTTTCCTTCATGGAAAGGGGTTGGTTGTTCATTTGTTATTCTTAATAAACATAGTTTTCTCTCATCTTTCTCTCTCTAGTTTCTATCTCTAGAAACAACAACCCACTTGTTAGGATCATAGATTATCACTATTCTACATTAAAGGAGACACTTCACCTCAAATGAGAAGAAGTTGCTGATAACCCAGCAACAATCTCTACACCGTCCTCTAGTGCTCCAAAAGCCAATGAAGTGGTGATTATTAAGAACCCGTACCATAAGAACAATTCTCTATCATATATGGAATATATGACGAATGAAATTAAGCACGTGCATCATGCTAGGGATATTTTAGATGACCTATATGAGCTAGATCCCTCAAACAGTCACTATTACTCTCCTCATGCATACATTGAGAGGGTACAAAACTGCTTAGTGCATCTAAATTACATAGGACAACTGGTTCCTCACCACTAAAAAAACAAACCATTGCCATAACTCCATTTAATAAGACTCCAGGAGCTAAACCTTCGTTAACTCTAGGTGTAGACAACAAGGCTAAATCAAAATCTACCACTAATGTTCCTTTGCCTTCTACAGGAGTAACTGCATCTACTAAAGCTAAAGGATATTGAGTAAAGAAAGATAGGATCAAGCCCTTCACTAGTAGCACTATGTAGAAGAAAGTAGAAGTTCACCCTAGGAATGTTAATTCAGTTTTGAATAAAAAGATTCATGTAGCTAACACAAAAAGCTCTGCAGCTATGCAGCAACCTAAGCAAAATATGAATTCTAATTTGAGATGTTGTAATTGTAATGAATGCATGTTTTCTCAGCGTCATGATTTATGCCTTGTTGACCATGTTAATGAAATGTATGCCATTAGGAACAACCTTGAATGGAAACCAACGGGGAAGAAATTCACCGAAGTTGGATGGAAATGGAAATCCACTAGTACGACCTTTACTGCAAATGGAACTAAGTGCCCTTTAACTAGGATCACTTTCACTAATGTTAGGTCTTAGCGCCCTTTAAATAGGAGCCTCAACACTAAAGTATGGAAACCGCGCCCTTTAACTAGGTCAGCCCACACTACTATGCCTACCAGTGAAGAAGTACTTCGGGATCTTAGTCAACTTGAAAATAAGCGGACAACTAGGAAGAAAATTTGGAAATCAAAGAAACCTTATGGTAGAAAATCTAAGATCATTGCATCTGTACCTGCTAACACAGAGGAACAATTAGATTCCAATATATCGTCTTTGTCTGATGACCTTTTCAGGTGGTCCAAATCACCCTCTGGGACTTGGACTCTGGGTGCTTAAAGCACATGACCAGAGATCGCTCGATGCTCAAAAATTTCGTCAACAAGTTTCTAGGCACGGTGAAATTTAGTAACGACCACAATTCAAATATCATGGGGTATGGTGAATATCAAATTGGGAATGTTACGATTTAAAGGGTGTATTACGTGGAAGGACTCGGTCATAGCTTATTCTCAGTGGGACAATTTTGTGATTCAAACCTTGAAGTTGGTGTTCGACAATATAATTGCTTCATTCGTGACTTAGCAGAAAATGACTTGTTAAAAGTTTCTCGGGGGATAATATCTATACGTTGTCTATTCAAAACATGATGGCCACTTCTCCTGTATGCCTTCTCTCAAAAGCATCTAAGACCAATTCATGGTTGTGGCATCGACGCTTATCTCATCTTAACTTTGATTCTATTAACCATTTGGCTAAAAATGAACTTGTTCATGGTCTTCCAAAGCTTAAGTTTAACAAGGATCATTTATGTTCTGCGTGTTCATTGGTGAAAAGCACCAAGAAGTCTTACAAACCTAAAGCTGAAGACACCAACCAGGAAATACTACATCTTTTACACATGGATCTTTGCGGGCCAATGCGTACGGCCAGTGTGAGCGGTAGAAAATAAATCCTCGTCATGGTGGATGATTTTTCCAAGTTTACATGGGTAAAGTTCTTAGCGACAAAGGATCAAGCACCAGAAATTATTATCAAATTTCTTAAGATGATCCAAGTGCGTCTTAATGCTACTGTTCGCCGCATTCAAACTGATAATGGTACTGAGTTTGTTAATCAGACTATGCGGGACTACTATGAATAGGTTGGCATTTCAGATGAAACATCAGTTGCTCGCACCCCACAACAAAATGGTGTCGTGGAAAGACGTAATCGTACACTTATGGAGGCTGCTAGAACTATGTTGATTTACGCAAATGCTCATTTACTCTTATGGGTTGAAGCTGTAGCAACCGCATGTTATACCCAAAACCGCTCTATTCTTCGTAAGCGCCATGAAAAAACACCGTATGAGCTTTTTCATGGACGTAAACCCGATATATTATTTCTTCATGTGTTTGGTGCACTAATAAGTGTGTAAACACTTATCCTTTTACCACTTAAAACAATGAAAAACAAGACCAAAACATGTAATTAATATCATAAATATCGGAATTATGCATGGTTTGTGTTTTTGTTGTGAAATAGGTACAAAATACCAAATAGAAAGAAAACACGAGATTTGATAGACATTTATTGAATAAAAGTCAAAGAAAATTCAAAGTCAACTCAATAGGACCAAAAGTGCAAAAGTTGGGAAGTCAAAGGACCTAAATGGAATATTTATTAAAGACAATGACCAAAAGTGTAAACGAGATTGAAGATATTATCAAAAGCAAAAATCGGGATCGTTTAGTCGCGGATTTAAGTTAAATGGATTTGGAAGCCCATTAATATTGTTTAAGGGACTATTATAAGCTAAATAGCCAAAGCTATGTCCAAAAGCCCAATAGAAAGTGGCACGAGTCCAAATCCAGTCTAAAAAGAAAAAAAATGAGACGGAGCTAGTATTTATTTATGTTGGTCAAGAGTAAAAAGAAAGAAAAGAAAGAAAAAAGAGACGAAAGAAAAAGGGGGAAGAACACCAGCTATGAACCGTAGCTCAACAAGGGTCAAATCGAAAGTCCAATTAGAGCAATTAAAGAACACACGAGTTAATTCATAAATAAAAGGGTGTAAAGGAGCGTGAATACCACGAAGATTCCAAGTGTCAAGCTCTGATGTGGCCATTTGATTCGTCATCGAATGAATTTGATAGGTTGGTTTTCTACCACATCTACAAAGAATGACTCCTTGCCTTACACCTCAGCTTCAAACTAACACAAAATCATCCAGGCTGGCGATCTGTGTGGTAAAGAGAGAAGAGCAGCCGTTGGATCACAACAAACAAGTAAGAGAATTCGTTTATGCTTATCTAAGGCCTAAGAATCGTTCTTCATCAACCACCAAAACCTCTCACCTCAACTATAAAAACCCTCTTTTTTTCTTCATTAGTGTGTAATTTCTCTTTCTAGAATAGGTTTAATTTTTTGTTGCAATATGTAATATCTTTTTTATTTGTAATGAAATATTTGAAGTTTTGAATAAAAGTTCATTTTCGTTAAATCTCAGTTTTGTCCACTTAAGTTTATCCGATTTCATCTTTATTGTTGTGAAAGATTTTACCAGCTTAAATATTCTAGCTTATGATAGCTTTAAGTGTTTAAGTATTCTAAAAGAGAAATTTAAGCTTGTTCCCACTGAACAAGTTATAAACTGTTTAAGTTGCTGGAATTTAAAGATGGTGTATGATTCAATGGGTTTTAGTGTCGAGGGTCGGCGTTAGGCTTAGATTAGGCTTCAATAATAAGGCGGTTAAGCTTGTGGCTCATCAGCTGCGGGTAGAAAGAAAAGCTTTATCGAGCAGTTTTGAGACCTTCTGTTTTGCTGAAGGTCGAAGTACCTATTTTTCCTTTTTGTTTGATTCGATCTTATGTTCTTTGATTCGAGTTTGTTAGCTCTTTATAATTTCTGTCCGTTCTAGTAACTAGTGTTTGGTAAATTTTATATCTCAGAGTTTTGATGAAATTATGTTGTTGAACTAATCTGTTATAAACTGTTTGTATGCTTCTACTTGCTTGATGGTTGATGAATTTCACTTGTATTGATCTGTTATAGGTTGTGATTGATCTGTTTTCCCTCAGCTTTCATTAGATCTAAATTTTGCTGTTTTAAACTTCATGATTTGCCATTAAGCTGCTGTTTGGAATTGAGGATTTGTGATCTATTGTTTAAGGTGTCGTTTAGCAATTGTTACCTTTTCAATCTGTAGCCTAAATAAGTCTTAGACTAGCTATAGAAAGTCAGTTGGTGTTAGTCAGTAGCAGGCAATTGGTTAGAAAAATCTTTGGGTCGCATTTCCTTCTTAAACAGCATAGTTCATCAACATTTTTCTCTATGTTTGATAACTAGATTTTACTCAGTTAAAAAGTTCTTTGTCGTATGTCTAATAGAATTGAATACTGGTTTAAAGTGTGACTCAATTGTTTTTGGTTAAGAAAAATATTTGTCGTTGTTTGAAAAATAAAAGTGAACAAAATTTAAAGTAAATGGCAGGTAAATAAAGCTAAACCTAATTGACAATAAATGACGGGAAATAAAAACGTGACGAGAGATTAAAAGGCAACCTAAAAGTAAACTAAATCAAACTTAAAACATAAACTAAAGGCAAGCTTAAAATAAATCTAAGGCAAGTAAACATAAAGTGCGACTAAGTAAAAAGGCGGGAAAAATAAAGTTTAAGACTTAAAAACATAAACTAAAAATAAACTAAAATTACCTCATT
The DNA here is from genome assembly GCA_025667525.1 of Glebionis coronaria. Lineage (NCBI taxonomy): Eukaryota > Viridiplantae > Streptophyta > Magnoliopsida > Asterales > Asteraceae > Glebionis > Glebionis coronaria. Next base: position 3,494,574 of record JANFOE010000138.1, read on the forward strand.
CGGAAAATCACCTTCATCCGAGATAACTTGTTTATCCGGAAAACAAAACTCATGCGGAATAATCAAACAAAACACTCATCCGGAATAATACCTTCATCCAGAATATCCCTTCATCCGGAATAAATGGCTTAACCGGAATAATGGGTTCATTCGGAAAGTGGGCTTCACTCGGAATAATGTTGCTGGTTTGGAATACAAGGGCTCATCCGGAATATTTGTTCATGCGGAATAAGGATTGATTCGGAAAAAGTGGTTCATCCGGAATATTGGGCTTCGTCCGGAATAATGGTTTATTCGGAATAATCACACTCATGCAGAATAGTTACTTCACTCGGAATAAATGCTTCATGCGGAATAACCTACTTATTCGGAATAAAAGACACTCATTCGGAATATTCAAAAGAAAACCTTCATCCGGAATATTAACTCATCCGGAATAAATAGATTGGTTCGGAATAAAAGGAAGAAAGTGCTGGTTCGGAATATAAAGATTTACTCGGAATTTTAACTTGGTGCAGAATAAAAATGGTTATTCGGAATCTGGGCGACTAAAAAGAAACGAAGAACAAGGAAAGGATAACTAAGCACGAATCTTAATCAAAACCAATCAAACTAAACCCAAATATTAAACAAAACTAACCACAAATGATAAACTAACAATAACCAATCAATCCAAATCACTAAAACTAACAATCATAACCAAAATAATCAAAACCCACTTGATCAAATCAATAAAAACTTAAGAACATGAACATAAACATAAACATAAACATGAAGATTAATATCAAAACAAGAAAGGTAGATGAGAGATAAACAAGAAAAGTAAAGATTAAATAAACATAAAAAGTAAACTTACTTGATAATTAAAGTGCAAGACAAGGTAATTAAATGGCAATGAAATAAATGTGCAAGTAATTAAAAATGGAGAGACTAAGTTTGTCAAAATTAGCTAACAAAATGAAAACTAAACATAATGATCCTATTTAAAGGAGGAGGAGAAGGAGTGAGAGGAAGCTTCCTCCTCTCTTTCTTCTTTCTTTATTTCTCAATTAATCTTTCGTCTTTAGTCTTTAATCTTCTAAATTCTTCGACTTTTCAGACTTTGTCTCGGGATTACTTTAAACTCGTCTTGTAATTTCTTCGTAAATTAGACTTGAGTTCTTCGGCTTTATTAAACTTCCGTCTTTGGACTTTTTCTTCGATAAATCTTCAGAATAAGCCTTGGACTTCCGTTCTTTTTGCACTCTTGATTTCTTGACTTTGTCTTTTGTCTTTTTCTTCGATAAAAGCCCGTGAAAGCCCGTGTTTTCTCCCCTTTTCACATTTTTGTCCTAAATCACAACAAAAACACAAACCACGCATAATTCCGACATTTACGACATAAAATACACGTTAAGGTCTTGTTTTCATTATAATTAAGTGGTAAAAGGATGGGTGTTTTCACACCTATCAAATACCCTACACTTAACCATTGCAATGTCCTCATGCAATGCATTAGTTACAAAGCAAGATTACACTTTTCATCACAATCAATCCACATTGGCCTTTATTAAAGAGATAGAAAATAACAAAACAAGTAAAGAAATCAAAGACTTACCTTAGGGTTTTGGAATGTCATGAATGATAATCATCCTCAAGTTTCACGTTCCCCATACCAAGCTTAAAAACGAGATCATTGTTATTATAAGTTAGCAAACTAACATGAACTCATGGGGGCCAATTATTTACTTAGACTCCCTTATTGCTAGGTGTATCTCTTATATTTTATTGTTGTCTTGAATGATCACGAGGATGCATTGTTGACTTATTTCGATAGTTATTAAGGCTGAAAATAAAGTGGGACGATTTAATCAATAGTTAGCTAAAGGACAAAATCTTTTAAAACTGCTTCTCGGGACCTCATAAAGTTCATATCTTGGCATAACTCGCTTCACGATTTGAGACCTTTCTCGGACCGATATTTGGTAGTGAATTCATACTTCAAATCTTGAGAGACGTTCATGAAATAATGGTCTTCTCTTCATAATAGAAATTTCTTCACTTGAAGTTTTGAGAGATTCTTCATACTTGGACCACGAATTCTTCATTTTTCTCCAATCTTTATTTGGGATTTTGATATACAATGATCCTCCTCCTTTTAGGACTTGGATCTATTTATCCTCATACCTTGTTAGGGCCTTTTTAGATAGACTTCTCCATGATCTTTACGGGAGTATTCGCTTTTCGTCGTGTGTCTCGATCCTTCATATTGATTTTTGATAAATGATTCTTCACATCACTTGGGATCTTTAGCAACAAAATGTAGCCCTCATGCCTTATTAGGGCCTTTTCAGACTCGCCAATCTTCGCATCCCGCTTCAATAAGTTATGCCTTGGCTATGAACTCTAATTAATACCGAGCAACTTTTAAACGATCTTGGGCTAGAAGCTAAGTAACTTTTCAAATCGTACGACCTTACTTATTGCAATTAAATTTATTAACAAGCGATGGGAGAATAGGCTTATAATCAACTCACATAAATTCACGAAAGAATACTAAACTTATAATTGACTCTATCATCTCTCGTTCTCCACAGTTTAAAATCTCAAGGAATGAGACTCGTGGATGCTTAGCCAATTAAATCAAAGTTTTGTGTTTTCGAGTCATCTATAGGATCTTGCAAATTCTTAGACTTTTTCAAGTTTGGAATTCGCATTTTAAAGTTCCCTTGATAAACGACTCTCTAGGATCAATTATAGGAACTTGCGAAAAGTTCTTGTTCTTAACCCGTGAGAGTTAAGACTTTCACGATTTAAAGCTCCCTATATAAAAGCCTAGCAAAACTTGACTTAAACACGTTAAGGATACTAGCTAGAGTAAACTTAGAAAGTAAACTCGGGTTGAGTCAAAAGATTCACAACGTTTAAAAATTAAAACCACTTTATTAAAATTTATTCTAGTAAAGAAAGAAAATAACTATACAAAGGTAAAGCTATTAGGCCAAAATAGATCAAAAATTTTGAAAAATGTCAAAAAATTGATTTTCCGGTTAAAATGAGGACAAATACATGGAAAAGACCACTTAACTTCGATATAAGTCCCCCTACATTTAATATAAACATTGTCCTCAATGTTTAAGCATGTGGAAGTAACCTCCCCTACACTTAGGACATTGTGCACTTTGTTTAAATCTTGCTAAGGAAGAGACAACTAAAGTGATTCCTATTTCAATCATAAATGATAAAATAATGAATCAAAAGAGTGGATCATTGAATGCTCGAATCCCTGAATATGAGAAGAGAGGAAATAACAAACACCAACGGGTCTCCCCTACACTTAGGATAAAGATAGCTAAAAGATAGATACTTGGGTTGCCTCCCAAGAAGCGCTTGATTTTTGTTCACCGAGTCATGAGCCTGACTCGACCTTTATTAGCATAGGAAGAAGCTTGAAAAATATCCACCAGGATCAAAGACATGGTTTTCATCCATCAAATAGCACAGGCTTAAGGCGAACAAGGCAAGCCAAAGAAGAGTAGGCAAGGTTCTCTTAAGCAATGATGGAGGACGGTGGGAGCAAGGGTGAAGAGGTGCAAGCATATCTCTATTAGTTCCAAAAATCTTTCCTTTTATTTCATCAACCGGATACTGAGATGGCTTAAAAATTTCAATACCGGGGTCGAACACCTTTTCCTTTAGGGGAAAATTGCACTCAGGCTCAGCAGAATTTGAAGAACATCCGCTAAGAAAATGCACAACCTCGTCCTCAGAAGGTGGACAAAGAGGTGTCAAAACATACGTGCGCGGATGTTGGTGTCGTCCGGTGTCGTCCCCTTTGAAAGAATTTTCTTCAAATCCGTAGAAGGATGAAGACCATAATCATCAAATTCTAAAGGAGGAGCATCACTCTCATTTGGGAAGTATGTGTTGAGAAAAGTAGCAAAGTCTTCCTCAAATGAGTAGTCATCCAAAGTAGGATCAAGTGTTGTAGGCGGAGGATCTTCATCATGTGAAGAATCACTCGAAAGAGTATCGGCCTCATCAAAATCATCATAAGTGGGCATGTCTGGATACTCAGAAGTAAAATCATCATAATCATCTCCATTAGAACTAGAATCGTCATCATAAGTATCCAAGATCGGTGGAGAATCATAATTTGGTGGAGGATCAGAATTGGAGAGAGAATCATCCACATCGTCTTGGAACAGTGGATTATCAAAGCAAGAATCGAATAGAGGATTGTTGTAGACGAGAAAATCATCAAGCACATTAATCATATTCTCCGATTATCTTCCATTATATTTGCTTGTAAGCTTTCTCATTTCAAAAACTTGTGCATCATCCCCGACTCTTAAGATGGGTTCACCTTTATCCACATCTACTAAAGCTTTATCGATTCTCAAAAATGGGCGTCCAAGTATTAACGGAATACGAGGGTCCATTTCATAATCAACAACGACGAAGTCGACCGGAAAAGTGAATGTGCCAACTTTAATGAACACATCTTCGGCAATACCAAGAGGGGAAGTGATAGTGGTATTTTTACCCCTTTAGGAAAAGGAATGTAAATTAGGGCAAGCGTGCACGACGATTTAGGAAAACCGTGTGTAAATGACCCTAAGTGAGTTCGTTCTCGAGGAGGCTAGTGTGTTGTGTAATGAATTGATTTTGATTGATGATTTTATTAAGAAGAAAAGAAAAGAAATGAGAAAGAAAGAATTGACGGTTACGAAGACGGATTAAACTAAGACGAAAAAGCGTTCACGTAAAACCGTAAAACTACAAAAATTAAAATTTTAACCTAAAAATTCCTAAAAATTACTAAAAATCCACAATAAAATTCTAAGAGTTTACAAAAAATCCAAACTTGCTAAAACCTTTTAATTAATTAGATAATGACTTTTTAATGCTAGTTAAAGCCCTAAAAATCACAATTAATTATTAAAAAGCCCTAAACAAGATTTTATAGTTTTTAAACCTCAAAATTGTCCTAATTAAGCTAAAAACTATTTTTCAAAATTTTAAAACCAAATTAAACTATTTTTAAACACTTAAAAACTATTAAAATCTATTAAAACTTAAATTAATTCTAGAAAATAAATGAAGAGCCTAAAAAGTATTTGGAAAGTTACAAAATTCCTAATTTAGTGTCTATAATCTAGGAAAAATGAAAAAACTTAAAAAATTAAACTTCCAATTTTTAATAATAAAATAATAATAAAATGTTCAAAAAAATAAAAAGTTTATAAATAAATTCTAAAAAATTACCAAAAATCCTAAATAACGTAACTAAGACAAAAATGAAATTAAAAGTTCCTAAAACCTTTATTAATTTTATATTAAACTTTAAAGTTAATAAAAAACCCTAAAATCAAATAAAATTAAAAATAAAACTTTTTGAAAACTTTTTGGGCAGTAAACCTCAAATTACTTAAATAAAACCTAAAAACTATTTTTCTAAAAATTAAAAACACTTTTTACTATTTTTAAACTATTTAATAAAATACGGCTAAAGAAAAATGAATAAAAAAATAAATAAAGAAAGAGAAAAAATTCAAACTTGGCCAGAAAAATCCTAGATGAGATTCTAGTCCTAGGAAAAATACAACTAAGCTATTAAGCTTAACCAATAAGCTTGTATAAGCTGAAATGGTCACGGCTTATTATACAAAAGCAAAATAGAAAACGTGATAAAAGGATAACGTTTGCACCCTTGGTCAGTAAAAGACCCAAGGGCGCAATGGTAAGGTGTGTGTGTGGTGAGAGGAGTGGTGCAGGTTCGAGTCCTGGCCACGTCCTTTTTGGCTTTTTTTTTTTTTAAACTTTTTAAATCACAAACCTGCAAACCCTTTAGTCACAAATTCACAAACACAAACCAAATCAAACAAGATTAAGACAATCTGGACCAAAAAACGTGCTTAGTTTTCTTTTTTTGTGAACACTAAGCAAAAACAATTTCTTCACTGATGAAGATAATGACAAGAGGAGCTTGTCTTTGGTATTTTGGTGGTGATTTTGGACAACAGGGGGCACCCTTATACTCTTTTGAGTATAAGGAGTCAAGTCAAACAGAAAACAAGCAATTATATAGCACAAAATTCACACAACCAAAGCACAAATTGGCAAATTCAAGTTGCTGATATGCAAATTCAAGTTGCTGATATGCAAATGACACTCAATTGAATTCAAGACCTCACAAACTTGCATACTATGACATCAATTTACATAAAAACTCTACACAATCCCAAAATAACCTGATATCTAGCAATGAAAAAGACTTGGAGGCTCAAATTCACACAAAAATTTGGCAGAAAAAGAACTTGACAGATTTTTGACCACTTAACCAGTTTTTGTCATGCAAACCTATTCAAATCTACACCATACTGAGAACTTAGCTAACTTACACCCTAATAACCACCTAAGAAGTATTTCTAAACAGGTTTAAGCCAATATGCAATCCCTTAAACCCTACTTAATCACTAATCCAAACACCCTCTTAAGTTTCTGAAATTAAATTTTCCAAACAAAATCAAATCAAAACACAACCAAACTGACTACAAAGCTTCTAACATGCATCAATCACCTAACATGAGCAATATCTAACAGCTAAACAATCACTTAACACCTTTCACATGAATCATACAAAATCAATATTTTCTGAAAACTTAAAACAAGGTCAAGGATTTTACCTTGAGGGACTTACATCCAAGTCCCTCAGTGGTTGTTTAACCACTTCCTTCAGGCTGGGGCCTGAGCTGAATCTTGAACAAGAATCAACTCTTAACAACCTACTAAGAGAAAAGTAGAAACACACAAATATGCAATAATCTGTTTTTCTGATTTTTCTGAAAATCTTGAAACTTTTCAAACCTTTTCAAAAACTTGGAACCTTTTAAAACGTTTTAAAATCAATTTCAATACTCAGAAATCCAAAATCCAAGTCCACTTTCACTTTCTTGGACTTAAATTTCTGAAATCAAAACCTTTTTTGAAAACTTAAAAACACAAAGTGTCTATCAATAACTTATGGAACTCAGAATCTTAGCTAATTTTTACACCAACTTTAAATAATCCTAAAAGGAATTATATTTAAAAAAAACACCAACTTTATATTAATTAAAATGAATTACAATAAAATTTGCTAAAAATTCTGGAACCAAGGGTAAGGGTCACAAACGACTCCTTATATACTAGTCTAAAGAAGCTACTATAATGCTTAAATAAAATATTACAAAGAATTTCAAATGCTAAACCCTAATTCTGGAATATCCGAATTTGCCCTTGGTCATCTCTTGAAACTTTGGTCAAAATGCCCATGTGATGTTGCCAGCTCTTGTTGGATGATCATAAACGTTAAAAACTCCTTGGAGGCCAAGTAGAAAAATCCTGAACGTTAAAATGGTCGGGTATTGGGTTTGGGTGAGTGTGACGTTGCAGGGGAGGGACGACCAAGACACATGGGTGTGTCTTGGTCACGGTTATAGTGTGGGATGAGGTAAGGGCAAGATAAATTTGTGATCTGGAGGAGAAGAGACAAAAACCCTTTGGATTGAGTCCAATTGGGTCTGGGGTTGATTAGGGTTTAAGGGTGATTAAGGTGGGGGATTAATCTGTTTTGGGAATAAAAAGATTTAAAAATCTTGTTTAGAGGGAAAGTGGGGATGGGGTTTGACTGGTTGACCACGTTTCTTTAAATAAAACCGGGTATTAAACGTGGGTGGGTTTTGGGCATGGGTAAATGGGTTGGACGGGTAGGATAATTGGGTGGGAAGTGATGAGGTGTCAACTCATGAGTGGGTGTGAAGGTTTAGCTGTTTGGTAGTTTGACCCCCCAAGCTTTCTTTATCTTTTCACTTTGTATTAAAAGCTGTCAACGCCCCATTACACTTGTGACAACTTTGGCAAGTTGTCACTTTTGGCACAAAAAATTTATAAACTTGAAACAAGGGCCACTATTGCACATTCTTCATACTTCAAGGGCTGATCTTGTATAGTCTTCAAACTTTAAGGACCCTATTCATAATTATGAATATTTGAGGGGTATAAAGTGTTAATCTTCAAAAGTTGAGGGTCTAAAGTTGCCAATCTTCAATTCTTCAAGGGCATTTTTGTAAAATCCAAACTTGGGCCCGGTTCATTGTGCGGCTTCGTTTCCCGTGTTCGTTTTTGAATGATTCTTGTGATCTTTTGCCATTTCCTCAATATCCCTACCTAAAATACACAAGTAACGAACACGAGCATATATTTGGTATATTCAATGATATTTTATGCATTTTAAGCCCGATTTGGACGATGAGACTATGTATAAAATCAGTCTCATCACTCCCCCATACTAAAACATTACCGTGCCCTCACGCAATGCTAGAATTAAGTATCATAGCATCTCCAAAATTCATTTTTATTCACTTTATTGAACGATAAACTAGCTACACTACTACTATTACTACTACTTGTGTTTTAGACATAATGTATGATTTTCATTGCAAAATGGGACGTTTAGGTTCATAGAATAAGAACACGGGAATGCTTTGTTAGAAATAATTTCATCGTCCTCGATTTTCACCTTAATTCCATGCCAAGCGTGCAACGAGATCATTGTCATTATAAGTTAGTAATGCTAACACTACTCATATGCCCTAATCACGTACTTATTCTCCCATTATTCCTAAGTTGTATCTCTTATATTTTATTTTGTCTTGAATGTTTCACGAGGATACATTGTTGACTTATGCGATAATAGAGATTTAGGTCTAAAAATAGAGTCCTAACGGTGTAACTAAGACCATCAAATCAATAACCCCTCCTAATAGACAACGATGTTAAAAAATTAAGTCAACAAGAAGAATCGATAAACACGGTTTTATAATGGTTTTGAACATGAGACTTATTACCAAGACTTTTATACGCCCCCTAACGGAAGGGCCTTATTATCTTTGGTTTACCTCCATCTTTTATTCAAATTCGCCATGAAGCTTTTATTATGACTTCGGTCTTGCCTTGCCTTTTATTATCCGCCTCATCGGTGGTTTTATTAGCCAAAGACGTATATCCTCACGCTAAAGCGAATTTTGGATCTTTTAAAGCTTCGAAGATTAAGGCTTGATTCACTTTCAATTTTGCATAGATTTTAGGCCTTGTGGGGCTTCAAATTGTTTGCTAGATTTAGGTGAGCACTTGAAATCTTATTATTGGGTGAAGCTTTCGATTATTTGGGTGCCAATACTTCAAAACCGTGACGCTGGCGATACCTTATTGTCTTCCCAATTTAATTACACGGAAGCTACTTGAAAAGACTAGAAACCCAACAATCCTAACTAAACCGCTAAGTCAATATTTATTAAGCAAAAAATATTTACATGCGAAGGGAGAATAAGCAAACAACGAGAACACATGAGTTTTTTAAAGAATACGAGTACTCTACGTTTAGCATAGTAACTTATAATTAACTCTATCATTTCTCGTCCTCATTTAAGAGACTTAGCCTAATATAAGTTAAGGAATCAAAGCTAAGTGCTCAACACGCACGGTCGAGTCAAAAATTACTCTTATTCTCGCCATCGAAAAACCTACATTCGTGTCTTCAAACACTTATAAAACATGAGAAAAATTTTAAAATTGGGCCATTTTTAGCCTTATTTTGCAACAAAACGATAACAAAAAAGATAAACTTTGGAAAGCGTGAAGGTTTGGCAAGGCAAGTATCTATTCACCCCCATACTAAAGTTAAACATTGTCCTTAATGTTTTGAGTCTAGGGGTGCAAACACCCCCATACTAGAGACGTAGTCGAATGCCTAATCTAGCATGGAAAGGGTGTAACCATTAAATTTAATAGCCGTTTATGAAGTTTGCTAAAAACCTAAGGTTAGAACAATCAAAAGGATATATCATTTGGATATTGAGAAATGTCTCCAAAGCAAACGATCGAGTGCTCCCATAAAACGAACACGAGAGGCTCCAATCGTGAAGATCATGATCTAAAAACCACAATTCACAAACAACCATGGAACAAAGGTTGGAAGGGCACAAATCCCCTCACATTAATTAATTAGAAAGCAATAATATGTACATGGATAAGCATGGGTCTCCCCCACGAGGCACCTTGTTTTTGATAACCGAGTCAAAAGCTCGACTCGAATCCCCATAAATGTGATCATTTAGGGATAATCATGGTATGGTCAATTTTTGGTGGGGCTTACATGATAAACAAGGCCCAAAAATAACCGGTATAAAGGACTAAGTCCTTAAATGGTGCAAAATACCGGGATCGAAGATGGCGTTCTCGTTTTCATTGGAAAAACAAATCAACGCCACTTCATCAATAGTCAACAAAAACTCAAAGAGTTTCAAGAAAATAGGAGAGAAGAAATAGAAGGGTGGGACAATGGGTAAGTATCTAAAAACATGAGCTACTCGAGGTAGACTCGCACCAATCAAATGAAAAGATTTTCCATTTATTGCATCGGTGGAAGACCGAGATTTCCCTATATAAGCAATTCCAGGATCAAATATCTCGTCCTCGGTGGAGAAAGGGGAGGGAACATAAGGGGATTCCCCCACACTAAGTCCACACAAAGCATCGTCAAAAGGAGAAGACGAGCTTGTAGCACTCAATACACGCGGTGATGACGGAGTTAGAGTTGTAGAAAAATCTTTTAAATTCAAGTTAAAATCTTTTCCTTTTTCATCTTTTACACTCTCTTTGTGAAAACCCGATTTAATTATGTCAAAAATATTTGGTGTATCTAAAGCAATGTTAGTCACACTAAAAATTCTCACATTTTGAAACCATTTTGGCAAAGGTGGTGGTAAGTTTTCAAATCTTTTGTCAACAAAGAAAACTCCCCCATCGGGATCAACGTATTCATCATCCGAAGATTCACTCGAGATTGGAATCGTAGGCTTAACACTCTTAACCTCCACCGGCGGAGGGGACGGAACTTCATTTTTATCAACAACTCCTAAAACTCTATTGGAAATCTTTTGACAAATGTTTTTGATGGGATTGACATTGTACAAAGACGTGATCGAATACACATGAGAAAGAGTGGAGTTTTGGGTTGCATTAATGACGAGTTCTTCCTCATTGAAACGAAGAGTGATTTTTCTTGCATGCACATCGATAAGTGCTCTCGAGGTATCCAAAAAAGATCGACCTAAAATTAACGGAACTTTAGGATCGGTGGGAATATCAACAACAATAAAGTCTACGGGATAGTAGAACTTTCCAACTTTTACAAAGACGTACTCGGGAACTCCACAAGCTATAATCGTAGAATGATCGGCCATTTCGATTGACATTCTTGAAGGAGTGAGATTTGGAAGATTGAGCGATTTAAAAATCTCAAGAGGCATCAAATTAATACTAGCACCAAGATCGGCCAAGGCGTAGCATTCTTCCATGTCTTGAATTGCACATGGGATTAAAAACTTTCCAGGATCACCGACTTTTTGAGGTATGCGGCTTAGAAAAACCGAAGAACAACTAGACGATTTTTGCAATTTCTCTTTGTTATTCAACATACTTTTGAAGTTCGCGGCAAATCAAGGCATCATGACTAAGGCGTCGGCAAAACTTATATTAAAATGCAAGTCACGAAACATTTTCATAAAGAGTTCAAATTGATAATTATTTCGTTCTTGTGCCTTTTCCTTGTCTCGTCTTGAAGGGTAGGGTAAAGGTGGTGTGGTTGGGGCATAGTAGGCAAAGGCATCGGCCTTGGAATCTCGGGTTCCATGATTGGTATTGGTTCAACCGTAGGTGTGGTTTGAGCGGTACTTCGTGGGCTTGGAATTTGCTCCTTTTCAACCACAACCTCGGGTTCTTTCTCTTTTTCCTTCTCCATAGAAGTACTTGGACGAGAAATGGGTTCTTTGAAAGTTTTACCACTACGAGTAGCAACAACCTTCAATTCTCCTTTCGGGTTCACGATGGTATAACTAGGAAGACCACCCGAAGAAGAGGGCTTACACATGATAGCTTCAAACATTTTAGCCATACGGTCTTCAAATTTTGATTGCTGATAGGTGTGAAAACACCCATCTTTTCTACCACTTAATTACATTAAAACAGGACCTAAACGTATATTTTATGTCGTAAATGGCGGAATTATGCATGGTTTGTGTTTTTATTGTGTTTCAGGGTCGAGAAGGTGAAAAGTGGAGAAAACACGGCTTTCACGGGCTTTTATTGAAGTAAAAGACAAAAGACGAAGTCGAAAGATCAAAAGTGGAAAAAGAACGGAAGTCCAAGACCAATTCTGAAGATTTATCGAAGAAAAAGTCTAAAGACGAAAGTTTAATAAAGTCGAAGAACTCAGGTCTAATTTATGAAGAAAATTACAAGATGAGTTCATAGAAATCCCGAGACGAAGTCTTAAAAGTCGAAGAATTTAAGAAGAATGAAAGACCGAGGACCAAGAAAGAAAGAAATAGGAAGCCACCAACCACTCCCCTCTCCTATAAATACCACCCTCACTTGTTGTGAGAGGGTGGGTTAGTTTTAGGATTAGATTAGGAGTAGATAGTTTCTCTCTCTAGATTTATGCTTTCTCTCTCTAGATTAATTTGTGTTTAAGCTTTTGTTATTGAATCCGTGCTTTTAATTAAGCTTTTAATTTACCATCTTCTTCCTTTCTTGTTTGATTTGTTCTTTATCTTCATTGTTCATGATCTTGAATTTTTATGATTTTAATCAAGTGGGTTTTGATTGATTTGGTTATGTTTGTTAGTTTTGATGATTTGTTTTGATTGATTATTGTTAGTTGATGCTTGTTGGTTGTTTTGTTTTAATCTTTTGTTTGATTTTGATTAATTTGAGGATTGGTTGTTGTTACTGTATCTCCCCTGTTCTTCGGGTTCATTGTTTCTGTATCTTATCATTTCCCAGAACTTCCGGATCAAGAGTCCTTCATTCGGAAGTCTATAAAGTTCCGGATCAAGTGCTTCATTCGGAAGTTAAAAGTTCCGAATGAAGCAAGCTTCATCCGGAAGTTTAAAATTTCCGAATGAAGCAAGCTTCATCCGGAAGTCAAAAGTTCCGAATGAATACTCCTTCACCCGGAAGTCCAAAAGTTCCGAATGAATACTTCTTCATCCAGAAGTCCAAAAGTTCCGAATAAAGGAAGCTTCATCCGGAACATTAGAAGTTCCGGATCAAGCCAGTTCATTCGGAAGCTTTAAACTTCCGAATCTAAGTTTCTGTCTAAGTTCTTTTCTGTTTTTATTTTTAAGTTTTCTTCTTTTATTTTCAAGTTTGATTTTTCCTGTCTTTTTCTTTATTTGAATTTTTATTTTCTTTCCTTTTAGTTTATGTTTTGATTTGCATCATTTACTTTTTGTCAAGTTTGATTTTTCCTGTCTTTTTCTTTTCTCGTCATTTACTTTTAAAGTTTTAAATATCGCACCATTTACATTTTAACTTGTTTTAGTGTTAATTTCTCGTCATTTATTATTAAGTCGTGATCATTTATTTTCTAAAAACCAATTATATTTGTTCACCAAGAACAACTAATCTCACACATTTAACCGGAAATCAATTCGATTAGACACCGAGAAAACGAACTTTTTCAACGAGTAAAAAAATCTTGTTATTAAAATGGCGCCGCTGCCGGCTCTTTTCGTGAAGATCGAAGGTTTTTTCTGAGTGACGCGTTGGATTTTGGGATCCGTTCACTTGTGAACGTTATTTTTCTTGTCAAAAATTTTCAAAAATCCAAAAACATTTGAAAAATCATAAAAAGCATTTCTTTTTCAAAGTTTTACACCAAAAATATTCTTCTTGCTTATCTATCTTTCTTTATGGATTTTTATGTCCATTGCGTCCGGTGTGGGAAACAATTATCTGGGAACAACTCTTGTCAATGGTGTACATGTGAGCGGTGTGGAAACGATCTCGACAATACACAATTCCTATTCGGATTTTGTCCTTTGTGCAACTCGACTAATTCGTCCTTTTTGAACCCACCTCCTCCTGTTCCCCCGTGCATCTATTGTGGAAGCGATTCTCATTGGCATGTTTCGTGCCCGGTTCAATACCCGTCTAGACACGGGCAAGAACCAGGGTACAATTATGACAATGATAATAGCTATCCACAAGATGCACTTGATTTTTCTCCATACCCGGTTTGCAACAACTGTGGGGGTCCTCACGATACCTATTATTGTCAACCACTGAATTGTTATGAGCCAAATCCGTGTCCTCAGTTTTCTTCACCTATAAATTATTATGAACCAAACTGGCTTCTAATTATTTCCAACCGATGAACAACTATGAGCCACAACCTTGCTATAATTCAGGTTTTCAACACTATGAGCCCCCACATCACACCCTCAATCATCAATCTCAGCAAATTCATCTTGACCCACAACTCACTACCTTGAATGAAGAAACACACTCCATTGTTTTGCAACTTCAAGAGGCCGTTGTTTTACTTAAAGAACTTAGGGACGAGGAAAAGCGACTGCAACAAGAGCAAGTATCTAATCTTAGTGATTATACCCCTCCGCTTGTGCGTCAGTACTATTATGATAATGACGATGATGCTGTATGCACTTTCAACTCATCTTCTGAAGTTGCTACTCCTACTCTCGATGTTCCTACTGCGTCTAAGGATCTAGATTCGTTGCATGAGCTTCGTGGTGTTGGTCTCGACAAAGTATTGGATGATGAGGTTTGTGACTTACCTGCTATGGAGCCTGAGGATGACGTTGCTCTTACAGACGAGGTCGATCCTAGTGATGACGATTCTTCTCTCTGCTATGAGAATTTCACTTTTGAAATTTCTCAATCTCCACCGGGAGATGTAGAAAATGACGATTTATTCTCTCCGGTTTACGAGCAGTTCACCGATGAACATGATCTTGTGGATGAGGTGGAAGACGTGCTTCTTCGCGATGGATTACGGAAAGTGCACCTTCTTATTGCTCAAATCGAAGCGTTGACTTCTCCTTCTCTTTCCAAGTCTTTACCTCCATCTATTCCTCCCGTTGAAGATAATGACCCATTGCTAGAAGAAATCGATATCCACTCCATCCCTCCAGGTATTGATGACTCTGACACGGAGGGGGACATTATTTTTGATAATTTGCTACAGGAAAGTATTGACCCAAGTCCCCCTCCCGAGCACCTTCCATCCTCCCTTTTAGCCACTATCCCGGAGGATGAGTACTTTGACCCGGGAGGTGACATTGATTATGCTATGATTGATAACAATACGACTATGCCGTTTGCTCAGCATCCATTGTCTTTGGGGGATGACAATGTGCTTACCATACCCAACCCACCTCCCGTGGATCTTGAATTCACATACAATTCGTATGTTGAAAGGTTTTTTCTCCCATTCAAGACTTATTCCCCCGCCTCTCCTTTGTTACTGTCTACCGGGAACGAGGACAAGGTCTTTGATCCCGGTATCACATTCGAGGTTTCCCCATGGACCATTTAATTCGGGGACGAGTCAGGCTCGTGACTCGGTCAACAACAACAAGCGCTTTTTGGGAGGCAACCCAATTATCTATCTTATTTCACCATAAGTGTAGGGGGGAGCCCCGTTGGTGTTTCTTGTTCTGTTTCTTATCATATGCAGGGATTAGAGCTTCAAAGACACACTCTTGATGACTTTTGACGAACCGTGATTCCGTGTTCCCTTCTTCCCGGTTCTATCCTAAACTCTTTTCGATTCACTATTTTATATTTCTCAATATTAAAATAGGAATCTCTTTAGTTGTCTTTCCCTTAACGAGATTTAAACAAAGTGCACAATGTCTTAAGTGTAGGGTAGTTTACTCCCACATGCTTAAACATTGAGGACAATGTTTATATTAAGTGTAGGGGGGACTTCTATCGAAGTTAAGTGGCCTTTTCCTTGTATTTGTCCTCATTTTAACCGGAAAATCAATTTTTCGACATTTTTCAAAATTTTTAATCTATTTTGGCCTAGTTGTAGTTCCCATTATTTTTGCTATTTTTCTCTTATTTTAATAAAATGGTTTTAGCAAGTTTAGATATCTTAGATATATTAGGCCCGTTGTGAATATTTTGACTCAACCCGAGTTTACTTATCCAAGTTCACTCTAGCTAGTATCCTTAACCATGTAGACCTTAATTGGTTTATTAGGCTAAGTATCCACGAGTCTCATTCCTTGAGATTTTAAATTGTGGAGAACGAGAAATGATAGAGTTGGTTACAAGTTTGGTATTCTCTCATTAACTTATGTGAGTTAATTATGATCTTTTTCTCCCATCACTTGTTAATAAATTATCTGCAATAATTAAGGTCGTACGATTTGAAAAGTTACTTAGCTTCTAGCCCAAGATCGTTTAAAAGTTGCTCGGTAATGATAAGAGTTCATAGCCAAGGCATAACTTATGAAGCGGGGTGCGAAGATTGGCGAGTCCGAAAAGGCCCTAACAAGGCATGAGGATTCAATTTTATTGATGAAGATCCAAAGTGATGTGAAGAGCATTATTCACAAAATCAATATGAAGGATCAAGACTCACGACGAAAAGTAATCAACTCCCATAAAGATCATGGAGAAGCCTATCCGAAAAGACCCTAACAAGGTATGAGGATAAATAGATCCAAGTCCGAAAAGGAGGCGGATCGTTGTATCTCAAAATCCCAATTAGAGATTGAAGAAATAATCATGAAGTCGTGGTCAACAAAGCTAGAGTACCCCTCAAAAGTCTCCAAGCGAAGAAACTCTATAACGAAGAGAAGACCATTATCTCAAAAACGTCTCTCGAAGATATGAAGTATGAAGTACATGCCAAATATCGGCCCGAGAAAGGTCTCAAATCGTGAACCGAGTTATGCCAAGATATGAACTTTTTGATATCCCGAGAAGCAGTTTTAAGAGATTTTGTCCTTGAGCTAACTATTGATCAAATCGTCCTACTTTGCTTTCAGCCTTAATAAATTATCGGAATAAGTCAACAATGCATCCTCGTGATCATTCAAGACATCAATAAAATATAAGAGATACCCATAGTAATAAGGGAGTTTAAGTGATTAATTGAACCGCATGAGTAAATGTTTGTTATGCTAACTTGTACTAACAATGATCTTGTTTTTAAGCTTGGCATGGGGAACGTGAAACTTGAGGGTGATAAACATTCATGACACATAAGCCCTAATGTAAGTCTTAGATTTCTTTACATGTTTCTTCCTTGATTGCATCTTGTTATTTTCTATCTTTTTGATTTTCCTTAGTTGTTTAATAAAGGCTAAAGTAGGTTGATTATGATGGAAAGTGTAAACCTTGCTTTATTGCTATGCATTGCATGAGGGCATTGCAATGGTTAAGTGTAGGGGATTTGATAGGTGTGAAAACACCCATCTTTTCTACCACTTAATCACATTAAAACAGGACCTAAACGTATATTTTATGTCGTAAATGGCGGAATTATGCGTGGTTTGTGTTTTTATTGTGTTTCAGGGTCGAGAAGGTGAAAAGTGGAGAAACACGGTTTTCACGGGCTTTTATTGAAGTAAAAGACAAAAGACGAAGTCGAAAGATCAAAAGTGGAAAAAGAACGGAAGTCCAAGACCAATTCTGAAGATTTATCGAAGAAAAAGTCCAAAGATGGAAGTTTAATAAAGTCGAAGAACTCAGGTCTAATCTATGAAGAAAATTACAAGATGAGTTCATAGAAATCCCGAGACGAAGTCTTAAAAGTCGAAGAATTTAAGAAGACTGAAAGACCGAGGACAAAGAAAGAAAGAAAGAGGAAGCCACTAACCACTCCCCTCTCCTATAAATACCACCCTCACTTGTTGTGAGAGGGTGGGTTAGTTTTAGGATTAGATTAGGAGTAGGTAGTTTCTCTCTCTAGATTTATGCTTTCTCTCACTAGATTAATTTGTGTTTAAGCTTTTGTTATTGAATCCGTGCTTTTTAATTAAGCTTTTAATTTACCATCTTCTTCCTTTCTTGTTTTATTTGTTCTTTATCTTCATTGTTCATGATCTTGAATTTTTATGATTTTAATCAAGTGGGTTTTGATTGATTTGGTTATGTTTGTTAGTTTTGATGATTTGTTTTGATTGATTATTGTTAGTTGATGCTTGCTGGTTGTTTTGTTTTAATCTTTTGTTTGATTTTGATTAATTTGAGGATTGGTTGTCGTTATTGTATCTCCCCTGTTCTTCGGGTTCATTGTTTCTGTATCTTATCATTTCCCAGAACTTCCGGATCAAGAGTCCTTCATTCGGAAGTCTATAAAGTTCCGGATCAAGTGCTTCATTCGGAAGTTAAAAGTTCCGAATGAAGCAAGCTTCACCCGGAAGTTTAAAAGTTCCGAATGAAGCAAGCTTCATCCGGAAGTCAAAAGTTCCGAATGAATACTCCTTCACCCAGAAGTCCAAAAGTTCCGAATGAATACTTCTTCATCCGGAAGTCCAAAAGTTCCGAATAAAGGAAGCTTCATCCGAAACATTAGAAGTTCCGGATCAAGCCAGTTCATTCGGAAGCTTTAAACTTCTGAATCAAGGTTTCTGTCTAAGTTCTTTTCTGTTTTTATTTTTAAGTTTTCTTCTTTTATTTTCAAGTTTGATTTTTCCTGTCTTTTTCTTTATTTGAATTTCTATTTGCTTTCCTTTTAGTTTAAGTTTTGATTTGCATCATTTACTTTTTGTTAAGTTTTAATTTTACGTCTTTTCTTTTCTCGTCATTTACTTTTAAGGTTTTAAATATCGCACCGTTTACATTTTAACTTGTTTTAGTGTTAATTTCTCGTCATTTATTATTAAGTCGTGCTCATTTAGTTTCTTAAAACCAAAAATATTTGTTTCACCAAGAACAACTAATCTCACACAATTAAACCGGAAATCAATTCGATTAGACACCGAGAAAACGAACTTTTTCACGAGTAAAAAAATCTTGTTATTAATTGCCTAGCATCCGCTTTAACAACTCTTGCTTAATCTCATGTTGACCTTGCTCCATTTTTTGTTGATTTTGTTGGAGTCGTGTGACATTTCCTTCCATTTTATTAGCATGAGTTTTAAGTTCATTAGCAAGTTCGTTTTTAAGCTCGTTTTTCAACTCGGACCTTAAGCTAACCATTTCACGTTGCATGTTGTCAAACTTAGCATCATTAGCCTTAGCATAATTCAAAAATTCTCCTTGAATATTTTTGGTGTGATCATTTTGAAAACCTTGAGTAGAAGTTTGAAAATCACGGTTTTGGTTTTGGTTTGAAATTTGCCCATTTCCACTTTGATAATTACCCTTGTTATAATTCCTTTGATTTCCTTGGTAATTTCCACCTTGGTTGTTGTTGCGATAATTATTAGCATTTTGATTTGGTGGAGCTTGATTTTGGCGGGAACCTTTACCGATTTGGTTATAAGTTCCCGTGGCGACATAAGCACTCGAAGTGTTACCATCCGCGGTAATGCACTCGGAAAGATCATGAGCTCCACCACACGACAAACAACTCTTAGAAACCGCTTTAACCGAAGCGGAATTCGAAGCTTCTTGAGCTTTCCAATGGGACATAAGAGTCGAAAACCCTATCGAAAAACCCGATTTTCCTCATTAGCTTCATCATATAAGGCATTGATACTACGAGACGATGATGAGCCCAATTTGGCAACACTCGGTGTGTTACGAGGGCTATAAACCTTAGACCTATTCTCAATTATGACCAAAGCTTCTTCAACCGTTTTACACAAAAAATTACCACCCGCGGCGGCATTCAAATAATCTCTTTCATGATCATTAAGTCCATTGTAAAACGTGTCGATTTGGTGTAAGTCGGAAAAACCGTGATGAGGACATTCATGTAACATCTCCTTAAACCTATTCCAAGCCGTTGAAAAACTTTCATTTGATTCTTGTGAAAATTTACAAATCTCATTTTTCAAATGCGTAGTCTTAGAGGGCGGAAAAAATTGGTTCACAAATTTCGAACGAGATCCTTCCACGTCAATATAGAATTGGGTGGCTCTTTCTCTAACCAAATTTTAGCGGGCCCCGCTTAGGAATACCGAAAAAGCATCATCTTAATTGAGTCATTCGAGACATCCTTAAATTTGCACGTGGCGGTAAGACGATTGAATTGGCGGATATGGTTGTGGGGATTGTCCTTCTCATCACCACGGAATTTGTTGTTTTGGATCATCGACAACAAATCCGTTTTCACCTCAAAATTCTTCGCAAGGATTGCGGGAATCACAATAGCTTCTCCATAACCCTCGGTGGGTGCTTGAAGTAACTCCATCATAGTTCGATTCGCCATGGTAGGTTCTTCTCGTACAATGGGTTCGTCAATAGGAGACTCCTCACTAGAATGAGTTGGAGTGGGAGTTTTGTTCTTTCGTTTACGTGCGCGTTTTGCGTGATTACGAGTTAGCATAAACGTCACGTACAACGAGGAGACGAGCAAAGAAGATTATTTTTGGTATTTTGTATTTTTCAATTTTTTTGTGGTTT